>VZQC01014759.1:751408-784584 GCA_009823505.1 Rhizomys pruinosus | reverse complement strand
CTTGGATCCCCTGGCCAACATCTCCTTGGTAGAATAATCCATTGCTGATGTCAGAGCTCCTGCATTAATATATTTTGCTTAAGTGCATAGCTTAAGGAGACTTTAGTATTATATTTGGTTCTGAATAGAGAATAATCCTTTTCACAGTTCCTATGACTATTAGTCAATTCAAGAAGGCAGTTTTACCAGTTTTATAAGAGATTACCTCTATAATAGTTGTCTCCAATTTACAGTTGGAGAATGACATCATCATCATATTTCTCCTTGTTCTATGGGGGGGTTAAGAAAGTCTCTCATATTAAAACCTTTGCGGCTCCTAGAGGTAAGTTTCGTTAGGACTCGTTATACATAGTTGTTACAAGTAGGATCCACAGAGGGGTTTGATATTTGTAGCAATCTGAGGCTTTTCTTCCTTTCAATGTTCGGACGGGCCAACCTTTCTGTTGGCACTTTCTGGTACATCCTACTCGATGCAAAGCTGTATCTTTTCTTTCTCAGCCATTAAGTTGGTGACATTTTGACCTGTTGGGACATACAAATCTTTTCCCGTAGTTAGTTTTAAGATTTGAATTGCAAGGTTTTTGACAAAAAGGTTTCATTTCTATCTGTATCCCCCCCAACTGATGGACTTTTATACAAGTAAGCATTCACCAACTGTTTGATTAACCTAAAGAATAGAACACATAGGAAAGACAATTAAATGCTTGATTATTCTTAATTTCTGTAATAATACTTCGATGATTCCCAAAGCTGATTAGTTAGATGTGTTTCAGTATCATCATGACCTTAGAGATTTAATGTGTTTGATGTGTCTTGATCCATTGCAATTATCTGTTTTTGATCACATGGTCCTATTGTTGAACACTTGAATCTCTCCATATTCAGTAGAATGACTGTAGCTTTTTAAAACAGCTAAGTACATACCCATCAGGATGTGCAAAAAATTTTTCTTTTGTTGCTAATATTTCAGCTGCTTTGTGAAACAGTATGGCAGTACTCAAAAGTTAAAACCTACATTATCATATTGAGTCCTTTTACTACAAAAGAAATAAAAATGTAGGTTTAAGGACTAGAGATTTGGCTTTACTAGCAAGGCTCCTTGCCTAGCATATGTCCACCACTGGGTTCAATCCCT
Source organism: Rhizomys pruinosus (assembly GCA_009823505.1). Taxonomy (NCBI): domain Eukaryota; kingdom Metazoa; phylum Chordata; class Mammalia; order Rodentia; family Spalacidae; genus Rhizomys; species Rhizomys pruinosus. Next base: position 783,449 of record VZQC01014759.1, on the reverse strand, counting down.
AGCACTGTAAAAAAAATTATTATAAGTCTGTGTAAAACTTGTAAACAGACATTTGCAACAGCATTTTTCATACAATTCAATTTGCCTATTAACTGGTGAATAAACAAAATTTGCCTATTAACTGGTGAATAAACAAAATATTGCTATAGTAGAATGTTATTCAGTAATAAGAAGGAATGAAATCTTGATTAATGCTGCAACATGGATGTGCCTTGAAAACAAGCTAAGTAAAACAAACTTTATGAAAGATCATATTAACCAGATATGGCACATCCCTTTAATTCCAGTACCTTGGGAGGCAGAGGGAAGCCTAGCTCTGTGATCCAGGTCAGCTTAATCTACAGAGGGACTTCCAGGCCAGCTTCGGCTACAGAGAGACTCTGTCTCAAAACAACAAAAGAAAATAGAACAAGACCACACAGGTTCTGACTGGTTACAAGGTTCTGACTGTCCAGAAGAGGCTGGATTGATTAGATTGATTAGGGGCTGCTCAGAGATGGGAGGGGTTGTAGGGAAATAGAAATAGCTACCAAAAGGTTTCTTTCTGGGCGGATGATAGGATATTCATAACTTTAATTGTGAAACTCTGGATATACTAAAAACCATTGAATTGTATAACAGATGCTTGAGGTTGTTTATCTATAGTTGCTGTTAAATGTTTTTGTTGTTGAGATGGCATCTCACTGTTTCCCAGACTGATTTAGAACCACGGAGTGAAGTGATTCTCCGGATTCAGCTTCCCAGATTGGAATCAGAAACAGATTATGGTGCCTGGTTGAATTGTATAATTTACATGAATGAAGATGTGTGACTAAAGAGGAAAATATATTTATAATGGATATCAGAGGACTTAAATTATAGTGCTTTTGAGAATAGGATTAACAACCACGTTTAAAAACACATGGAAGAGGGCTGGAGAGATGGCCTAGTAGTTAAGAGCGCCGACTGCTCTTGCAGAGGATCTGGCTTCAATCTCCAGCACCCACATGGTGGCTGAGAACCATCTGTAGCTCCAATTCCAGGAGAACTCCAGTTCCAGGGAAATCTGACACCCTCTTCTGACCTCCGCGGCATTGCACTACACGGGCGCACAGACTTGCACGCAGACAGTACATTCATACAAATAAATAAATAAATAAACAAACAAACAAACAAACAAACAAACTAAAAAAAACACATGGAAGAGACAGTTTAGTTGACACATAATAATCAAACTGTTCTGGGTGCTGTGATACAGATGTGAGCAGATCACACATCTACTCTGCTGTAGAAAATCTGTGAATAGTATGCATGTCACTACAGAAGTATAGTGGGAAATAGCACAAATAACATCTCTTCATATTACACCAAGTAATGTGAAAGCTAAACAATGGGGCCTGGATAGGTATTGAACAGTGTGTGTTTGTGTGTGTGTGTGTGTGTGTGTGTGTGTGTGTGTGTGAGTGTGATTTAGAGAAGGCCTCTCTCTGAGAAAATGGCATTTAAGATTAAACCCTGAATGAAAAGTATCCAATTCTGTGAAGATTTGTTTTATTTGGCAGTCTCCACTTACAGTGTAAGCTGGCCTATAATTCACTGTTAGCCGAGCCAAGCTGAGCCTGGTCTCAGACTCATGATTCTCCTGCCTTAACCTCTGATATGCTGGGATTGTAGGTGTGTGCCACCATGTCTGATTAGAGACTGGTCTTAGATTAGAGCAAGAGTGTTATAAACAGGGGGAAACAACAAAGCCTTAGGTTGGGCCTCTATTTTGAAAATTAAAGTCATCAGTTATTTTAAGGGAAATAATTACTTCCAGGTTTTGACTATTGATAACATTGTAACAAATGTCTTTATAGGCAAATAAGTCTTGGCATTTGAGTTTATTTAGATTTGGCTTTGCTGGAGATAGGGATGATAGAGCCTACTCTACCATGGAACTGTACCCTGAGCCTTACAAGAAATTTTGCTTTGCAAATACTGAATTAAGCAATTTGGGTATTTTAATTCTTTTTCTATTTTATGTGTGGGAATATATTGCTGTATGTACATAAGCACACCTATGTTGTGGAATGCCCAAGAAGGACAGAAGGTGTCGGATCCCCTGGAACTTGAGTTATAGACAGTTGTTAGCCACCATGTGGGTGCTGGGATTCAAACTGGCTCTTCAAGAGCAGCTAGTGCTCTTAACCACTTAGCTATCTCTCTAGCCCCAGTTTTGGTATTTTTTTTTAACTTTTAGATTTAGCTGGGCATGGTAGCACACGCCTCTAATCCCAGCACCCCCAGGAGGCAGAGGCAGTCTGATCTTTTAAGTTCAAGGCCAGCCTGGTCTACATAGTGAGTTCCAGGCCAGCTGGAACTACAGGGAGAACCTGCCTCAAAACAGACCCAAAATAAAATTAAATAAACTTTTAGATTTATGGAAATTCTATCCTTTTGGGTCCCTTTCATAGTTTGATAGCACTACCTCACTGTATATGGAGACAAGAAAATTATCAAAAAGACTCATCAGCATTAAATATTATAACTATAATTTTTATGGTCTGATAAAACAGAATTCTCATTTTGAATCACATTTCCTTAGTGTTGGAACAACTTTTTTAAAGCTATTAATCTTTTTCAATCTTCTCATGGAGCAGGAAGTCTACCAGGTCCTCTGAAAAATCAAAATTCTTTAAAGACAATTAAGATTTATTTGGGGGCTGGAGAGATGGCCTAGCGGTTAAGAGCACTGACTGCTCTTACAGAGGACCCGTGTTCGATCCCCAGCACTCACATAGTGGCTAAGAACCGTCTGTAACTCCAGTTCCAGGAGAACTCCAGTTCCAGGGGAATCCAAGACCCTCTTCTGACCTCCGCGGCATTGCACAACACGGGTGCACAGACCTACATGCAGACAGTACACTCATACACATACAAAAATTATTTTAATTTACCCAACACAGGCAGAGTTTTATTTCATTGTTTTCTAGTTCCCAATGAGTAAAATCTTCTGGCAAACTGTTGCAAAGTCATCTTACACAAGCAGACATCCTTCATCTTTGCCTTTTTTAACTACTAGCTAGAAATAATAATCATCTTGAACTCACACCTGTATGGTTCTGTATCCCTGAGTGTAAAGATACATGCTAGTGTAAGTCCACATTTAGAATTAGCTGTAACTAGCTTGAACTATAATTTCTTTCCTAGTGAACAGAAAATGGGAACCTGTAAACTATAAGATTCCGTTTTATATAGATTGAGCTTTTCCCCCCAGCAATTTGGTTCTCTGAACAAAATGTAACTGAAGTAACTTTCTGACCCAAAACTTGGGGAATAATTGGTTAATAAAGCCTCTATAAGTAACTGTTCTACAGTTTTAATAATACATTTTTATTTTATGTGTATGAATATATTGCCGGCATATATGTAAGCAGACCCATGTTGTACAGTGCACACAGAGCTCAGAAGAAGCTGTTGCATTCCCTGGAACTGGAATTATGAATAGTTGTTAGCTGCCATGTGGGTGCTGGGAACTGAACCCAGGTCTTCTGCAGGAATGACCAGTGCTCTTAACTGCTGAACCATGTCTCTAGCCTCTGCTCTATATTTCAAATAATTAAAATATTACCTAGAGCATAGAAAATATAATTAAATTGTTTTGGGTGTGTTATTTGGGTGATATTCATTCTTTACAGAGGATAAGTAAATATTTATTTGATAGAAGAGAAATAACCTGGGAATAGAATTCATCAATTAAAACAGGGCAAAGAATATATAGCTCTTGGTTCTTTTTATTCTTTTTGGGAAAAAATATTTCAACTATTTCATAACTGAGGACAGTGTAAATTAGATAAGCATGCTTTTTCAATTATCTTGCTAATCTGGAAGATAAAATAAAATTAGCAGAACTCTGGCTTCAGGCTAGAAACCCTTTATGTGTTCTTTTCTAACTTCATGTCTCCTAACACTACACTCACAGTTGTAGTTTATCATTTCTATATGGTTTGTGTCTACCATTGAACTTATAAATCAATAAAAGCAGACCTGCAGTGGTTTTTCTCCATCTGTTGCTTTCCTGATGCCCAGTATACAAGATTCACTTTTTTAACCTGTGGTATTCACAGAACTTAAAGTTGAGTAGTGCTAATGTTGGAAAAGATCCATAGAAAATGTTATAAAATGAATATGATTTGGAGACCAAGTAGGATTAAGGACAAAGCAGTATTGAAAAGATACTAAACTAGCTGGGCGTGGTGGCGTACGCCTTTAATCCTAGCACTTGGGAGGCAGAGGGAGGCGGATCTTTGTGAGTTCAAGGCCAGCCTGTCTACACAGTGAGTTCCAGGACAGCTGGGGCTACAGAGAGACCCTGTCTCGAAAAGACCCCCCCCCCAAAAAAGTGACATTAAACTAATATTTTTTACTTTAATTAAATTTCATAATATCCTCTAAAGAGCATCAGAGAAAAGGATATGGGTTTGGAATGGAATCTGTGTGACTTTGGTTAAAAATTGCTTTACTTCTGAATCCAGTACTTGTAAAATTGGCATGATGTCTTCCTTCTCAATGGGGTTGTTTGAAGATTATGCTGATGGTTATAAATTGCTTCATTCTTCTTAAAGCTAAAACATAAGTTTTTTTTTTTTTTCATTTGAAAAGTGTGAAGGCTGCTGTTTCCTTTAGTCTTGAGCCTTGTTCTGTGTGGCACCATCCCCATCTGCTGGAATGTCAGAGCTTTGCCACTGACAACAAACTGTCATGTCTTAGTCATAGTCAGAATTACTTGCATCTTGGTAATTTGTATTCCAGTTTCTTTTTGACTGAAGAAGAAATGAGTGCAGTTAGGGAGAGAGAAGGCCATACAGAGATTAGGTGAAGCCTTCTGGAGTCTACTGGATGAGGGCTGAGTGGACTCCAAAGTTCTTCCTATTTTTTTTTTTTTTTTTTTTTTTTTTTTGTCTTTTGGAGACAGGGTCTCCCTGTAGGCCTCCCGCTGTCCTGGAACTCACTCTGTAGACCAGGCTGGCCTTGAACTCACAAAGATCCGCCTGTCTCTGCCTCCCAAGTGCTAGGATTAAAGGGGTGCGCCACCACACCCAGCTACTTCCTATTCTTAATGTTCTATAACTTACTGCATTTTTGAGAAGGTATAACTATATTTCTTTTTTTTTTTTTTTGTCTTTTTGAGACACGGTCTCCCTGTATGTAGCTCCAGCTGTCCTGGAACTTACTCTGTAGACCAGGCTGGTCTTGAACTCACAAAGATCCCCCTGCCTCTGCCTCCCAAGTGCTAGGATTAAAGGCATGCGCCACCACGCCCGGCAGTATAACTATATTTCTAGAAAGTTAAAAAGATCAGTAAGAAATTCACCGGGCGTGGTGGCCCACGCCTTTAATCCTAGCACTTGGGAGGCAGAAGCAGGCGGATGTTTGTGAGTTCAAGGCCAGCCTGGTCTACAGAGTGAGTTCCAGGACAGCTGGGACTACAGGGAGACCCTGTCTCGAAAAGACCAAAAAAAAAAAAATTATTATAACCAATAAGAAACTAAATACAAAACAAATACCCAGAACAAGGCACAAAATAAGCATAAAGCAATAATAGTTTTTCTTCATGCTGATAATAGCCAGTTAGAAATTTTAATGAAACATTATTTTGTGCTCCTTGGCACAGTACCTTATGTAACAAAAACATAAATAAGAACTCACCTATTGAGAAAACTATTCTGAAGAATACAAAATAAATAGTGAGTGGAGAAACCTCTGGAATGGGAAGGATTGCTATTGAAGATATGCTATAGAGATTAGGGGCACATTCTGGATTACTAGCATCAAATCTAGTTATTGTGTGTTTCAACCAAAAACCTTACATGGCACTCACTACGTTCATAGCCTGTATCCTTTCAGATAATATGTTCAGTTAGTGTGTTCACAAAATGCATTATGAGAACATTTTTCTTGTCTTGCTAAGTATCAACTGAGAGTGTGTGAATGTTCCAGAATACTTCTGGGAGGCATTCTTGGGTAGTAAAAAAGTGATTGAGCATCTCAGATCTCAAAAGGCAGTGTGTTGACCCAAACTGAGTAGGTGAAATCTGAGAACAACCTGAAAGAGGATGGTCCCCACTCAGAAGAGGAGTCTGATATGCTTAATCGAAAATCTGGCAATATATTACTTGTCTCTTGGTCATTCACACCTTGTCAAGTTTAGCTGTTTAGACTTCAATACTAGGATGGTGACTAATGTTCAGGGTACATTTCCCTGGACCACCTTCAAAAATTCATACACATGGCAATGAAATCTTGGAAATAACAGAGCATGAAATTGACTTTTTACAGAATAAGTAGAAATTTATGGAAGAATAGGAGACAGGGAAAGAGCTAGTGTTAAGAATTCATTATTGTAAGGATGTGGTTAATTTAATGCAAACCTCCACGAGGACCCAGGTGAAGAAGAGGAAATCCATTGATAATGCACTGACAAAACAGATCTGAGTAGGGGTCTGTATTAATACAGACCTGGACGTAGAAAATGTCCCAGAGTAAGAAATAGCTAGGAGAGCGTTGGCCCCTGGGTTTATTGGGGCCAACAGGTCTAGATTTGGACTCTACCTCTACTCCTTAGTAGCATTGTCATTTTGACCCACCCTGGGCCTTGTTTGCTCTCTACCTGGTAGTCTTTTAGATCCAGTCCATCTTTCTTTCCTTCATGGCTTCCTTATCTGGAATTAGAGGACTGAGGGCTTTAACTTGCTCTGCATGTAGTAATTATATTAATCAATCCTTGCTAAAGGGCCCGAATTATATAGAGCACTGTTGTTTACAAATTATCTAACTATCGAGAACAAACTTTGGGAAACTATGTATTGTTAGAAGGCTCCTTCATTCCTTTCTATTCTGTGAATAAAAAGGAATCATTAAAAAGCCAGGGAGACTAATCCAGGACCTCCAGTTTCATCAAGATTGTCTTTCCTCTGGTTCTTCCCTAAGGTGGGTTTAACTTTCTACTTGGGTAACCTTGTTTTTCATACCCTCCAGTATTATGGATAGTCAAGAAAAGATATTTTTTTCCTCCACTATATACATTTAGAAATACCTGAAGAGCCAGGCGTGGTGGCGCACGCCTTTAATCCTAGCACTCGGGAGGTAGAGACAGGTGGATCTTTGTGAGTTCAAGGCCAGCCTGGTCTACAGAGTGAGTTCCAGGACAGCTGGGGCTACAAAGAGACCCTGTCTCGAAAAGACAAAAAAAAAAATACCTGAAGAAAAAAATCCTTGCTAATTTGGCATGAGGCATGTTCATCCTGGGATGAGTTTCTATAGTCAATGAGTATGGTGTTACTATGGCTTGGATATGGCTTGCTCATGCAACTTGGTTCTTAGTAAAGTCATACTAAGACTAGCTGGAAGGATGTTTGGGGACTTGGAGGGGCAGTTGAGATAGGATCTCTCATGTAGCCCAGGACAGCCTTGAACTAGCTGTATAGCTGAGGATGACCTTGAACTCCTAGTACTCCAGCCTCTACCTCCTAAGTGCTGTTGCTATAGCAATATACAGCTTGTGATGGCAGGGATCTTGAAGTGGTAGAACTTAGGGAGGAATCATTGGATTATAAAGGGCATTGCTTCTGGAAGGTGTTAAGGTAGTCCTTGTGGGACTGTGAGTTAGTTCACTGAGATTGTTATGGACCTTGCCCCTTCCTTTGTTCCATATTCTGTTTTTTTTTTCTCATTCCACCCATATACCAAAAATTCCAAAGTCTGAAAATAAATGGTAGTTAATTCTAGAACCTGTTAAGGGATTCACAATATAAGAGTCAATCTTCCCTTCTTACCATGTGATCTACCCCCTTATATTCTGCCCTGCTATGATGTTATACATCATGAGGTCCTTACCACAGCCAGACCTGGAGGTTAAAAGCCATGGTTACTGAACTATTAGTTAAATAAACTTTCCTTTATAAAGTAACTAGCCTTATAGTAACAAAATGGACTAATATACCCATCTATAGACCAGGGTGGGACCAGTGACGTAGAATCCTGTAGATGCTATTTACCTTTTGGACAATTTGCCTGGCATAAGGAGAAAAATGGTTCAACAAAAATCAGGCATATGGGAGATTTAAATTAAAACATAAACTTGGAGACTCATAAATTACCTGATAACCATCTTCAAATACTTATGTACCACTTATTAATAGAAATGTACCTTACAATTATGTACCTATTTATTCCTATTAGGATGGATGTTATAAACAATAAGAAACCCCAGAATGTAAATGGTTGATGAGGATGTACATGTAGAAATTGGAATACTTGTACATTGCTGGTGGGAATGTTACACAGCTACTGGGGAGAACAGTATAGTGTACCATTAAAAACTAAACAAGCCTGGTGTGGTGGTACACACCTTTAATCCCAGCACTAGGAAGGCAGAGGCAATCAGATCTCTGTGAGTTCAAGGCCAGCCTGGTCTACATAGTGAGTTCTAGGACAGCTGGGACTACAGGGAGACCCTGTCTCAAAAAGACAAAAAAAAAAAACCAAAAAAAAACCTAAACACAGAATTATCATATGATCCAGTAATTCCACTTCTAGACATATATTCCCAAAGAATCAGTAGCAGGAACTTGAACACTTTTTTTGTACATAAAAGTTCATAGAAGTTGGGCTGGAGAGATGGCCTAGCGGTTAAGAGCACCGACCACTCTTACAGAGGACCCGGGTCCAATCCCCAGCACCCACATGGCAGCCGAGAACCATCTGAAACTCCAATTCCAGGAAAACTCCAGTTCCAGGGGAATCCAACACCCTCTTCTGACCTCCGCGGCATTGCACAACACGGGTGCACAAACCTGCATGCAGACAGTACATTGATACACATACAGAAATAAATAAAATTTTTTTAAAAATTTAAGAAGTTCATAGAAGTTAAAGGGTAGACCAGGTGACCACCAGAAGATGAGTGAATAACAAAAGATAGTTTCACACAATGAATATTAGCAGTTTTAAAAAGGACAGTAGTTTACTTTTTTTTTTTAATCTTTTTGAGACAGGGTCTCTCTGTAGCTCTGTCTGTCCTGGAACTCGCTCTGTAGACCAGGCTGGCCTCAAACTCACAGAGATCTGCCTGCGTCTGCCTCTCGAGTGCTAGGATTAAAGGCATGCACCACCATGCCTGGCCTAGTAGTTTACATTTTACATAATTTGTTCTTAATTTGAGTACAAGTATTTTGCCTGCATATAGGTAAGTGCAGCACATGTGTGCAATGCCCACAGAAGCCAGAAGAGGATGTTAGATCCCCTGGAACCACAGTTACAGGTGGTTATTACCTGCCATGTGTGTGCTGGGAACCAAACCTCAGTCCTCTTAACCACTGAGTGTTCCTTCAACCCCAAGGATGGTCCCCCCTGCTACAACGTGAATGAAACGTAAAGACATTATGTTAAGAAAAATAAGCCAGACTCAAAGGATAACATCTATGATCAAATTACATGACATTTCCAGAATAGAGAAAGTAAACTAGCTAACCAGGGGTCTGGGAGAAGGAGAGGTTGGCAGTGAATTAGTGATTAATGGTACAGAGCTTCAGCATGCAATAAAAAAGTTTTGGAGGTAAATAGTGATAGCTATTAAAAATATGAATTGTATACTTTTTTAAAATTTTTGTTTATTTTTTAAGGGATTCTGCAATATAAGAGCACAGTTGTTTTCGGATCACATTAACGTTGCTCAGTTTGCCATACAATTAGGTAATTGGTGCTAGCATCCACAGATGAGGGATACCATTCATCATTTGTTTTTCTGGGACTGTGTTACTTCACCCAGCGTGATATCGTCTAGCTCCAACCATTTACCTGCAAAGCTCATGTCGTCATCTTTCTTTACCGCTGCATAGAACTCCATTGTGTAGATGTACCACGTCAGTTGAGGGGCACTTGGGTTGGTTCCAGCTCTTTGCTATTGTGAACAGAGCTACAATAAACATGGCTGTGCTCTGCGGTAAGATGAGTCTTGTGGGTACATACCCAGGAGTGGTATGGCTGGGTCAGGTGGCAAGTTCATTCCAAGTCTTCCAAGGGTTCTCCACACTGCTTTCTATAGTGGCTATACCAATTTACATTCCAACCAGCAGTGGATGAGTGTTCCCCTTTCCCCACAGCCTCTCCAGCACATTGTATCATTTGTTTTCTTGATCCTAGCCAGCCTTATTGAAGTAAGATGATATCTTAAAGTGGTTTTGATTTGCATTTCCTTAATGATTAGTGATGTTGAACACTTCTTAAGGTGTTTCTCAGCCATCTCTAATTCCTCACTTGTGAAGTCTCTCTTCAGCTCTTTGCTCCAACTTTTGAGTGGATCATTTATTTTCTTCTTTGTTTTTTGAGTGGTTTATATATTCTGGAAATCAGTGCTTTGACAGATGTATCTTCGGTGAAGGTTTCTTCGCACTCTGTGGGTTTTCACTTCCTTGATTGTTTCTTTTGATGTACAGAAGATTTTGATGAATTGTACATGATTAAAGTGGTAAATTTTGTGTTGAATGTATGTTACCCCAATGAAGATTTCTAATACAGCATGTCCTTTGCACAGTTAAGTTGGTATCTGTTTTCATTAGTGACACTATATCCAGTGGAATTGTAATAATAAACTGGAAAGCCATAGTCTGTTTAAAAATATGTAGGGGGAGGTGTAACTCAGTGTGGTGTAGAATATGTGCTTAGCATAATCAGGCCTAGGTTTGAGTTTTAGTATCACATTTAAAATATATTTTATGTGTATGAGTGTGTTGCCGACCGTTCCCGGCTGCCTGCTACCGGCTAGCTCTCGGGGGGTCACGGGTTTTTGGGAGAGTCCCTTTGGCAGGAAAACACAGGGAAGCTTGAATGGCGTGTAGAAATGAAGAACTAAGGGAAGTTTTCCAGATCTACAGCAGCTTTATTGAACAGGGGCAGTGATTATATAGTGATCTTTGGGAGAGGGCAGAACAAAGGATTTTGGCAAAGCTTCACAATTACATAGGTAGGTAAAAAAGTCAAGATTTACACATTAACTGAAAAGCTCAGAGCACTCAGAGCAGGAAACTAAAACATCACAAAGTTTGGTTAGGAAATAAACTTTCTTTGAAGTAAAATGTAGAAATCTTAAGACAACCTTTACTGAGGAAATAACATCTAAGAAGACAAGTCATAATTGAAAAGTCATAGCTCACAGAGTAATAACTACAAAGTTCTTTAGCAGCAGATATTGGTCCTATGTCTCCATTCTGAGGCTAGAGTAAATACATCCTAAAGTTAATAGTTGCTTTTAAGTTTCTATTGAAGTAAAAACCTTATTCCTATAGTATCCTAAGTTAGCTATTAGTTTTCTAACTCTGACTGCTAATCTAAGGTTTAAATTTTTACTGAGAACCAAGAGCTGTCCCACTGTTTGCTCCAGCTAACAGCTTTGTTTTTTGTCAGATAAGTGGCTGGTGTAAGGAGACTTAGTCTCTGGCTTGCTTTACTGGGGAGTGTTAGAATCCAGGCTTTAACAAGAGGAATGTCTTATCTACCTCTTTGTCTGGGACCAGAGGAAAAAGGAATTCTTTTATTTTTAGGTTTGAGGGGAATTTTTTATTTTAACCTTAATGTAGAGATGTCTTTTCATCATACATTTTTACCACTGGAATCTGTTTTCTTTAAGGACATTCATGTAAGGCAAAAACATTGCTGTCATGCAATTATTTTGTTTTTTGATCTGAAGCAAGTTTTAATCTTGCCATATACACTAACTGCCTACATTACATTGTTTGTTAAGGAGAAAGGTCTGTTTTTTACTTTGGATCTGCAGAAAATTCTTGCTGCCAGGAAAAAGCCCTGTGCCCAAGAGAGGCATTTTAATTGCCAGTTCTTGACACATTCAAAAGGTTTATTTTGTATCTATAAGCTGGCTTTAAGAAAAGATCTTTATGTGCTCAGTGTTATGCTAAGTCCAACACCAGAAAAACGTAATATCCTAGGAAAGCATCTCAATCTCGGGGTGATCTTAGCCGGGTATTCTGCCAGGGACCTCCAGGGGGTCCAGCCCCTTTGGACATTATTCCCCCGCCTGTTTATGAATATGATTTCTCATATTCCTTTACACAAGCGACACTGGAGTTGGTGTGGCAAACGCGGACGTGGATGCCGCATGAGTGTATTGGCTGCACGTATGTAAGTGCATCTGTGTTGCGCAATGCCTAAGGAGGTCAGAAGAGGGCATTGGACCCCCTGGAACTGGAGTTATGGATGGATGTTAGTCAGCATGGAGGTGCTGGGAATCAAATCCAGGGCCTCTGCAAGAGCAGCTAATTCTCCTTACCTCTACAGCTCCCTACCATCACATTTTTAAAAGGCGCAGAGGGCTGGGAAGATGGCTTTGCAGTTAAGAACACATACTGCTTTACAGAGGACCCAAGTTTGGTTTCCAGCACCCACATTGGGTGGCTCACAGCTGCCTTTAACTCCAGCTCCAAGATAATCCAACAGTCCATCTTCTGGACTCTGCTGGCACTTGTACTCACATATCTGCACATGCACATACATAATTAAAAAGAAAACTTAAAGTGCTAGAGAAATGTCTCAGGGTATAAAGTGCTTACCATGCAAGCACCAGGCCTGCATCCAATCCATGGCACTTTCTAAAAATTGAGGTACGGTGGCTTGTGCCTCTGCCCCTGGTACTTACAAGGCAGAGACAGAATTCCTGAGGCTCAGTGGCTAGCCACGCTAGATGAACTGGTGAGTTCCAGGTTTAGTGAGGGGGTTTTGAAAATTAAGGTGGAGAGTCATTGAGATAGACATCTAGTGTTGACTTCTGGTTACCACAGCCACCCCACATACATGAACATACACTAGTTCTTTAAGAGCAGGCAAATACTTGTTGTTCCTACTTTCCGTGTATTTCTAGTATTTCTCTTAGTTTTACTTAGTTTACAGTTCACACTCCAGTCTCTTGATGATCACATCATACTTATCTGCAACAAAAAAGAATATAAATTGAATTTTTTTCCCCTTTGCCCACTTGCCCCTTGCAGGCCCGCCTAGCCCTCCCTACCCAGGCCCTGCCCCACCTTCCCCATAAATTGAAATTTTAAAAAGTGATGTCTTATCAATATAAATATTAAAAATTTTGAATAAAAACTTTAATGATTATTTTTATGAAGTTCTTCGGTGGCGCACGCCTTTAATCCTAGCACTTGGGAGGCAGAGGCAGGCGGATCTTTGTGAGTTCAAGGCCAGCCTGGTCTACACAGTGAGTTCCAGGACAGCTGGGGCTACAGGGGGACCCTGTCTCAAAAAAAAAAGGGGGGGGCTGGAGAGATGGCCTAGCGGTTGAGAGCGCCGACCACTCTTGCAGAGGACCCAGGCTCGATCCCCAGCACCCACATGGCGGCCGAGAACCGTCTGAAACTGCAATTCCAGGAGAGCTCCAGTCCCAGGGAAGTCCGAGGCCCTCTTCTGACCTCCGTGGCATTGCACGACACAGGTGCACAGACCTGCATGCAGGCAGTGCGTTGATACACATACAGAAATAAATTAAAAAATTAAAACAAGGATATTAAAAAAACAAAACAAAACAGGCCTTTGGGCTGGAAAGATGGCTCAGCAGTCCTCTTGCAGAGGACCAGGGTTTGATTGACAGCACCCACATGGCCGCTAAGAACTGTCTTGGGCCTGGCGTGGTGGGACACGCCTATAATCCCAGCACCGGGGAGGTAGAGGCAGGCAGATCTCTGTGAGTTCAAGGCCAGCCTGGTCTACATAGCGAGCTCCAGGCAGCTGGGACTAAAGGGAGACCCTGTCTCAAAAAAAGAAAAAGTCCTTTAACATTTTTTCATGTAATTTTAGATGACTTGTTTATTGCCAGAATGACTTTAGGATATTCAACATAAAATACATTTTTTATTTTATTTTTATAGTAGGACCAAGTAAACGTTTAGCTCACATAAAATAAGTAACTGGGGAATGGGGCAGTATCATTCAGTTTTTTGGAAAAATTTTGTCATTACTTTTATTTTTTTAATTTTTAAATTATTTTTTATGTGTATGAGTGTACTGTCTGCATGTAGGTTTATGCACCCGTGTCACGCAATGCTGCGGAGGTCAGAAGAGGGCGTCGGATTCCCCTGGAACTGGAGTTAAAGATGGTTCCTAGCTGCCATGTGGGTGCTGGGACTCAAACCCAGCTCCTCTGCAAGAGCAGTTGGCGCTCTTAACCGCTGAGCTATCTCTCCAGACCCTTGTCGTTACTTTTAGTCATCTACTTGCTGATAATACTTTCATTACACCTTCATATTTGTTGAAAAGAAGGAACTAGAAACCATCTAATTTGTGAACAGATTCATTACCTAATAACACCAGACATTGAATAAACTTAGTTTCTTGGAAGTATACCAAAATGCTATTTCAAAATTTCAGATGACTAATTTGATTATTTCACTTAGACACAACTTTTTTATTAAATTTTGTTTTTTATGTGTATGAATGAATGTACTGTCTGTAGGTTGGTGCACCTGTGTCCTGCAATGCCTTGGAGGTCAGAAGAGGGTGTCAGATACCCCTGGAACTGGAGTTAAAGACAGTTCTCAGCCGCCATGTGGGTGCTGGGGATCGAACCCAGCTCCTCTGCAAGAGCACTTAGTGCTCTTAATCACTAGGCCATCTCTCCAGTCCCAGAGACAACTTTTTTAGCTCAATGCATGTAAAGAATTGGGAAAAATTAAAGTACTATCCATTGAAAAGGTACCTTTGATAACAAAAATTTTTAATATTTTTATTATTTTATGTGTATGAGTATATTGCCTACATGTGTCATGCAATGCCTGTAGAGGCCAGAAGGTATTGGATCCTCTGGAACTGGAGTTACAGACAGTTGTTAGTTCCCACGTGGGTGCTGGGAACCAAACCCCAATCCTCTGCAAGAACAGCCAGTGCTTTTAACTGTTAAGCCAGCCATCTCTCAGCCCCACCAATAGCATTTTAAATGACTTTTTATCACTTGATTAAGTACGTTTTTGTGAAAACCTTTGGCCTGTACATTTTTTAATTTTTTTATTTTTGTATGTGTATGAATGTACCGTCTGCACGTAGGTTTGTGCACCCATGTCGTGCAATGCCACGGAGGTCAGAAGAGGGTGTCGGATTCCCCTGGAACTGGAGTTCTCCTGGAATTGGAGTTTCAGACGGTTCTCAGCCGCCATGTGGGTGCTTGGGATCGAACCTGGGTCCTCTGCAAGAGCAGTTGGTGCTCTTAACCGCTGAACTATCTCTCCAGCGCCCGGCCTGTATATTTTTAATGTACACTACAGAAAATATTTACCACAAAACCCAATTTAATGGAATCAATCCATATTGTTAAACCAAGTAGGGGTTTTTTTTAGAATTTTTTTGTATGACAACCCCAAAATGGAAAGAACTACAAAGTGAATACCTGCAATATGTACTACTTAGATTTGACAATGCAGATTTTGCTTGCATTATCACATAGCTGTTTGCCTCTCTTGCCCTTTATCAGTCTTATTTTTGTGAATCAATCCAGAGTAAGTAGTAAATGGGTACAATTTACCCCTGAATACTTCAGTATATACCATTAAGTACTGTTCAGTATTTGTTCATATCTTTTTAAAATTTTTATTTTGTATGTGTATGAATGTACTGTCTGCAGGTTTGTGTCCTGCAGTACCACAGAGGTCAGAAGAGGGTGTCACATTCCCCTGGAACTGGAGTTAAAAGCCGTTCTCAGCCACCATGTGGGTGCTGGGGATCGAACCCCAGTCCTCTGCAAGAGCAGTCAGTGCTCTTAACCACTAGGCCATCTCTCCAGCCCATTGTTCATACCTTTTTTTTTTTTGGTCTTTTTGAGACAGGGTCTCCCTGTAGCCCCAGCTGTCCTGGAACTCATTCTGTAGACCAGGCTGGCCTTGAACTCACAAAGATCCGCCTGCCTCTGCCTCCTAAGTGCTAGGATTAAAGGCGTGCGCCACCACGCCTGGCATCATGAGCTATGTTCTTATTCCATAGGATCACTTTGGCTATTCATAGTCTTTTATTGTTCCATATGAATTTATGGATTTTTTTTCTAGTTCTTTGAAATATGATGTTAGAATTTTGATAGAATGGTATTAAATCAGTAAAGACTGGTAGTATAGCCATTCACACAATATTTATTCTGCTAATCCAGGAACACAAGAGGGCTTTCTGTCATCTAGTATCTGCTTTGATTTCCTTTTTCAGTGTCTTGGAAGTTTTCATTGTAGAGGTATTTGTCGTCTTTAGTTATGTGTATTCCTAGATCCTTAATTTTTATGGTATTTTGAATGGAATATTTTTCCTAGTTTCTGTCTGAGAGCATATTTTTTTAATTAATTTTATTTATTTCTGTATGTGTATGAATGTACTGTCTGCATGCAAGTTTGTGCACCCGTGTCGTGCAATGCCGGAGAGGTCAGAAGAGGGTCTCGGATTCCCCTGGAACTGGAGTTCTCCTGGAATTGGAGTTTCAGACGGTTCTCCACCGCCATGTGGGTGCTGGGGATCGTACCCGGGTCCTGGGTTATATAAGGGGGGTTTTATTGTATGTTTGAGACAGGGTCTCCCTTTAGTCCTAGCTGGACTGGAGCTTTCTCTGTAGACCAGGCTGTCCTTGAACTCACAGAGATCTGCCTGCCTCTGCCTCCCAAGTGCTGGGTTTAAAGGCATGCGCCACCACGCCCAGCTGGTATATAAGGCTTTTATATTGATTTTATATCCTGCAACTTTATTAGGAGTTTCTAGTAGATTCTATAGGATCTTTTAAATATAGGGTCATGTCAGAAATGAGAATAGGTTGACCTATTCCTCCCCTATTTCTGTCCCCTTTATGCCTTTCTCTTGTCTAATTGTTATGGATAAGATTATATTAGAGGGGAAAGTGGACATCCTTATCTTGTTCCTGATACAAAGACTTTTTCTTAGAGAAGTTTCATAGTTATCATTTCATTTACTCCTAGGTGTTTCAGGTCCCCATTAATATTTGTATATGATGTAAAGCAGCATTTGCTTTCATATTTTCAAACTGACATTTTACTTCTAATTTCTTTTTGCTATACTTCAAAATTAATTTTCATTTGGTGATTGCATTGTTGGAATCAACCTTAGAGTCATTCAGTTTTGAGTTTTCTTGGCCCTTTGTCTCAAACACCTGCTCATTTCCATGTTCTTTACCTACTCCCTTCCATTTGTGCCAAAGTGCTCTTAATTAAAGGCCCTTTATTCTTGTTACCAACTGCAATATAAGTCATACAGCTAGTTTTCTGCTTCTGTCCTTACAGTATGTCACTTGTGACATCTTTGTATCTTACATGTATCTTACTAGTTTGTTTCATTATTGTAAAATTAATGTTCACAATTTTCAACTTCAACACCCCAAAGATACTGCCTTCCTGTGATCCTTTTGCCATTAATTTCAATGATAGTGTTACTGCCCTCTACTGTAGGAAAAATAGTCCTTTACCTTAAAATTTTTTTAACCTGGACATAGTTCTTGAATTAATATTTTTATATTTCAAGAATTACATATGTGGGGCTGGAGGGATGGCCTAGCAGTTAAGAGCTCCGACTGCTCTTGCAGAGGACCCAGGTTTGATCCCCAGCACCCACGTGGAGGCTGAGAACCATCTGTAACTCCAATTCCAGGAGAACTCCAGTTCCAGGGGAATCCGTCACCCTCTTCTGACCTCCGAGGCATTGCACAACATGGGTGCACAGACCTACATGCAGACAGTACATTCATACACACAAAAAATAAATAAAATTTAAAAAAAAAAGAATTACATATATGAATGTAGTGTTTACTTAATTTCTTCCCCTCCTCCTCCCTCCAATTCCTCCTATGCCCTCCATTCCCTCTCAATTTGTCTTTATTGTTTTGTGTGTGTGTGTGTGTGTGTGTGTGTGTGTGTGTGTATACATTTACATGCACACACACAGTGTAGAGTCCATTTAGTGGTGTTCTCGAGCACATGTGTTTAGGGATGACCACTTGGGATTGGATAACTTATCAGGGAGTTTGTCCCTGAAGAAAACTGATTATCCATCTCTTAGTATCTATTGCCTTTTTAACAAGCTTATTTTCTTCTCCATCATAAGGTTCCATAACTACTTTATAACTTTAATATTTTATGAGAGAAAAATTTATGTTCCCAAATTTATTTTTAAGTGGTTGATGTTTCTCCAGTATAAGCATGTTTTCTTTGACAGAAAGTGAAATGACATTCTTTAATGCAAATGCTTCATAAATTCAGGACCCAGTGGTTTAAGACCATGTCTTGAAAGAGCAGTGGAGTATAAATCATACTTCATCTTGTCACTCAAGATTCTGCACTAGACACCTTCAGATTACTATCAGTGTAGCCTATAACAGGTTTCCAGAAGTTGCTATTACCTACTACCACTGGAGGCCCGGGGTGTCAACTACATCAAGAAGCAACTGAAAAGCACTTTGAAAACCTTATGCTACCTGTAGAATGTATTTGTTCTATGGGTATGGCTTAGATACTGTAGAGAATTATAACAGGTAATATCAACTTCCTGTTTCATATTCACAAAACTATAACTATGAATGCCAATCTCTCCACCAATTCCTGCGTATTTGATGTACATAGCTTTCAAGGTTCTTCTGTAACTCTGAGGTGCTTCTGCAGTTGATGTACCTCTCCTCTGCAGTAACAGATTTTGCACTAATCAGCAACTTCCTTCTCCCTCTGCAAACAGCTCCAGTGCTATGTTGGTATAGAGATTTTATATCAAACATGGCTCAAGTGAGCACTTGGTCGAGAAGGCAGGCCTTGGGCTTAGAGGTGAGACCTGCACAGGCCATGGGGACTCAGCTGGGTTGTATAGAGGATAAGTAGCATACCTGGTGAGGATCTTGGTCTCAGGACCTGAGGTGGAGAGGGGCTCCAGAGCTGTGGGGAGGCAAGATGTCTTCTCTGCCCAAAGATTAGAACAGCTGAAGAAAACTGTGTATTAAAATTAAAACCACAAAGGTCTGTGAACTCATCATCCACAAGAAGGGCAGTGATGATCTAGTCATGAACCCCAAAGTGTATCTTCACATCAAACATGGAGACATTGTTTAGGTGACTATTCTCCTCAATGAGCACAGCAGTCTGCTTTTCCAAGTCAAGCCTCTTAAGGAAGATTAACAGAAGGAAATTGAGTGAACCTGACTATGACCCTAGTGCTCTGGCTAAAACCTTACTAAGATGTCTATATGAATGTTGTAGACCCCCAAGGATATGACCTCTGACCTGATGGAATGGAATTTTAAGGATCAATATATTGGTCATTGGGATAGGTGGAAGCTAAAGAAAAGTTTGCCCTGTATCATTAAGAAGGTGAGATTCGATTCGTTCACATTAGGACACAGACTGTTAAGTTGTAGGTCAAGAATAAAAGTTCAAGGGCTAGAGACGTGGCTAGTGGGTAAGGTGCTGACCATGCCATCCTGACAGCCTTCATTCAGATCCCCAGAATCCATGTAAAAGCAGTCCTAGTGTGTTCCTACCAGATGGGAGGCAGAACAACTGACTTGCTGGAATCATGGAGGCCAGATAGCCTAGCATATTCTGCAGTGAGCCTAGCATATTCTGCAGTGAGCAAGGGATCCTTTTTCAAACAAGGGAGAAAAAAAGGGTTTATTCTGACTTCTACACAAATGCTGTGGCACACATAGCCAGGCACATACTCACCTACAATCACATATTTGAATACACCCATAAACAGAAGAATAAGAAGATCACATGTGGTTATATCAAGGTTGGGGGAGCTTCCATCTTCTGTCAGCTATTCTATATCACAAAATCAAAAAGTGGCTATCTCAACAAATCCCCTTCTGTGGCTCCCTATTTTTTTTTTTTTGGCAGAATGCAGATTAAGCAGATGTGGGCATTACTCATGTTGATGAAACATCTTTTCTTTTCCATGTTTCGATCTCCCTGTCTCTCTTGAGAGCATAGGAGTTCTTTTCTTTCTTTCTTTCTTTTTTTTTTTTCTTTTTTTTTTTCTTTTTGAGACAGGGTCTCCCTTTTAGTCCCAGCTGACCTGGAGCTTACTCTGTAGATCAGGCTGGCCTTGAACTCACAGAGATCTGCCTGCCTCTGCCTCCCAAGTGCTGGGATTAAAGGCGTGTACCACCACGCCCCACGAGAGCATAAGTTTTCAACCAGGGATGATTTTGTCCAGGAGTCTTTTGACAATATCTAGAGAGACTTTCATTGTCATAACTGAGGAATTCTACCAAAGGTATCCAGTGAGTATACTACTAAAAATGCTGTGTCTAGGGGCTAGAGAGATGGCCTAGCGGTTAAGAGCACCAACTGCTCTTGCAGAGGACCCGGGTTCAATCCCCAGCACCCACATGGCAGCTGAAAACAGTCTTTAACTCCAGTTCCAGGGGAATCCGACACCCTCTTCTGACCTTGGCATTGCATGACATGGGTGCATCAACCTTCATGAAGACAGTACATTCATACACATAAAAAATAAAATTTAAAAAAAATGCTGTGTCTATAGTACAGGCCTGCAGAACAAAGAACTATCTTACTCAAAATGTCAGTAATATAGGGGGATGTACTGTACATTGTGGGATATATAGCGCTGTCCCTAGCCTCTTCTCATAAGATGCCCATTTTATTCCTAGTCTCCACCTTGTAAGGTAGCACAGCACAGTGTCTCCAAACATTACCAGATTCCCTGGTTGAGAATCAGTTGTTTATGTGGTGTGAATACATGTATATTTTACCCTAAACAGTATATTCTAGATTCCCTTAATTTTTGAACTTCATTAAAGTGTAATAAAATATAAAAACCTAAAACCTAAGCATGTTACTGTTTAAGGATTGTTACAAGAAACCTGCTTGAAATAATTTACAGAATTTATTTGAAGATAATTAAAATAATTAAATTGTCATATTTTATTATGGGAAAGATAAAAGAAACTTAATGCTCTGTTATATCTAACCCCTAATAACCCAGTATGTATGTAGTAAGTTATAAGGCAGTATTCTTCACTAACCTATCATGCATTGTCTGTATTTTGAACTATTGTCGTCTTATTAGCACTCAGAGTAGCAAAGAATCCTCTAGAATATGAACTTCTACGGAATTCTGATTAACTCACATTAGCCTTTCCATTTGCTGAACAGTGTGAGAGAAGGTTAAAAAGTAAGTCCAAGACCGAGGGTTGATTTTTTTTTTTTTTTTTTTAAGCTGAGAGGCAATAGAGAACCAGTCAGAGTATTTGTTAGAGTGACTACCATAAAGAAAGTAGTGCCAACTAAGGATAAGGAAAGTTGCCTAGAAAAGAGAATCTGAGGTAGAAAGTTAAAAATCCATTCAATTTTGAATGGATTTAAACCTTCAGTATTCAAAAGTGTGGTCAGCAGGCCAGAAGCACTGATTTGGAGAATTTGTTAGAAATGCCAATTTGTGGAGCTGGAGAGATGGCTTAGTGGTTAAGATCACCTCTTGCAGAGGACCTGGGGTTCAATTCCCAGCACCCACATGGCGGCTAAGAACCGTATTTAAGCAGGGCACGGTGGCTCATGCCTTTAATCCTAGCACTTGGGAGGCAGAGGCAGGTGGATCTCTGAGTTCAAGGCCAGTCTGGTCTACAGAGTGAGTTCCAGGCCAGCTGGGGCTATAGGGAGACCCTGTCTCAAAAAACAGTGCCAATTTTGGGTCTGGGGAGATGGCTCAGCAGTTAAAACCATTTGTTGCTCTTGCAGAGGACCTGAGTTCAATTCCCACCAACCCATGTTGGGCAGCTCCTGGGGATCAGACACCTCTTGCCTCTGTGGGCACCTGCACTTTCATGTGCATACCCATCTATAGATGCACATATATAACCCATAATTTAAAAAATTTTTGGTATAGAATTTCTCTTTGTTATTTTGTCTTGTCACACATATTTTTCATGTTTTTACATTCAATACAACTTTTGGTATTTTTTAAGTGGTATTGGGCATTAAACTCATGCTAAGGAAGCACTCTACCACTAAGCTGCTTGCTATACTCCCAGTCACTTCTGCTCTATTAATTTGTCACTGTCTTCACAGTATTTTCTGGAAGATAATATTGAATAGTCTCTTCCTTTATTGTGGGTGTATCCATACACATGTACACATGCATGTGGAGTCAACAGATCAATACCAGGTGTCTTCACTAATAACTCTTCACTTTCTAAAAATACTTTTGCTGGGTGTGCTGGTGCATGCCTTTAACCCCAGCACTTGGGAGGCAGGGACAGGTGGATCTTTGTGAGTTCAAGGCCAGCCTGGTCTACAGAGTGAGTTCTATGACAGCTGGGGCTACAGGGAGACCCTGTCTCAAAAAGACCAAAAAGAAAAAAAATATATTTTATTTGATGTGTATGAGTGTATTGCCTTCATGTGTGTAACTGCACCATGTTGTGCAGTACCTGCAGAGTCAGAAGAAGATGTCAAATTCCTCTAGAACAGAGTGTTTGTTAGCCACCATCTGGGTACTGGGAATAGAACCCAGGTCCTCTGCAAGAGCAGACAGTCCTCTTAACTGCTGAACCATCTCTCAGCCCCTACATTTTTTAGCCAGGGTCTCCCTATAGCCCCAGCTGGCCTAGAATTCACTGTGTAGACCAAGATGGCCTTGAGCTCACTGAGATCCACCTACCTCTGCCTCCAGAGTCCTGGGGTTAAAGTCATACACCATCATGCTCGACTGTCCTATTTACTTTTTTTTTTTCAAGATTGCTTACTGTGGGCTGCAGAGATTGCTTAGTGGGTAGGCACTTGCAGTGCAACTCTGGTAGCCTGAGTTTGATCCCAAGAACACACAAAAAAGTGGATACTGACCTCCATGCACATGCTGTGGCATGTGCACCCACATATCCACCAGGCATACATACATACATGCAATAGTGATTAAATTAGCAAAAAGATTACTTATTGTAATATGCATGTATTTACCATGCTTTTTAAGTCTCCATTCTTAAAGTAGTGAAGACTATTCTACTAGAATAGATGAAAACAATGAAATTAGCTAAAATATGATGGTGCCTGCAGGTAGTATACCTAGAAAATTGGGAGTTGAGTTTACGCATCAGCTTTACATATAACACCATTCATCTCTAACTCATGTGGATCAGTGTAATATCTGACTCTCTTAGAACAGTCCCTATTTGTACCTTATCCTGATACCTCACCTTGTGTAGCATTTGTCACTCTCAAAAGTTTCCTGGGAAATACATAAGATTTTAAACCTTGTTTTCAAAGGTTCAATTTCTTTCCATACTAGTTTAAATAGTGAGTTCTTTGTCTACTTTTTCTTTTGTTTTACTGTACAAAGAATTGAACTCAGGACCTTGTATGTTCTATGCAAATGCTTTACCATTGAGTTAAATCTCCAACACCTTTTTATTTTATTTTTTTTTAATTTTTATTTTATTTATTTCTGTATGTGTATGAATGTACTGTCTGCATGCAGGTTTGTGCACCCGTGTCGTGCAATGCCGCGAAGGTCAGAAGAGGGTGTCGGATTCCCCTGGAACTGGAGTCCTCCTGGAATTGGAATTTCAGACGGTTTTTGGCCGCCATGTGGGTGCTGGGGATCGAACCCGGGTCCTCTGTAAGAACGGTCGGCGCTCTTAACCGCTAGGCCATCTCTCCAGCCCCTCCAACACCTTTTTAAAAAATTTATTTAGACAGGGTATTGCTGTGTTGACCATGCTGACCTCAAACTTGTGACCCTCCTGCATGGCTTCCTAAGAAGCTGGGATTAAGGTTGTGCCAGCACACC
Source organism: Rhizomys pruinosus (assembly GCA_009823505.1). NCBI lineage: Eukaryota > Metazoa > Chordata > Mammalia > Rodentia > Spalacidae > Rhizomys > Rhizomys pruinosus. The sequence continues at coordinate 759,650 of VZQC01014759.1, read as the reverse complement.
TGGACATTTACTTGTATTACACATGGCTCTTCTGCACTAAAATTTTTCTGATATTTATATGTTCTGTTGTCATTTAGATATTAGGAGTATTTAAACAATCCTGGGAAGAATTGTGGTACTGGTCGTTATTCCATCTACTCCAAATTATTTAAGATAAACATGGGCATGTGCTTAAGCTCTAGGAGGGCAGAGACTGTGATGTCTGCTATCCGTGCATGCCCAATGCCAGACACATTACCTAAGCCAAACATTTTCTGAAAATGTGTGCTGTTTGTAAGATGACAGCTTTGTGAAAAAAAGGTTTATGGATCTGTGATGACCAAGATAAGTTTTTTAGTATTTTACTTATTGCTTTTATTTTATATGTTGTGGGTGTATTGGCTGCTTGCATTTAAGGGCACCTGTGTTGTGCAATGGCTGCAGAGGTCAGAAGAAGGTATCAGATCCCCGGAACTGGAGTTACAGGTGGTTGTTAGCTGCCATAGCCATAATTTTTTAAAAGCTGGATATGGTGGCACATGGCTTTAATCTGGTACTCAGGAGGCAGAGGCAAGCGGAGTTCTGTGACTTTGGACCAGCCTGATCTATATAAGTTCCAGGCCAGCAAGGACTATATAGTAAGACCTCAAAAACCAAACTAGGGGCCCATCCTTGTAGTGTGCACTTGTAATCCCAGCACTTGAAAAGGTGAGTCAGCCCAATGCCAGCCTGAATTACACAGCTAGACCCAGTCTCAAAAAGGTGGGGGGGGGGACAAATAAAAAATAGTCTTTGAAATACTACTGTATTGGCCTGTAAGAATTTTAAGAACCACCATGAATTGTTGATTAAAACAGTCTGATCTGGGGCTGGAGAGATGGCTCAATGGTTAAGAGCACCAAATGCTCTTGCAGAGGACCCAAGTTCGATTCTCAGCACCCACATGGCAGCTAAAAACCATCTTTGACTCCTTCCAGGAGAGACCCTCTTCTGACCTCCATAGCATTGCACGACACAGGTGCACCAACCTACATGCAGACAGTACACTCATACACATAAAAAAAAAAAATAGGGCTGGAGAGATGGCCTAGCGGTTAAGAGCGCCGACTGCTCTGGCAGAGGACCCGGGTTTGATCCCCAGCACCCACATGGTGGCTGAAAATAGTCTTTAACTCCAGTTCCAGGGGAATCCGACAACCTCTTCTGACCTCCACAGCATTGCACAACACGAGTACACAGACCTGCATGCAGACAGTATACTCATACACATAAAAATAAATAAATAAAATAATAAAAAATGTATATAAAAAAAGTCTGATCTGACCATGAAGTCATTTATTTGAAAGAATGTACTTGGGACAAATGACTCAATGTCCTGTCTATGTTACTATCAGGAGACTGGAATTTGAGAATGGAGTAGAGATTTGGTGAAAGTTTAAATATAACCAACATTGGGGCTGGAGAGATGGCCTAAGCGGTTAAGAGCGCCAACAGCTTTTACAGAGGACCCAGGTTCTATCCCCAGCACCCACATGGCGGCTGAGAACCATCTGAAACTCCAGTTCCAGGAGAACTCCAGTTCCAGGGGAATCCAACACCCTCTTCTGACCTCCGCGCATTGCACGACATGGGTGCCCACACTTGCATGCAGACAGTACATTCATACATATACAAAAATAATAATAAAATAAAAAAATAAAAATAAATATAACCAACATTTTGCTTATTGAAAGCAAGAGATTTTATTTTGTCTTGATATTTGTAGTAACTAAAAATACAATGTCCTCAGACATTAGCAGGAATTTCCATATTCTCTTATCAGCATTGTTCATCAACATACAGAATCTTCAGTTATAGTTGTAGAGTCGCATTCAGTAGTCCTGTGTGTCATTTGCTTCCTCTAGACTCCCCTTCCATTTTTTTTTTTTTTGGTCTTTTCAAGACAGGGTCTCCCCGTAGCCCCCAGCTGGCCTGGAACTCACTCTGTAGACCAGGCTGGCCTTGAACTCACAAAGATCCGCCTGCCTCTGCCTCTGCCTCTGCCTGTGCCTCTGCCTCTGCCAGGATTAAAGGCATGCGCTACCAGGCCCGGCCCTTCCATTTGTTTTAATGTTCCCACTTTGCTCCCTCTCTTTCTCTTAGCTCTGAAAATAGAGAACCTTCTTAATACTCTTTAATGTTGTCAAAAAAAGATTGTTTAAAGGTACTATTTTCTTTTCTCCTGCTTACCAGGTACTCAAAATATTTGCTGAGGACTCAGAGCAATTTTGTGCTTGAGTTTTTGCAGCAGAGGAACCATCAAAATAGACAGGCTCTTATTGCTGAGGCTGGAGAAGATCAGAGTTGAGGCTATGACACTCTGAGCCCTGGAGCCAGTCTGTTTACAATCTGCATCTGTGAAGGAATGATCTATTTTAGAATAGTTTTTGTTCATTTTCTGTTGCAGTGACTAAGTATCTGCGCAAGTACTTTTTATTATAAAGAATAGAAGTTGGGCTGTAGAGGACCCAGGTTTGGTTCCCAGAACCCACATGGCAGCTCTTCACCACCACCGGTAACTCAAGTTCCAGAGGATCTGATGTCGTCTTCTTGCCTCTGTGGGTAAAGGCGTGCACATGATGCACACATACTCAGCTAAGCTCACACTTAATATTAAAAAATCTGTTTAGCCAGGCGTGGTGGCACAGGCCTTTAATCCTAGCACTTGGGAGGCAGAGGCAGAGGCAGGTGGATCTCTGTGAGTTCAAGGCCCACCTGGTCTACATAGTGAGCTCCAGGCCAGCTGGGACTAAAGGGAGACCCTGACTCAAAAAGACAAAAAAAAAAAATCTATTTAGGGGCTGGAGAGATAGCCTAGCGGTTAAGAGCGCCAACCGCTCTTACAGAGGACGCCGGTTGGATCCCCAGCACCCACATGGCGGCTAAGAACCGTCTGAAACTCCAATTCCAGGAGAACTCCAGTTCCAGGGGAATCCGACACCCTCTTCTGACCTCTGCGGCGTTGCACGACACGGGTGCACAAACTTGCATGCAGACAGTACATTCATACACATACAGAAATAAATAAAATTAATAAAAAAAAATTTTAAATTAAAAAAAAATCTATTTAAAAAGAATAGAAGTCGAGGGGCTGGAGAGATGGCTCACTGGTTAAGAGTACCGACTGCTCTTGTAGAGGACCCAGGTTCGATTCCCAGCACCCACATAGCAGCTAAGAACCGTCTTTAACTCCAGTTCCAGGGGAATCCGACACCCTTTTCTGACCTCCACAGCATTGCATGACATGGGTGCACAAACCTACACGCAGACAGTACACTCATACACATAAAAAAAAAAAAATAGAAGTTGGGTTGGGTTGGTAAGATGGCAGCTTGCTGCCAAACCTGATGACCCAAGTTCAGTCCCCAGGACCCACATGGTGGAAGGAGAGAGAGAGAGAGGGAGGGAGAGAGAGAGAGAGAGAGAGAGAGAGAGAGAGACACCCCCCTCACATACATACATACGTACATACATACATACATACATACAACTAAAAAGGAATAGGAGCTTGACTCACAGTTCTGGACAGAAGTCCAAGAGCTTGGTACCAGCCCCTGGTGCCAATACCTGGTATAGACCTTCTGTGAAGTAGTGTGGTGGAGGGTACCAAGCATGTCCTAGCTCTGTTCCTGGGAGGCCTGTTGACCTCATCTATCCCTAATCACTTCTCAAAGGCCTCACCTCCAAATACCTTTGGCATAGGAGAGGTAAAATTTACAATGCTAGTAAAAACCATTAGGTGGGAGAAACAATGGATTAGTGAGTGTCTAAACAAAGATAAAAATGAGGTGTGAATGAGACTTCTGGGGTGGTGAGTAGAGTTATGCCAAATGTTGATCTCCAGACTCTGGAGGAGTCCCCTTCCCCTCCTCCTCCCCCTCCCCGTCGTCCTCCTCTCACCTCCCCTCCTCCTCCTCTCCCCTCCTCCTCCTCCTCTCCCCTCCCCTCCTCATGTATAGACTCATATATTCTGCAAATAGAGATATTTTGACTTCATTTCCTATTTGTAACCCTTTTATTTGCTTCTCTTGTCTTACTGCTCTAGATAATACTTCCAGTACTATACTGAATGAGAGTGGGGAAATTGTATGCCCTTTCTTCCTGATTTTGGTGGAAATGGCTTCAAGTTTTCCCCCATTTAATAAAATTTTGACTATAGATTTGTTGTATATTGCCTTTATGATGTTAAGATATGTTCCTTATATTCCGAGTTTCTTTAGGACTATTAACATGAAGGGATGTTGGATTTTGTCAAAAGCCTTTGTTTATTGAGATAAGTGATTTTTTTAAGTGATTTTTTTTTTAGTCCATGTAATTTTTAACAGCTACTGATTTGCATATATTTGAGCTATATCTGAATATCTGAAATAAACAAACCCACTTTGATCATGGTGAATACCTTTTTGATGTATTCTTGAATTCCATCTGGTATGTATGTTTCTTTGCACACATACCGTGGCATGAGATCAGAGAAAAACTGCCAGAGTTGATTTTCCTTTTCCACCTTGAGGGTCTCAGACACTAAACTCAAATTGTCAAGTTTGGCAGCAGACCCCTTTACCCAGTAAGCCATATCACTGGCCCAGGTATAGATGTTTTCAAAGGAAGCATTTTATTTTTATAATTAAAACATGAGTTAATTTGAAAGTATAGGGAAATGAGGGAATAGTTTAGGGTAAGGACCACTCTAGTACATGTGCATTCTTGCTCAGCTTGTATAGTGATGAGAACACAACTTTGACAAACACAGATGGAGAGCAAGCAGAGTATCTACAGCCAGAAAAGAGTAATGTGGATGGATGACACAGCAGCATAGCTTTAAAAAAATCATCCAAAGGGAGAAGTCCTTCCCAGTGACTGATGTTTCCCCCTCCGGGTCTTTGCCTGAGTGTACTCAAGAGTGTGCCACCAGGGGCTGTGACCAGATATTCCTGACTCCACTCTTTACCTGACTTAAGACCCTGCCAGGGTTGGTAGCAGATGAACATACTTCCCATGTCTGCCTTGCTTTTCCTTGCAACAGGGAAGAGAACAGGCAGATGGAATGATGCCAGCCTGGTGAAGGTGTGAACAGCCTTGGTAGGGGTTACTGCCCTACTACTGCCCCTTATGAGAAAAGAGCTCAGTGCCCAGGCGTCATCTTGAAAGGGACTGATGCAGGAGGAGACACTGGTAAAGAGGAAATTATAGAAGCTTCAAAAGTTGAACTTTCTTAGACTTTGTTGCTGGAGTTGAGGTTTGGTGGGGAATGTGGTGGTGTGAGGGGTACTAAAATTGATTATTGGTCCTGGACAGCACCTCTGAAGAAGAGCAATTAAAGGTGTAAACAATGCTCATAGCTTGCCAGTATCACCCTGAAGGATCCTGAAAGGACAAATGCAGGAGAAACAGTATTGACAGTTGGATGATATGAACTCCTGAGCATGTACTTTTAGTTGAGAGAACCAGGGTCTCCTTGTAGCCCCAACTGGCCTGGAACTGGCTATGTAGACTAGGCTGGCCTTGATCTCACAGAGATCTATCTACCTACCTCTGCTTCCTGAGTGCTAGGATTAAAGGCCTGTGCCACCATACCCAAGACTGATTCTCTTGTAGTCTGCCAGCCACTGCTTTGGGAGTGTTTCCTCAGTTTGTACCTTTAGCTGCAAGAAGGAAAGGAAGAGCTGGACCCATGTGTCTGCTCATGGCTAAATGCCCATCTTGATGTAAGAGAGCCTGATGGCAGCTGGGCGTGGTGGCGCACGCCTTTAATCCTAGCACTTGGGAGGCAGAGGTAGGCTGATCTCTGTGAGTTCAAGGCCAGCCTGGTCTACAGAGTGAGTTCCAGGACAGCTGGGGCAACAGGGAGACCCTGTCTTGAAAAGACAAAAAAAAAAAAAAAAAAAAGCCTGATGGCAGCAGTTGTCCCTCTGGTGTGTGGGTTGTGGGCCGTGCCCTGTGAGATGTACCTGGAGCCGCCTGATGACTCCACCTCTGTCAAAGCTGGCTCCTTTTGTCTGTGATGAACTGCTCCAGTCAACCCTGGAGCACCAGGTGGTGTTCCCCAGAGTACAAATGCACAGTGCTTTTGAAGGTTATCCCATTCCTTGGTATTAAACACTGCTGTGTCAGGGTGTGCTGCTCAGGGGCCACTTGGGGTACTTTTTTCTTTTTGCTCGTGGGTTTGTGAAGCTTTGCACTTGGCTGCAAAGCCAGGGCTTGAGCCAGCAGCTGGAGAGAGTCCAGGACTAGAGTGGTTTAGGGTTTGGGGGTGGAGAACAGAGGGGGAGGGAAAGGGAGGGGCAGAAGGGCAGAGCTGCACAAGCAAGCAGTCTGCTACTTTGGCTTTAGCTTTGCTGTCAGCAGAGGACTTCAGTTGTGCCTGAGGGCTACTTGGCTGATTGCTAGCGACCTGAGGGCACTGCCTCACAGCCCTGACTTACCTTCACCACACCAGACTATTTCAAGTAGCTCTTGTGCTGCCTTTTCCCTGGGAGGCAAGTCTCCTCCCAGTCATCCCCTCCTGCTCCTCCCCCGTTCTGTGAGGGATGATGCCGCTCTCTATCGTTCAGCTCAGCCAGCTGATGTCACTGGCAGCGGGAAGCATCAGCAGCCTGATCACATGCTGCCCAGTCTGTAATGCAGACGGGATAGGGGTGTGTGTGGGGAGGGGGCTGTATGGCAAGTGCTCTTGCTCAAACGCCCCCAAAAGTACAGAGGCAGCAGCTGCAGCATCTAGCCAGCTTGGATATCTGGCCCCTGAACCTGAGGAAACTGTTATTAGTAATATTTATTGTTGATGGTATTGAGAAAAACAACCCTTAACTTCAGGGTTTTGCTGTCCTCCTGTTCAAAGCAGACTTTCAGGACTCCGAAGAAACAGTTACAAGCAGGATGCTTTTCCCCACCTCTGCGCAAGAATCTTCCCGTGGCCTCCCAGATACAAATGACTTGTGCCTTGGCCTGCAGTCCCTCAGTCTGACAAGCTGGGACCGACCCTGGAGCACCCAGGATTCAGACTCCTCAGCCCAGAACAGCACACACTCAGGTGAGTGCTAGAGAATGAGATGGCTGGGGGGAGGGGATGCATGGGGTGGAGGACTGAGAAACCAAAGCAACAGTTGTTCTATTCCTCCTTTGCTTCACTCTCCCCATACACACAACATGGAGCTGTTTTGCAAGAGATGGAAATGGTAGCTTTGAGTGTGGCAGGACAGATGGCTGCTGGTAAAGGCAGGCATGGCTTTTCTACTTACCTAGATAAATTCCCTGGAGTTATTAGTCTACACCTAGGGTGGCCCAGAGAAGTGTCCCCAAGGTTACAGCCCTATGCAAAATGATCCACCTAACCCCTGGTGCTCAGGCCTGTCTTAGAGATGATGAAGCAAAACACTTTTAGGTGGGGGAGGGGATTTAAGGGGCTGATTACTAGATGACCAGATTTTGTTTGGTGGCTTTAAAACTAGGAAGTTATGTGTGAAGGTTGGATGGTCCCTGAAAGAATTAACTAAGTAATTATAGTTGAATGTTGGAATTGCCTTAACAGAAGGTAAGAGCATTGATCCTGGAAAGGAGTAGCAGAGGAAGCAGGGTGGGGTAACTGAGCTACAGAGGCCTGTTCTTCTTCTTTTCTTTTTTTCTCTTATTTTTTTTTTTTTCTTTTTGTGTTGAAGGTAACTGCATGGATGAAAGAGGAGCCACTCCCATTTAGGACCCCTTGTCGTCTTGGTAGCATTAATGAGAACAAACCGAAGGGGGTTCTTGACAAACCTTTGAGCTGATTCTGTTCAGACCTTCCCATTACCTGTTTATTTCTGTCTTGTGGTACTCAGGGAAGGATTGGCAAGATAAAATCTAAGATTGTTAAAAAAGAATCCTCAACTTAAATACTATATAATAAAAATGCATATATTTTACTTTATGCAAATTATGCCATAATAAAGTATTGGCATCAGATTCTCTAGGAAGAAGGAAAATAGGGTCTATGATACAGCCATTTGCTATCAATGCTGACAGTGGGGTGCACAGCCTACTGTCCTTTCATGGCCCCCCTCCAGTCTAGCACTAGCAGTCATGGCAGTAAGGTGCTGTTGTGTTGATTTCTCTGGCTTCCACTGTTTGGTGCAGGTCTTTTTTTAGAATGCTTTGCAGAGCCCGGGACTCATGTCTATTAAACATTTTAACACCCATTTGTTTTGGAAAAATCCATTTGAGGGAGGAAGGTTTTTTTTTTTTTTTTTTTTTT
>VZQC01014759.1:693136-750552 GCA_009823505.1 Rhizomys pruinosus | reverse complement strand
TTTTTTTTTTAATTGAGCTCTGAGTAGAAAGGAACTTTAAGTAACTATGACCAATTTAAGACAAGGGTCTCTTGAAGTGTCTAACTCAGGCTGTTCTGGAAAGGTCGATAACAGCCTTGTTCCCCTAGGCCAGGAAGTATAGTGTCACTCTTTGGTGCCTTTTGCCTGGACCTGGCTTGGCCGGCACAGTACTTTCTTTTATGTGTTCTTTGAAACAAGCCTTGTCCTTTCTTTACTCCCACAGGATCTGAGCAAAAGACAGAAGAGCTCACACAGGAGTTGGGCACCTGTGTATGCTCATCAGTGCCTGACTTGTGCTGGCATTAAATTGGGATGTGACCCTTCTTTGGTTCTTATTTCTCTTAGCTACAAAGGTAGCTTCTGAACTACAGCTTCAGGCCCATAGAAATTCAGCTGTGTCCAGTTTGGCTTAAAGAGCCTGGTCTAAAAGCTAAAAGTAGAATTGGGCTGTAAAAACTAGGTTGGTAGGCTATAAGTGGTGCATACTTGTAACCCAGCTACTGAAGAGGCTGAGATAGAGGATTTTCTGGCTAATTCATGGCCAACCTGGGCAACATAGCAGAACCCTGGCTCAAGAAAGAAAGGAAAATGTAAATAAAAAAAAAAAAAAAAGTGACAATGTAGTGGGCAAGGTTGGAAACTGGAGATCTTGACTAAAAATCTTGGTTAAATTCACTGAGCAGGCATTAAGCTCTAGCTGTATGTCAGACACTGTGTTGGGCACTGAAGGTACATCAGTGAATAGGATAAAATTGTTAGCATTAAGAATCTCCAGAGTCAGGGGCTGGAAAGTTGGCTCAACCATTAAGAGAACTGGCTGCTCTTACAGAGACCCCAGGTTCTATTTGAAACACTCACATTGTGGCTAACAACTGTCTGTAATTCCAATTCCAGGGGAATCCAGCACCCTCTTCTGACCCATGCAGGCATTGCACAACATAAGTGCACTTACATGCCGGCAATACACTCAGATGCAAAAAATAAAAATAATAAATAAAATACTGAAGAAAATCTCCAGAGTCAGGAGGGTCCAAGTATGATTAAGATGTATTACATGAAATGCACAAAAATTGAATAAAATATATGTTGGGGGGGGAAGAAAAGTCAATGAGTTGGCTCAGTTGGTAAAGGCATTTGCCACCAAGACTGGTGACTTGAGTTCTGGGACCCACATTGTGGAAGGAGAGAGCCAGCTCCCACAAGTTGTATGTATACACGCATGTGTAGGCACACACACAAAATATAATGTAATAATTTTTTTTTAATCTGGGCATGATGGTGCATGCCTTTAATCCCAGCACTTGGGAGGCAGAGGCAGGCAGAGCAGATCTCTGAGTTTGAGGCCAGTCTAGTTTACATAGTGAATTCCAGCCCAGCTAGGGGTACAGGGAGACCCTGTCTCAAAAAAAAATTTTTTTTAAGAAAATCACCATGATTATCAAGAGAAAACATACCAAATATAGAACAATAATTACTGTAATTGGATCTTCCATTTTTCCTTAAAAATTATTTTTGTACTGAGACTACCTTTCACTGGGCTCTTAGTATAATGTTGGTATAGTATCCAAGGGCCAAAGTTCTGGTATGTCAATCTCTTTGATCTTGGAGGCCTGTTGGAAAGACTCTACTTGGAATTTTTTGAGAGCTGTGCCTCAAGGCTGCAGGGATTTGAGTATTGCTCTTTGAGAAGTCCCTCCTTCTGGTTTGCTCACCCATTGCTGATGAGGAAGACATTCGAGCAGGATTAATGTTAAACGTATGTCTTTTCTTAGACCCCAGCAGCACATGTCCAAGGCTGCCCTTGTCCTGCTTGCAATATCTTAAGTCCTATAATGGAACAGCAGGTCTGTGCAAGCTGTCCTCAGTATCCTGGGATACAGAATGGAGTGACTAATAGCCACTATTTATCGATTACTTTTTATGCTGAGTACATCACATGATTTTAATGCTTGTACAGATGAGGAAAAAGGCTCACAGAGGTTGCAAAGTGCCAAAAGTGACCAACTACTGGCAGGCCCAGTATTTTAACCCTGGTCTCTTTGATTCTAAAAGTCTCTTACTTCCTATTAAACCTGCATTCATCTAATCAGAACATTAATGATAGACAAGAAGACTTGAGTACCTCCTATGCAGTGTGGGAGCTATGTAGCCAGAGGTGATGTGTTCCCTTGATTGAGCTCTCTGAAGGCAAGGGGAATTGTTAGACAATTTCCACTTGATACCCCCACACACACCCAGTTCTTTAGGTTCACCACCCACTGGATTTTTCTTTCTACTTTCCCCTGTGACTCTGCTGTGTGCAGCATTACTCAGCAGGAGAGTGGAGTGACTATTAGAATCTTCTTTGAAGGACCTAGAAAAAGGACTCTAAATGAAAACTTTGTATAGAAGCCCACTGGGTAAACCATGCTTAGCCTAAGGATATCAGAGGAGCTGTCCTGTCTATTCTCAGTCCTTTTAGGGAATCTCTTTGGGTTAACTTGGTCATTCTTTCTGGTTTCTGCCCTTTTTTTGTATTTTTGAGACAGGGTCTCCCTTTAGTCCCAGCTGGCCTGGAACTCGCTCTGTAGACCAGGCTGGCCTTTGAACTCACAGAGATCTGCCTGCCTCTGCCTCTGCCTCTGCCTCTGCCTCCTGAGTGCTAGGATTAAAGGCATGCGCCACCATGCCTGGCAGTTTCTGCCCTTTTAACTAGTTGAGTGGATGTTCCTTGTGCTGTGTCATTTGTAGACTTTACCATTGATCTACAGGTTAGATCAGCCTGGGATGATAGAAGGGTCTTTCAGAATTTTGCTCCAAGTATTTTTTTTTTTTTTTGTCTTTTCGAGGCAGGGTCTCCCTGTAGCCCCAGCTGTCCTGGAACTCGCTCTGTAGACCAGGCTGGCCTTGAACTCACAAAGATTCGCCTGCCTCTGCCTCCTGAGTGCTAGGATTAAAGGCATGCGCCACCACACCTGGCATGTATTTTCCAAACATGGTTAGGGTTTTTTGTTTGTTTGATTGATTGTTTAGTTGGTTTGTCTTTTTGAGACAGGGTCTCCCTGTAGCCCTAGCTTTGGAACTCTCTATATAGACCGGACTGGCTTTGATCTCATATGGATCCTCCTGTCTCTGCCTCCCAAATGCTGAGAAGTGCCATGCACCACCAGGCCTGGCTTCAAACACTGTTTTTGAGGCAACATTCAAAATAAGGTTAGGCCTATGGTAGTCATGTGGAATGTGGACTTCTGGGCCCAACAAAATTACTTTGCAAATTTGCTTCCACTTCCAAGTCTTCACCACTTTATTTCCAACATGTAGCGCAGGGCCTGGTCATGGCAATTTTGTAGATAGTTGCTGAATGAATAATATCTGCTGAGCCATGCTGTTATCTTGAATGGTTTTGTTTTGTTATTGTTACTGTTTCTGGGGTTTTGTAGTACCAGAGATAGAACCCAATGCTTTGCACATTGTAGGGAAATGCTCTACATTGAGCTACTACATCACCAGTCCTTTGTGTGTGTGTTTTTAGGTACCCAGTTGAGTCAGGGTTTGTCATTATTCTGCCTCTTGTGTGGCTCAATCTGAATGGCCAGATTCTTCAAAGATTAGTGTCTCTGAATCCTTAGTAACTTCTAGGACCTGATGATGAACTTACACAGTTATTATACACTGCAGCATGAGTCCTATCATGGAGTCAAGTAATGTGTTTGTGAGGATTTTCCAGTGAAGAAAAGCAGGGAGAAACATGAAAATTTGTATAAAAGCAGGTGCCTCCTACATGAGAAAGAAGTTGAAGTGGTTGGATGTGTGCTGACCTTACCATGGGCCTTGATTATGTCTCTCCACAGGTAATTAAATTTGTCCAGTAATAAAATTAGTAGTTTACTAGAGAGAATACTATGCTTGATAGTACTTTGGACCCTAAGGATCCAGGGTTGGTGGAGAAATCTAAATTCATAAAGTTGTCACTTGAGTTTGGAGCATGTCGTAGAATTGTAGATTTGAAGCCACAAGAAAAGGGTCCATTTTTAGTGTTGCTTTTTCCCTTTCCTGCCTCTGTGCCTTCAGATAAATTCTCAGCAAGCAACCTCAGAACCAAGGGTAAAGGTAAGGAAGACTTCCAGATACAGTTAGAAATAATCGTTCCTACTTGGGAGGCAGAGGCAGAAGGATCTCTGTGAGTTCAAGGCCAGCCTGGTCTACATAGAGCGCTCCAGGCCAGCTAGGACTAAAGGGAGAACCTGTCTCAAAAAGACCAAAAAAAAAAAAAAAGAAATAATGGTTCCTGGTCTGGATTTCCCCCCATGACTACTCATTAGATAGCAGATGTTTGATGATGGTGTCCTGGGCCTAATCCTACTTTAAATATTTGTTATTTTATTTTATGTATATGCATGTTTTGCTTTCATGTATCTAAGTGCACCTGTGTTGTGCAATGGCCATGGAGGTCAGAAGAGGGCATTGCATCCCTTTGTAACTAGAGTTATGGACAGTGTTATCCTGTATGTGGGTGCTGGGAACTGAACCTGGGTCCTCCCCAAGAGCAGCCAGTACTCTTAACTGCTGAGCCATCTCTCCAGCCCCATTTATTTTATTTTATTTTTATCTAATCCTACTTTAGCTGTAAGCTTGAGCTCAAAAAGATCCCTTGCAATATTGACATCCAGTTCTGCTGTGGTCAGTGTTGGGCACCTTTGTATTCTTGGGGAGGCTTCAGAAAATTCCAACAGTGACTCAGCTAAAAACCCACAGGAGCTGACATAGAAGGGTGAAAGTAGAGAAAGTTAACAGTCTAAAAATATTACCGCTGATTTGGTCTCTTGTACTCTAGGGTGGCATTAATGAGGTGGAACCCTCTGCCAGTTTGGGCTATAGAAGGACAGTCAGGTCACTCCAAGGTATCCGACTGTGGGTCACAGTTTCCAGAAACTCATTCTGTGGGATAAAAGAAATCTCAAACCAGGCTTTATCCAGAGTCTCTTGTTGTTGACATTCATTTTATCCCACTTTATCAACTGTGTGTTCTCTTTATATTTATATATGTATACACAGTTTTTCCAAATATATGTAAAATTATTTTAAAATGATTTATATATAACAAAAACAGTTGTGAACTTTAGGCAGTTTAAAATTGATACATTCTCTTATTAAACTATGATTTTTATATTCTGTTCATCAGGTGATACAATAATGTCTTTTGTAGTTGTTAGCTGTTTTATTTGCTTTTTTTTTTTTTGTCTTTTTGAGACAGGGTCTCCTTGTAGCTCCAGCTGTCCTGGAACTCTCTAATGTAGACCAGGCTGGCCTTGAACTCAAAGATCCACTAGCCTCTGCCTCCCGAGTGTTAGGATTAAAAGCATGTGCTTTCTTTTTTTAACACATATCTGTCCTAAGCAGTAGGCCTTTGCTTGTCTTGTTCCTTCTCAGTGTGACTTACAAAGTTCTTTAGCTGCCTTAAATGTTGGGGATTTTTGTTTGTTTTTTATACTACTCAGCTAGTTCTGGCCATCACTTTTCCTGACTGTATTATACCCCTTGTCACCTTTTTATGTTCTTTGTTGTTCCTAGTGCTATGTTTCTCTGTCTCTTTGCTTCTCCCTCTATCTCCAGCCAATGCTTTAGGAAATTAGCCTCTTTTGGAAGGCTCCTGTAGAGACACTTTGTTCCCACTTCCTTCATTGTTAGTCTTCACTATACTATAAACTCCAGTCTTCAAGGGAAATGATTACATATGAGGGATTTGAGGTGTAGCAAAGGGGAGTAATTAGAAAAAGTAGCAACCCTAGGTTTTCTAGATTAGTTTCTTAAACTTTAATGTATTTACACAGATATCACAGGAGTCCTGTTAAAATGCAGGCTTTGATTTGGATTCAGAAGGGGTAATTCTTTTGGAGGGTGGTCTTTTTTGAGATAGGTCTCCCTGTAGCCCCAGCTGCCTGGTACTTGCTGTATAGACCAGTCTGGCCTTGAACTCACAGAGATCAGCCTGCTTCTGCCTCCTGAGTGCAGGGAGTAATTAGTTCTTTCAATGGCAAGGCTGTAGCAAAGTTTTCAGACCTGAGTGCTTTTGGTCCCTTACGCTTCTGGTAGGTCAGATTGCTCATCTGTAGTTGATGCTCTTAAATTATTTGAACAAAAAGAAGTGCCAGGAAGGTGAAGACATAATAACCAGGTCCTGGTTAGTGCTTTGGAACCTATTTAGCTAGTGAATAATCCACTATAGAAGATGAAGCCTGAAGGCAGAAAGAATCGGATCATGCTTGTTACCTCATACATACCAACTGCCATCAAAACTACTTTTCTTTATTAAGATGGGGTAGTTTTTAGGATTTAAAGATTCATATTTACCTGAAGTGCTTATTCTGGCACATACTACATATTCAGTAAGTGGAAGTTGCTATTAATCATGGTAGGACTGAACATGGTGCAGTTTGTAGAACAGATGACTGACCATCTCTAGAAGTTAGAGTTCACAAGTGTGGGCTGTTATGCTGTTTCTTATTTAGATGAGCTTGTTGCCATATAAGAGGATTTCTGTAGCCATAATTCCTGTTGACAGGAATGTGACACAGCCTCAGGATACTAACAGTTTGCATGTCGGCTGAGGTTGATGGCATTTGTTGCTGATGAAACATATATAAATACAAGTGAATACAAATTGATATGAATTAGTAAAGTCACCTCTACGCTACCATTCTAGGTTTTTGGGGTTTTTTTTTTTATCTTTTTTCGAGACAGGGTCTTGCTGGCCTAGCACTCGCTCTGTAGACCAGGCTGGCCTTGAACTCACAAAGATCCACCTGCCTCTCCCTCCCGAGTACTAGGATTACAGGCATGCACCACCATGCCTGTCACCATTCTAGTTGTTTACCAAAAAAAAAACCTTCTGTGAGGGCATAGTTTCCATCACTGGTGTGTGTGGTGTGTGTGTGTGTGTGTGTGTGTGTGTGTGTGTGTGTGTGTGTGTAGAGAGAGGAGACATAATGAGTTTCATCAGGTAGTGTATAGGAGCATGGGTAAGTGATGGTTCCCGGGAGCATTGGCACCTCACCAGTGGTTACATCCCTGAAAAGTCTCTCCCTCCCTCATCAACTGCATAAAAATCCTCAGAGAAGCATGAGGCCCAATGAGCCCCTCTTTCATCTATGACAGGGTATTGATGGACCCAACCTTGCTGTGCATTTAAGAGTGCACCAGTCATGTCATACTCTGAAAGCAGTATCCCACACTGCTACCCTAGTCCTTTCATCCAGCTCTTCAGTTCCCTTTTTTTCTTTTTGAGACAGGGTCTCCCTGTAGCCCCAGCTGTCCCGGAACTCACTATGTAGAGCAGGCTGGCCTTGAACTCACAGAGATCGGCCTGCCTCTGCCTCCCAAGTGCTGGGATTAAAGGCGTGTGCCACCATGCCCGGCCTTAAATTCTTTTCATCCTTTTTATTGTGATGTTCCCCGAGCCTGGGAGGAGGGTCGATATCACTGTCCCATTTAGGGCTGATCACTCAACAGTCATTTATTCTCAGCTCTTTGACCAGTTATGAGTCTCTGCAGTCACCTGCTGACTACTGCAAAAAAAAAAAAAACTTCTTTGACCAAACCTTAGAGCAGCACTAATTTGTAGGCATAAAGATAGTTACTGGTAATTTGATGGGGACATGTTATCCATTAGCAAAACAAGAGCAGTGGCTTTGAGCAGGGTCTGTGACCTCTCCAGCTGTAGGCTTTTGTCTCTGTTTACAGTACTAGCTATGAATTCCCTCCCATGGAGCAGGCATCACGTCCCTTCAGAACTGGTTAGTTCCCCCATAACACACTTGCCTCTGTTGTTCCATGGCATGGATGGCTGGTATTGTTGCATATGATATGTGGGTTCTTCCTATTTGACTGGGTTTTGCAGCATGAGGAAGGAAGCATAGGCTCAGAGGGTTTGGTTTATTTATTTCAAGTATGGGTTGGACACAAGGATTGCTTGAGAAGTTTGTCAAGGATTGTTTGTGATGGGTATTAGAATACAAGCATTTTGTAACATTTATTTCCAGCAAGCAGTTAAGTGCTAGTATTCTAAAACCAGTTTGAATGGCCTAGGTAAAAGAATGTCTCCTTGAAAAGCAAAATAGTAATTAATTCCTTTGTAGATATTGCTTGTGTTCCCTATCTCCATAGATATTATACAGCCTAAAATTAAAAATACTGATACAGAATGGCAAAATGGCTCAACTGGTAAAAAATGCTTATTGTCTAAGCCTGACAAGCTGGGTTCAATCCCAGAATACCCATGTAAAAAGGTGGAAGGAGATAACTAACTCCACAAAGTTACATCACACCTCTGCTTGTGTGTCCAGACATGCACACACACAGAATAACAACAAATAATAATGATAAAAACAATTGTAGTAATAAAAGACTGATCATACCAGGTATTGGCCAAGACATGAAGGGACTAAATTTATCACTGCTGGTGGGAATAGCTATTTTTATTTTTATTTTGTCTTTTTGAGACAGGGTCTCCCTTTAGTCCCAACTGGCCTGGAGCTTGCTATATAGACCAGACTGGCCTTGAACTCAGAGATTGGCCTGTCTCTGCCTCCTGAGTGCCGAGATTAAAGGCATGCACTACCACGCCTGGTGGCTGGTGGCTGGCTTTATTTATTTATTTATTTATTTATTTATTTATTATTTATTTGTCTTTTTGAGGCTGGGTCTCCCTGTAGGTAATCCCAGCTGGCCTGGAGCTCACTATGTAGACCAGGCTGGCCTTGAACTCATGGAGATCTGCCAGCACTTGGGAGGCAGAGTCAGGCAGATCACCATGAGCTTGAGGCAGTCTGGTCTACATACCAAGTTTCAGGCCAAGTGGAACTACAGGGAGACCCTGCCTCAAAAAATAATTATACTACTATAAAATAATTGGATAAATACATCCACAGTATCACCTGCATTTAGAAAAGGTTAAGGATATATTACTTCTGTGTCTTTGTCTGAAAATGGAGGTCATATGCCCAAGGGAAAGTGGGCTGGTCTAGTCTCAGGGTAACAGCTGTTTGGGGTCTTTTGCATGTATTCTGTCATGAATGGCAGTTGTCTAGTACCCTGAAAATTGCCTTCACTTTGATTTTAGATTTGAAGAGGTTTCTTCCTGCCACTTGAAGGCCTAGGAGGAAACCAGCTCTGGGTGGCCTCTGCCTCACTTAATTTCTAGTCAGGGTTAAAGAAGACCCAGTTATAGTCATTGTTCCTTGAATACTTACATTATTTGCATCCACCTTACAGCTATTGAGCGATGTATGGTTTCTCTATTCTTCAGATGAATAAAACAGTTAAAGCTTCTACCCTAACCATGATGTGTCCATAACCCTATAGAAAAACCCTTTTATTCATTGTCCTTATGAACGAAGACTCTGCTTCTCACAGGCTCCTTGTTTCCTTTTTTCCTGGGTTTTTTGTTGTTATTGTTTGTTTTTGATTTTTTCTTTTTTTTTTTTTTTTTTTTTTTTTTTTTCCATATCACTCAGATGCAAAAAAATTAAAAATCATACAAAATACTGAAGGAAATCTCCAGATGTCTAGGGGTCCAAGTTCTGACTTCAGCTGTATTACATGAAACGCACAAAAATTGAATAAAAATATATGTTGGGGGGGAAGAAAAGTCAATGAGTTGGGCTCAGTATGTAAGGCATTTGCCACCAAGACTGGTGACTTGCGTTTGCAGGACCACCATTGTGGATAGGATAAGAGCCAGCTCCCACCAGTTGTATGTATACCGCAGTGTAGGCACACACACAAAAATATAAATGTAATAATTTTTTTTAATCTGGGCATGATGGTGCACATGCCTTAATCCCCCGACTTGGGAGGCAGAGGCAGGCAGGAGCCAGATCCTTGGTCTGGGCCAGTCTAGTTTACATATGAATTCCAGGCCCACGTCTAGGGGTACAGGGAGACATGTCTCAAAAAAAAAAATTTTTTTTAATGAAAATACCATGATTATCAAGAGAAAACATACCAAATATAGAACAATAATTACTGTAATTGGATCTTCCATTTTTCCTCAAAAAGTATTTTTGTACTGAGCTCCCTTTCCCTGGGCTCTTAGTATAATGTTGGTATAGTATCCAAGGGCCAAAGTTCTGGTATGTCAATCTCTTTGATCTTGGAGGCCTGTTGGAAAGACTCTACTTGGAATTTTTTGAGAGCTGTGCCTCAAGGCTGCAGGGATTTGAGTATTGCTCTTTGAGAAGTCCCTCCTTCTGGTTTGCTCACCCATTGCTGATGAGGAAGACATTCGAGCAGGATTAATGTTAAACGTATGTCTTTTCTTAGACCCCAGCAGCACATGTCCAAGGCTGCCCTTGTCCTGCTTGCAATATCTTAAGTCCTATAATGGAACAGCAGGTCTGTGCAAGCTGTCCTCAGTATCCTGGGATACAGAATGGAGTGACTAAATAGCCACTATTTATTCGATTACTTTTTATGCTGAGTACATCACATGATTTTAATGCTTGTACAGATGAGGAAAAAGGCTCACAGAGGTTGCAAAGTGCCAAAAGTGACCAACTACTGGCAGGCCCAGTATTTTAACCCTGGTCTCTTTGATTCTAAAAGTCTCTTACTTCCTATTAAACCTGCATTCATCTAATCAGAACATTAATGATAGACAAGAAGACTTGAGTACCTCCTATGCAGTGTGGGAGCTATGTAGCCAGAGGTGATGTGTTCCCTTGATTGAGCTCTCTGAAGGCAAGGGGAATTGTTAGACAATTTCCACTTGATCCCCCACACACACCACCAGTTCTTTAGGTTCACCACCCATGGATTTTTCTTTCTACTTTCCCCTGTGACTCTGCTGTGTGCAGCATTACTCAGCAGGAGAGTGGAGTGACTATTAGAATCTTCTTTGAAGGACCTAGAAAAAGGACTCTAAATGAAAACTTTGTATAGAAGCCCACTGGGTAAACCATGCTTAGCCTAAGGATATCAGAGGAGCGTCCTGTCTTCTCAGTCTTTTGAATTGTTACTTTCATTCTTTCTGTTCTCCTTTTTTTAATTTGACGGGTCTCCTTTATAGGCCCTGACTCGCTTGTAAAACGGCGCTTAATCAGAGACGCCTGCTTGGCTGCCCTGCCTATATCAGATAGCATGCGCCACCATCCTGGGTTTCTGCCCTTTTTTTAATTATTTTTTGTATTTTGAGTTCATTATGAGTTGGTGCCCCGGTCTCATCGAGTCGAGTCTCGATTCCTGAGCTGGAGCTCCTGGAATTGAGTCGGACCGGTCTGGCGCCTTGTGCAATCGAGATTGACCCTCGGTCCTCGTAGGCGGGGTCAGCGCTGCCTAACCGATGCTAGGATTATAGCTGCACCATGCCTGGCAGTTTTGCCCTTTTAACTAGTTGAGTGGATGTTCCTTGTGCTGTGTCATTTGTAGACTTTACCATTGATCTACAGGTTAGATCAGCCTGGGATGATAGAAGGGTCTTTCAGAATTTTGCTCCACCGTATTTTTTTTTTTTTGTCTTTTCGAGGCTAGGTCCTCCCTGTAGCCCCACGCTGTCTGCGGAACTCCGCTACATGTAGGACCAGCCTGGCCTTGACTCACAAAGATTCGGCTGCCTATGCCTCCTGAGTGCTAGGATTAAAGGCATGCGCCACCACACTGGCATGTATTTTCCAAAAGAGTTGGGTTTTTGTGTTTGTTTGATTGATTGTTCGTTGGTTTGTCTTTTTTGAGACCGGCGTATCCCTGTAGGCCCTAGCTGGATTGAACCTCTATAGTAGACCTGGACTGGCTTTGAATCTCATACATGGATCCTCCTGTCTCTGCCCCCAACTGACTTGAGGAAGTGCAGGCACCACCAGGCTGGCTTCAAACACTGTTTTTGAGGCAACATTCAAAATAAGGTTAGGCCTATGGTAGTCATGTGGAATGTGGACTTCTGGGCCCAACAAAATTACTTTGCAAATTTGCTTCCACTTCCAAGTCTTCACCACTTTATTTCCAACATGTAGCGCAGGGCCTGGTCATGGCAATTTTGTAGATACGGTTGCTGAATGATACATATCTGCTGAGGCCATGCTGTTATCATTGAATGGTTTTGTTTGTTATTTACTGTTTCTGGGGTTTTGTAGTACCAGAGATAGAACCCAATGCTTTGCACATTGTAGGGAAATGCTCTACATTGAGCTACTACATCACCAGTCCTTTGTGTGTGTGTTTTTAGGTACCCAGTTGAGTCAGGGTTTGTCATTATCTG
Organism: Rhizomys pruinosus; assembly: GCA_009823505.1. Lineage (NCBI taxonomy): Eukaryota > Metazoa > Chordata > Mammalia > Rodentia > Spalacidae > Rhizomys > Rhizomys pruinosus. The sequence goes on along the minus strand of VZQC01014759.1, from coordinate 738,302 downwards.
CCTCTTGTGTGGCTTCAATCTGAATGGCCGATTCTTCAAAGATTGTCTGTCTTGAATCCTTAGTAACTTCTAGGACCTTGATGATGAACTTACACAGTTATTATACACTGCAGCATGAGTCCTATCATGGAGTCAAGTAATGTGTTTGTGAGGATTTTCCAGTGAAGAAAAGCAGGGAGAAACATGAAAATTTGTATAAAAGCAGGTGCCTCCTACATGAGAAAGAAGTTGAAGTGGTTGGATGTGTGCTGACCTTACCATGGGCCTTGATTATGTCTCTCCACAGGTAATTAAATTTGTCCAGTAATAAAATTAGTAGTTTACTAGAGAGAATACTATGCTTGATAGTACTTTGGACCCTAAGGATCCAGGGTTGGTGGAGAAATCTAAATTCATAAAGTTGTCACTTGAGTTTGGAGCAGTTGTCGAGATTGTAGATTTGAAGCCACAAGAAAAGGGTCCATTTTTAGTGTTGCTTTTTCCCTTTCCTGCCTCTGTGCCTTCAGATAAATTCTCAGCAAGCAACCTCAGAACCAAGGGTAAAGGTAAGGAAGACTTCCAGATACATGTTAGAAATAATCGTTCCTACTTGGGAGGCAGAGGCACGAAGGATCTCGTGAGTTTCAAGGCGGACATGCCTGTGGTCTAATAGAGGCGCTCCAGGCTCAGCTAGGACTCTATGAAGGGAGACTGTCTCAAAAGCCCAAAAAAAAACAAAAAAAAGAAATATATCGGTCCTGGTTGATTTCCCCCCATGACTACTCATTAGATAGCAGATGTTTGATGATGGTGTCCTCGGGGCCTAATCTACTTTAAATATTTGTTATTTTTATTTTATTATATGCACTGTTTTGCTTTCATGTATCTAAGTGCACCTGTGTTGTGGCAATGGCCCACGGAGGTCAAAATGGGCATTGCATCCTTTGTCTAACTAGAGTTATGGCAGTGTTATCCTGTATGTGGTGCTGTGAATGAACCTGGGTCCTCCCAAGAGCAGCCAGTCCTCTTAAACTGCTGAGCCATCTCTCAGCCCCCATTTATGTTTCATTTATTTTTATCTAATCCTACTTGGCTGTAAGCTTGAGCTCAAAAAGATCCCTTGCAATATTGACATCCAGTTCTGCTGTGGTCAGTGTTGGGCACCTTTGTATTCTTGGGGAGGCTTCAGAAAATTCCAACAGTGACTCAGCTAAAAACCCACAGGAGCTGACATAGAAGGGTGAAAGTAGAGAAAGTTAACAGTCTAAAAATATTACCGCTGATTTGGTCTCTTGTACTCTAGGGTGGCATTAATGAGGTGGAACCCTCTGCCAGTTTGGGCTATAGAAGGACAGTCAGGTCACTCCAAGGTATCCGACTGTGGGTCACAGTTTCCAGAAACTCATTCTGTGGGATAAAAGAAATCTCAAACCAGGCTTTATCCAGAGTCTCTTGTTGTTGACATTCATTTTATCCCACTTTATCAACTGTGTGTTCTCTTATATTTATATATATGTCATACACATTTTCCAAAAAATATATGTAAATAATTTTTAAAATGATTTATATATATACAAAAACAGTTGTGGAACTTTAGGCAGTTTAAAATTGATACATTCTCTTATTTAAACTATGATTTTTATATTCTGTTCATCAGGTGATACAATAATGTCTTTTGTAGTTGTTAGCTGTTTTATTGCTTTTTTTCTTTTTTTTTGTCTTTTGAGACAGGTCTCCTTGTTTTTTCCAGCTGTCCTGGAACTCTCTTAATGTAGACCAGGCTGGCCTGAACTCACAGATCCACTAGCACTCTGCTCCCGAGTGTTACGGATTAAAGACATGTGCCTTTCTTTTTTAACACATATCTTGTCCTAAGCAGTAGGCCTTTGCTTGTCTTGTTCCTTCATCAGTGTGACTTACAAAGTTCTTTATGCTGCCTATAAAGGTGGGGATTTTTGTTTTGTTTGTATACCTATCAGCTAGTTCTGGCCATCACTATTTCTCTGACTGTATTTAGACCCCTTGTCACCTTTTTATGTTCTTTGTTGTTCCTAGTGCTATGTTTCTCTGTCTCTTTGCTTCTCCCTCTATCTCCAGCCAATGCTTTAGGAAATTAGCCTCTTTTGGAAGGCTCCTGTAGAGACACTTTGTTCCCACTTCCTTCATTGTTAGTCTTCACTCTATACTATAAATCCAGTCTTCAAGGGAACATGATTCTATATGAGGGATTTGAGGTGTAGCAAAGGGGAGTAATTAGAAAAAGTAGCAACCCTAGGTTTTCTAGATTAGTTTCTTAAACTTTAATGTATTTACACAGATATCACAGGAGTCCTGTTAAAATGCAGGCTTTGATTTGGATTCAGAAGGGGTAATTCTTTTGGAGGGTGTCTTTTTTGAGATAAGTCTCCCGTAGCCCCAGCTGCCTGGGTACTTGCTGTATAGATCCAGCTCTAGGCCTTGAATTCACAGAGATCCAGCCTGCTTCTGCCTCCTGAGTGCAGGGATGTAATTATGTTTTCAATGGCAAGGCTGTAGCAAAGTTTTCAGACCTGAGTGCTTTTGGTCCCTTACGCTTCTGGTAGGTCAGATTGCTCATCTGTAGTTGATGCTCTTAAATTATTTGAACAAAAAGAAGTGCCAGGAAGGTGAAGACAAATAACCAGTCCTGCGTTAGTGCTTTGGAACCTATTTAGCTAGTGAATAATTCCACTATAGAAGATGAAGCCTGAAGGCAGAAAGAATCGGATCATGCTTGTTACCTCATACATACCAACTGCCATCAAAACTACTTTTCTTTATTAAGATGGGGTAGTTTTTAGGATTTAAAGATTCATATTTACCTGAAGTGCTTATTCTGGCAATACTACATATTCAGTAAGTGGAAGTTGCTATTAATCATGGTAGGACTGAACATGGTGCAGTTTGTAGAACAGATGACTGACCATCTCTAGAAGTTAGAGTTCACAAGTGTGGGCTGTTATGCTGTTTCTTATTTAGATGAGCTTGTTGCCATATAAGAGGATTTCTGTAGCCATAATTCCTGTTGACAGGAATGTGACACAGCCTCAGGATACTAACAGTTTGCATGTCGGCTGAGGTTGATGGCATTTGTTGCTGATGAAACATATATAAATACAAGTGAATACAAATTGATATGAATTAGTAAAGTCACTCTCCGCTACCATTTAGTGTTTTTTGGGTTTTTTGTTTTCAATTTTTTTCGACAGTGGTCTCCGTTGGTGGATAGCCACTTGCTATGTAGGACCAGGTGGCCTTGACTCACAGATCACCTGCCTCCTGCCTCCCGAGGTACCTAGGATTACAGGCATGCACCACCATGCCTGTCACCTTCTAGTTGTTTACCAAAAAAAAAACCTTCTGTGAGGCATAGTTTCCAACTGGTGTGGTAGGTGTGTGTGTGTGTTGTGTGTGTGTGTGTGTGTGTGGTGGTGTAGAGAGAGGCGACACTAATGAGTTTCATCAGGTAGTGTATATGGAGCACGGGTAAGTGATGGTTCCCGGGAGCATTGGGCAACTCACCAGTGGTTACATCCCTGAAAAGTCTCTCCCTCCCTCATCAACTGCATAAAAATCCTCAGAGAAGCATGAGGCCCAATGAGCCCCTCTTTCATCTATGACAGGGTATTGATGGACCCAACCTTGCTGTGCATTTAAGAGTGCACCAGTCATGTCATACTCTGAAAGCAGTATCCCACACTGCTACCCTAGTCCTTTCATCCAGCTCTTAGTTCCTTTTTTTTTCTTTTTTTGAGACAGGGTCTCCCTGTAGCCCCAGCTGTCCGGAATCTCACTATGTAGAGGCAGGCTGGCCTTGACCTCACAGAGATCGGGCCTGCCTCTGCCTCCCAAGTGCTGGGATTAAGGCGTGTGCCACCATGCCCGGCCCTTAAATTTCTTTTCATCCTTTTTATTGTGATGTTCCCCCCCCCCGAGCTGGGAGGAGGGTCGATATCCACTGTCCCCATTCTAGGGCTTGATCCTCAAGCATTTATTCTAAGTACTTTGACCAGTTACGAGTCTCTGCAGTTACCTGGGACTACTGCAAACAAAAACAAAAAAACTTCTTTGCCCAAACGTTAGAGCAGCACTAATTTGTAGGCATAAAGATAGTTACTGGTAATTTGATGGGGACATGTTATCCATTAGCAAAACAAGAGCAGTGGCTTTGAGCAGGGTCTGTGACCTCTCCAGCTGTAGGCTTTTTTGTCTCTTCTTTCAGCTGCTGATGATTCCCTCCCATGGAGCAGGCATCACGTCCCTTCAGAACTGGTTAGTTCCCCCATAACACACTTGCCTCTGTTGTTCCATGGCATGGATGGCTGGTATTTGTGTGCATATGAATGTGGGTTGCTTCTCTATTTGACTGGTTTTGCAGCATGGAGGAAGGAGCTAGGCTGCAGAGGGTTTGGTTGATGTTATTTCAAGTATGGGTTGGACACACAGGATTGCTTGCGACGTTTGTCAAGGATTGTTTGTGATGGGTATTTAGAATACAAGCCAATTTTGTAACTTTATTTCCAGCAAGCAGTAAGTGCTAGTATTCTAAAACCAGTTTGAATGGCCTAGGTAAAAGAATGTCTCCTTGAAAAGCAAAATAGTAATTAATTCCTTTGTAGATATTGCTTGTGTTCCCTATCTCCATAGATATTATACAGCCTAAAATTAAAAATACTGATACAGAATGGCAAAATGGCTCAACTGGTAAAAAATGCTTATTGTCTAAGCCTGACAAGCTGGGTTCAATCCCATACCATGAAGGTTGAAGGAGTAACTAGACTCCACCAAACGTTATCACCTCTGACCTACAAGTGTGTACATCAGACAACAACACAGAATGCACACACACAAATAAACAAATGATCCTTATAAAAACAATTGTCAGCTAATAAAAGACTGATCATACCAGGTATTGGCCAAGACATGAAGGGACTAAATTTATCACGTGGTGGGAAAGCTATTTTTATTTTTTATTTGTCTTTTGAGACAGGGTCTCCCTTTCGTCCCACACTGTCCTGGAGCTTGCTATTATAGACCAGGACTGGCCTTGAACTCAGAGAATTGGCCTGTCTCTGCCTCCTGAGTGCCGAGATTAAAAGGCATGCACTACCACGCCTGGTGGGCTGGTGGCTGGCTTTTTTATTTATTTATTTTATTTATTTATTCTTTATTTATTATTATTATGTCTTTTGTCGGGCTGGGTCTCCCTGTAGGTAATCCCAGCTGGCCTGGAGCTCACTATGTAGACCAGGCTGGCCTGAACTCATGGCAGATCTGCCAGCACTTGGGAGGCCGAGTCAGGGCAGATCACCATGAGCTTGAGGCAGTCTGGTCTACATACCAAGTTTCGGCCAAGTGGAACTACAGGGAGACCCTGCCTCAAAAAAATAATCTACTACTAAAATAAATTGGATAAAATACATCCACAGTTCACCTGCATTTAGAAAAGGTTAAGGATATATTACTTCTGTGTCTTTGTCTGAAAATGGAGGTCATATGCCCAAGGGAAAGTGGGCTGGTCTTGTCTCAGGGGTAACAGCTGTGTTTGGGTCTTTTTGCTGTATTCTGTCATGAATGGCAGTTGTCTAGTACCCTGAAAATTGCCTTCACTTTGATTTTAGATTTGAAGAGGTTTCTTCCTGCCACTTGAAGGCCTAGGAGGAAACCAGCTCTGGGTGGCCTCTGCCTCACTTAATTTCTAGTCAGGGTTAAAGAAGACCCAGTTATAGTCATTGTTCCTTGAATACTTACATTATTTGCATCCACCTTACAGCTATTGAGCGATGTATGGTTTCTCTATTCTTCAGATGAATAAAACAGTTAAAGCTTCTACCCTAACCATGATGTGTCCATAACCCTATAGAAAAACCCTTTTATTCATTGTCCTTATGAACGAAGACTCTGCTCACAGGCTCCTTGTTTCCTTTTTTTCCGGTTTTTTCTTCTTGTTTTTTTGATTTTTTCTTTTTTTTTTTTTTTTTGGTCTTTGAGACAGCGGGTTNACAGTAATAGGAAAAGTGACTAAATAGCCACTATTTATTCGATTACTTTTTATGCTGAGTACATCACATGATTTTAATGCTTGTACAGATGAGGAAAAAGGCTCACAGAGGTTGCAAAGTGCCAAAAGTGACCAACTACTGGCAGGCCCAGTATTTTAACCCTGGTCTCTTTGATTCTAAAAGTCTCTTACTTCCTATTAAACCTGCATTCATCTAATCAGAACATTAATGATAGACAAGAAGACTTGAGTACCTCCTATGCAGTGTGGGAGCTATGTAGCCAGAGGTGATGTGTTCCCTTGATTGAGCTCTCTGAAGGCAAGGGGAATTGTTAGACAATTTCCACTTGATCCCCCACACACACCCAGCTTCTTTAGGTTCACCACCCATGGATTTTTCTTTCTACTTTCCCCTGTGACTCTGCTGTGTGCAGCATTACTCAGCAGGAGAGTGGAGTGACTATTAGAATCTTCTTTGAAGGACCTAGAAAAAGGACTCTAAATGAAAACTTTGTATAGAAGCCCACTGGGTAAACCATGCTTAGCCTAAGGATATCAGAGGAGCTGTCCTGTCTATTCTCAGTCCTTTTAGGGAATCTCTTTGGGTTAATGATCTTTGGCCTTTTTGTTTTGGGGGTCTCCCTTAGTCCAGCTGCCCTCTGTCTTAACAGCGCCTTTTGAACTCACAGGCGCCTGTTGCCTTCTTGCTTGGATGCTGGATTAAGCAGCCATGCTATTCCTTGTTTTTTTATTACTTTCTGTAGTCTGATGCTCATGCTTGGTACGTGTCGTGCCAATGCGCAGGTCGAGAGTTCGATCCCGCTGGATGCGTTCTCCTGGACATTGGCTTCGGCCGTTCTTGATCACGACGTGGTGCTGCCTCTGCCCTCTGGTCCTCTGCTGAGCGGGTCAGGCTGCATATAACGCTAGCCCATCCATGCCCCAGTTTCTGCCCTTTTAACTAGTTGAGTGGATGTTCCTTGTGCTGTGTCATTTGTAGACTTTACCATTGATCTACAGGTTAGATCAGCCTGGGATGATAGAAGGGTCCTTTAGAATTTTGCTCCCCAAGTATTTTTTTTTTTTTGTCTTTCGCGGATGCGGTCCTCCCTGTAGCCCCAGCCGTCCTCGGAAACTCGGCTCTGTAGGACCCAGGCCTGGCCTGACCTCACAAAGATTCGCTCCTATGCCTCCGAGTGCTAGGATTAAAGGCATGCGCCACCAACCTGGCATGTATTTTCCAAAACATGTTGGGTTTTTTGTTGTTTGATTGATTGTTGTTGGTTTGTCTTTCGAGACCGGGTATCCCTGTAGGCCCTAGCTGGATTGTGCAACCTCTATGTAGACCGACTGGCTTTGACTCATTATGGATCCTTCCTGTCTCTTGCCTCCCAAGTGCTTGAGGAATGTGCAGCACCACCAGGCTGGCTTCAAACACTGTTTTTGAGGCAACATTCAAAATAAGGTTAGGCCTATGGTAGTCATGTGGAATGTGGACTTCTGGGCCCAACAAAATTACTTTGCAAATTTGCTTCCACTTCCAAGTCTTCACCACTTTATTTCCAACATGTAGCGCAGGGCCTGGTCATGGCAATTTTGTAGATTAGTTGCTGAATGACTATATCTGCTGAGCCATGCTGTTATCATTGAATGGTTTGTTTGTTATTTACTGTTTCTGGGGTTTTGTAGTACCAGAGATAGAACCCAATGCTTTGCACATTGTAGGGAAATGCTCTACATTGAGCTACTACATCACCAGTCCTTTGTGTGTGTGTTTTAGGTACCCAGTTAGTCAGGGTTTGTCATTATTCTGCCTCTTGTGTGGCTTCAATCTGAATGGCCAGATCTTCAAAGATTAGTGTCTCTGAATCCTTAGTAACCTTCTAGGACCTTGATGATGAACTTACACAGTTATTATACACTGCAGCATGAGTCCTATCATGGAGTCAAGTAATGTGTTTGTGAGGATTTTCCAGTGAAGAAAAGCAGGGAGAAACATGAAAATTTGTATAAAAGCAGGTGCCTCCTACATGAGAAAGAAGTTGAAGTGGTTGGATGTGTGCTGACCTTACCATGGGCCTTGATTATGTCTCTCCACAGGTAATTAAATTTGTCCAGTAATAAAATTAGTAGTTTACTAGAGAGAATACTATGCTTGATAGTACTTTGGACCCTAAGGATCCAGGGTTGGTGGAGAAATCTAAATTCATAAAGTTGTCACTTGAGTTTGGAGCAGTTTCGAGAAGTTGTAGATTTGAAGCCACAAGAAAAGGGTCCATTTTTAGTGTTGCTTTTTCCCTTTCCTGCCTCTGTGCCTTCAGATAAATTCTCAGCAAGCAACCTCAGAACCAAGGGTAAAGGTAAGGAAGACTTCCAGATACAGTTAGAATAATCGTTCCTACTTGGGAGGCAGAGGACAGAAGGCATCTCGTGAGTTCAAGGACCATGCCTGTGGTCTACATAGAGCGCTCCAGGCCAGTAGCTAAAGGGACGTCTGCTAGCAAGAAGACGTCCAAAAAAACAAAAAAAAAAAAAAAGAAATAATTGGTCCTGTGTCTGATTTCCCCCCATGACTACTCATTAGATAGCAGATGTTTGATGATGGTGTCCTGGGCCTAATCTACTTTAAATATTTGTTATTTTATTTTATGTATATGCACTTGTTTTGCTTTCAGTATCTAAGTGCACCTGTGTTGTGTGCAATGCGCCAGGAGGTCAAAAGATGGGCATTGCATCCTTTGCTTAACTAGAGTTATGGCAGTGTTATTCCTGTATGTGGGTGCTGAATTGAACCTGGGTCCTCACCAAGAGCAGCCAGTACTTCTTAAACTGCTGAGCCATCTCTCAGCCCCATTTATTTTATTTATTTTATCTAATCCTACTTCGTGCTGTAAGCTTGAGCTCAAAAAGATCCCTTGCAATATTGACATCCAGTTCTGCTGTGGTCAGTGTTGGGCACCTTTGTATTCTTGGGGAGGCTTCAGAAAATTCCAACAGTGACTCAGCTAAAAACCCACAGGAGCTGACATAGAAGGGTGAAAGTAGAGAAAGTTAACAGTCTAAAAATATTACCGCTGATTTGGTCTCTTGTACTCTAGGGTGGCATTAATGAGGTGGAACCCTCTGCCAGTTTGGGCTATAGAAGGACAGTCAGGTCACTCCAAGGTATCCGACTGTGGGTCACAGTTTCCAGAAACTCATTCTGTGGGATAAAAGAAATCTCAAACCAGGCTTTATCCAGAGTCTCTTGTTGTTGACATTCATTTTATCCCACTTTATCAACTGTGTGTTCCTCTTATATTTATATATGTTACACATTTTCCCAAAAATATATGTAAATAATTTTTAAAATCGATTTAATATATACAAAAAACAGTTGTGAACTTTAGGAGTTTAAATTGATACATTTCCTCTTATTTAAACTATGATTTTTATATTCTGTTCATCAGGTGATACAATAATGTCTTTTGTAGTTGTTAGCTGTTTTATTGCTTTTTTTTTTTTTTTTGTCCTTTTGAGACAGGTTTTTGTCTCTTTTCTCCAGTCTGTCCTGGAACTCTCTATGTAGACCAGGCGGCCTGAACTCAAGATCCACTAGCCTCTGCTCCCGAGTGTTGGATTAAAGAATGTTGCCTTCTTTTTAACACAGATTATTGTCCTAAGCAGTAGGCCTTTTGCTTGTCTTGTCCTTTCAGTGTGACTACAAAGTTCTTGTATGTCTGCCTTAAAGTGTTGGGGATTTTTGTTTTGTTTGTTATGACCTTACTCAGCTAGTTCTGGCCATCCATTTTCCTGGACTGTATTAGTACCCCTTGTCACCTTTTTATGTTCTTTGTTGTTCCTAGTGCTATGTTTCTCTGTCTCTTTGCTTCTCCCTCTATCTCCAGCCAATGCTTTAGGAAATTAGCCTCTTTTGGAAGGCTCCTGTAGAGACACTTTGTTCCCACTTCCTTCATTGTTAGTCTTCACTTACTATAAACTCCAGTCTTCAAGGAACATGATTACTATATGAGGGATTTGAGGTGTAGCAAAGGGGAGTAATTAGAAAAAGTAGCAACCCTAGGTTTTCTAGATTAGTTTCTTAAACTTTAATGTATTTACACAGATATCACAGGAGTCCTGTTAAAATGCAGGCTTTGATTTGGATTCAGAGGGGTCATCTTTTGGAGGTGTCTTTTTTGAGATAGGTTCCCTGTAGCCCCAGCTGCCTGGGTACTTGCTGTATAGACCAGCTCTAGGCCTTGAACTCACAGAGATCCGCCTGCTTCTGCCTCCTGAGTGCAGGGATATTATGTCTTTCAATGGCAAGGCTGTAGCAAAGTTTTCAGACCTGAGTGCTTTTGGTCCCTTACGCTTCTGGTAGGTCAGATTGCTCATCTGTAGTTGATGCTCTTAAATTATTTGAACAAAAAGAAGTGCCAGGAAGGTGAAGACATAATAACCAGTCCTGCGTTAGTGCTTTGGAACCTATTTAGCTAGTGAATAATTCCACTATAGAAGATGAAGCTGAAGGCAGAAAGAATCGGATCATGCTTGTTACCTCATACATACCAACTGCCATCAAAACTACTTTTCTTTATTAAGATGGGGTAGTTTTTAGGATTTAAAGATTCATATTTACCTGAAGTGCTTATTCTGGCATATACTACATATTCAGTAAGTGGAAGTTGCTATTAATCATGGTAGGACTGAACATGGTGCAGTTTGTAGAACAGATGACTGACCATCTCTAGAAGTTAGAGTTCACAAGTGTGGGCTGTTATGCTGTTTCTTATTTAGATGAGCTTGTTGCCATATAAGAGGATTTCTGTAGCCATAATTCCTGTTGACAGGAATGTGACACAGCCTCAGGATACTAACAGTTTGCATGTCGGCTGAGGTTGATGGCATTTGTTGCTGATGAAACATATATAAATACAAGTGAATACAAATTGATATGAATTAGTAAAGTCACTCTCGCTACCATTTAGGTTTTTTGGGGTTTTTTTTTAATCTTTTTTCGAACAGGGTCTCAGTGCAACTGGCCGACTCTGCTCTGTAGACCAGGTGGCCTTGACTCACAGATCACCTGCCTCTCCCCTCCCGCAGTACTAGGATTACAGGCATGCACCACCATGCCCTGTCACCACTTTCTAGTTGTTTACCAAAAAAAACAACCTTCTGTGAGGCATAGTTTCATCATGGTGTGGGTGGTGTGTGTGTGTGTTGTGTGTGTGTTGTGTGTGTGGTGGTGTAGAGAGAGGCGACCATAATGAGTTTCATCAGGTAGTGTTATAGGAGCCATGGGTAAGTGATGGTTCCGGGAGCATTGGCACTCTACCAGTGGTTACATCCCTGAAAAGTCTCTCCCTCCCTCATCAACTGCATAAAAATCCTCAGAGAAGCATGAGGCCCAATGAGCCCCTCTTTCATCTATGACAGGGTATTGATGGACCCAACCTTGCTGTGCATTTAAGAGTGCACCAGTCATGTCATACTCTGAAAGCAGTATCCCACACTGCTACCCTAGTCCTTTCATCCAGCTCTTCAGTTCCTTTTTTTTCTTTTTTGAGAACAGGGTCTCCCTGTAGCCCTCAGCTGTCCCGGAATTCACTTGTAGAGGCAGGCATGGCCTGCACCTCACAGAGATTCGGGCCTGCCTCTGCCTCCCAAGTGCTGGGATTAAGGCGTTGGCACCATGCCCGGCCCTTAAATTCTTTTCATTTTTATTGTGATGTTCCCCCCCCCCGAGCTGGGAGGAGGGTCGATATCACTGTCCCATTTAGGGCTTGATCACTCACCAAGTAATTTATTCTAATACTTTGACCAGTTAGAGTCTCTGCAGTCACCTGCGGGACTACTGCCCAAAAAAAAAAAAAAACTGTCTTTGCGACCAAACCTTAGAGCACGCACTACATTTGTAGGCATAAAGATAGTTACTGGTAATTTGATGGGGACATGTTATCCATTAGCAAAACAAGAGCAGTGGCTTTGAGCAGGGTCTGTGACCTCTCCAGCTGTAGGCTTTTTTGTCTCTTTTACAGCACTAGCATGTATTCCCTCCCATGGAGCAGGCATCACGTCCCTTCAGAACTGGTTAGTTCCCCCATAACACACTTGCCTCTGTTGTTCCATGGCATGGGATGGCTGGTATTGTTGCATATGATATGTGGGTTTTCCTATTTGACTGGTTTTGCAGCAGTGAGGAGGAGCTAGGCCAGAGGGTTTGGTTATTATTTCAAGTATGGTTGGACACAGGATTGCTTGCGAGTTTGTCAAGGATTTGTTGTGATGGGTATTTAGAATACAAGCCATTTTGTAACATTTATTTCCAGCAAGCAGTAAGTGCTAGTATTCTAAAACCAGTTTGAATGGCCTAGGTAAAAGAATGTCTCCTTGAAAAGCAAAATAGTAATTAATTCCTTTGTAGATATTGCTTGTGTTCCCTATCTCCATAGATATTATACAGCCTAAAATTAAAAATACTGATACAGAATGGCAAAATGGCTCAACTGGTAAAAAATGCTTATTGTCTAAGCCTGACAAGCTGGGTTCAATCGAATACATGAAAAGGATAAGAGAGACAACTACTCCACAAGTTCATCGCACCTCAATCAATGTGTGTCACAGGAGTCATACAACACACATGCACACAACAGAATAACAAAAATCATCTTATAAAAACAATTGTACGCTAATAAAAGACTGATCATACCAGGTATTGGCCAAGACATGAAGGGGACTAAATTTATCACGCTGGTGGGAATAGCTATTTTTTTTTTATTTTGTCTTTTGAGACAGGGTCTCCCTTTCGGTCCCACTGTCCTGGAGCTTGTTATAGACCAGGACTGGCCTTGAACTCAGAGATTGGCCTGTCTCTGCCTTCATGAGTGCCGAGAGATTAAAAGGCATGCACTACCACGACCTGGTGGCTGGTGGCTGGCATTATTTATTTATTTATTTATTTATTTATTTATTTATTATTATTATGTCTTTTTGAGCTGGGTCTCCCTGTAGGTAATCCCAGCTGGCCTGGAGCTCACTATAGACCATGGCTGGCCTTGAACTCCATGGACGATCTGCCAGCACTTGGGAGGCCAAGAGCAGGCAGATCACCATGAGCTTGAGGCAGTCTGGTCTACATACCAAGTTTCAGGCCAAGTGGAACTACAGGGAACCCTGCCTAAAAAATACTTATTACTACTAAAAAATTGGATATAAATACATCCACAGTTCACCTGCATTTAGAAAAGGTTAAGGATATATTACTTCTGTGTCTTTGTCTGAAAATGGAGGTCATATGCCCAAGGGAAAGTGGGCTGGTCTGTCTCAGGGTAACAGCTGTTTGGGGTCTTTTGCATGTATTCTGTCATGAATGGCAGTTGTCTAGTACCCTGAAAATTGCCTTCACTTTGATTTTAGATTTGAAGAGGTTTCTTCCTGCCACTTGAAGGCCTAGGAGGAAACCAGCTCTGGGTGGCCTCTGCCTCACTTAATTTCTAGTCAGGGTTAAAGAAGACCCAGTTATAGTCATTGTTCCTTGAATACTTACATTATTTGCATCCACCTTACAGCTATTGAGCGATGTATGGTTTCTCTATTCTTCAGATGAATAAAACAGTTAAAGCTTCTACCCTAACCATGATGTGTCCATAACCCTATAGAAAAACCCTTTTATTCATTGTCCTTATGAACGAAGACTCTGCTCACAGGCTCCTTGTTTCCTTTTTTTCCTGGGTTTTTTTTTTGTTTGTTTTGATTTTATTTTTTTTTTTTTTTTTTTTTTTGGTCTTTTTGAGGACAGGTTTCCCTGTAGCCACAGTTGTTCTGGAACTCATTGTGTAGATCCAGCTGGCCTTGAATTCACAGAGATCTAACCTGCCTCTGCCTCCCAAGTGCTGGGACTACAGGCATGCACCACCCCACCCAGCTCTTTTTTCCTGTTTTTTTAAGACAGCATATAGCTGTGTCTCTCAGGCTATCCTTGAATTCAGTCTTCCTGCCTCAGCTCCCAAGTACTAGGGTTATAGGCATGCTCCACCACATCTGGCTATTCTTTTTTGATGATAGATACTTAAATATTATGTGCTGGAAATTTTCTGCTGAATACATTTCGTCTGCCATCTGATTACTGAGCCCTCCTAGCAACATTATGAAATAGTTGGTATTTCACCCAAGAGGCAAATGAGAAGAAAGAAGAGACTCAAAGCTAAGTGAGCTTCTTAGAGCTCACAACCATCTGACAGAACTATCAGACCAGGGGTTTCATACCAGGTTTGAGGTTATTCTTCCATCCTAAATATTTGAAATTCAGGACTGCATAGATTTGCACACGCCAGAAGTTTGCATAAGAAGACATCCCAGATAAGGTGACATGCTTATGTAATACTAACCTTGTATGTTGCATACGATTCTGTGTTTTAGCAAAATGGCATTAGAGAAGTAGGAATCTAATAAACATCGGAAGGCAATAAAAGAGTATGGTTTGAGCTTCCTAATTATGCTGCAGGTGCATTCAGACATTAAGAGCAGCTGTGACCAGGGTCCCCAGTGGCATATAGTTTCCCAGATGATGGCATTACCCCTTGAGCCTGGTGGCAGAGAGGAGGAGTACCACTGCCTCTCATGTAGCAAAAACTGTGGTCTTCAGTCATCCTATAAGGCCTGAGTAGCCAGGTCTCCAAAATCATTAGTTATCTATACATTATGTTCTGTGTTTCTGAAGTGCTTTCAGTGGTCTTGCCTGGGGTGACTATGGGAGAAAAGAGGACTCTTACCTGAAAAGAAAACTAAGGGGTCATGAGGTTTCCTTTTTTCTTTTTGTCATCCTAGTATTGAGCATGCTCCAAAATCCAATGGGAAATGTCCTAGGAAAAACCCCTTTGAGCTTCCTGCCTCTGGATCCCCTTGGGTCCGACTTGGACAAATTTCCAGCACCCTCAGTTAGAGGATCCCGCCTGGACACGCGGCCCATCTTGGACTCCCGTTCTAGCAGCCCCTCTGACTCAGACACGAGTGGCTTCAGCTCTGGATCAGATCATCTCTCAGATTTGATTGTATGTAACATTCAGGAATGGGGTGTATGTCTGTGTGTGTGTGTGCGTGTGTGTGTGTGTGTGTGTGTGTGTGCGCTTGCGTGTGTAGGTGGAACAGTCTGTGTGTCCTAAAACTGTTTTAGAGCTTAAAATGCCTATCCATTGGGATGAAGGCTGGAAGGAGGGATGATGGCAGAAGAGATCACTGGGCGTCTCTATAGAACTATTCATCCTCAACAGAACTGAGGGCATTTTGAATATCCATGAGCAATACATTTTAGGATTGGAGCTCTTTATACTTGTTACTTTAAGAGCTGGAAGAAAATAGTTGATTTCAAAAGTAAATAGGGTCTTAGCACTGTTCTGTTTCTTGAACTACATGGGTGTTTTTAGCTTTTAAACCATATCATTTATGTGATCACTATGTATAGTATGTCAAAGTTTATTAGTGATAATTTTTTTTGGTCTTTTCGAGACAGGGTCTCCCTGTAGCCCCAGCTGTCCTGGAACTCACTCTGTAGACCAGGCTGGCTTTGAACTCATAGAGATCCACCCGCCTCTGCCTCCCGAGTGCTAGGATTAAAGGCGTGTGCCACCACACCCGGCTTTATAAGTGATGATTTAAATAAATGACCTTTTTTTAATTTTAATTTTATTTTTGTATGTGTATGAATGTACTGTCTGCACGTAGGTTTGTGCACCCGTGAGGTGCAATGCCTCGGAGGTCAGAAGAGGGTCTCGGATTCCCCTGGAACTGGAGTTCTCCTGGAATTGGAGTTACAGACGGTTCTTAGCCGCCATGTGGGTGCTGGGGATCGAACCCGGGTCCTATGCAAGAGCAGTCAGTGCTCCTAACCACTAGGCTATCTCTCCAGCCCCAAATAAATGACCTTAATAATTTATAGTACCAGAATTTTATTCCATATCTGACCCTAACTCCTGTACTTTTGCACTGACTCATCCCAACTCACAATCTGAAGCTGTGAGAAATTTATATCTCCCCTGTTCCTTATGTACAGCCATGTATGCCATGTGCAGTCTCCCATGCTTAGAGTTAGAAAATGGATTAGGGGGGCTGGAGAGATGGTTCAGTTGTTAAGAGCACTGACTGCTCTTGCAGAGGACCCAGGTTCGATCCCCAGCACTCACATAGCGGCTGAGAACCGTCTTTAACTCCAGTTCCAGGGGAATCCAACACCCTCTTCTGACCTCCACCGCATTGCACGACACAGGTGCACAAACCTACATGCAGACAGTACACATACACATAAAAAAATAATAAATAAAAAATGGACTAGGGTAAGTGGTGAAGATGGGATATGTGGTATATACAGAATAGCATAGACAATACAGTTAGGGGATAGAAGTAAATACATGTGAGTCTCCAAGGAGGAGGCAATAAGATATCTGAGATAAGATACACCTTAAGGGGCCATCTCATCCTTGCTTTTCTATTGCCAAATGCCCTGAGCTGAGTGCTTAATGACTGGGATGGCTCATTTTCTTACCCTCTTATCTTCTTGGTTTCCTGTTCAAGGCTTTTAGAGCCTACCCTGTCTTCTTCATCTGCCAGTCCTAGACTGCAAAGGCTGGCATTTACATGCCCACTGTTCATATCTTCAGACTGGGTTTCTAGAAGAACAATGACAGTCAAGTACAGATCCCTGTACTTCTCTAGGCTGAGGGTTACACCCCTGTAAGATGAGGTAGTCACATGAGGCACTTGTTCTGTCTATATTACCTGAGATGGAACTCACCTTGGGAATTTGCCTCATGACTAATAAAACTTTCTCAGATACCCCCACTTAAGAATTAACTTGGGAGGAGACAGCACTAACACAGGCAAGGAAGTGGGACAGTTATTTTTAATTTAGAAAATATTTTGTCAACCAATTTTAATATATCATTTTGATACTTAAATTAGAATTTTAAACTTTAACACAAATATGTAGCATAAGATGTTCCATATATTTCTAATAGAGCACTTGGCTCTCATAGAAAGTACTTTGACTTTCTACTCCTAAGGATTTAACCAAAGAAAACATAAATATGAAAAAACTATGTTTTACTATTGATATGATTCTAAAAATGTAAGGAACCAGTGTCAGGTATGGCGTCACACACTGTAATCCCAAGAGGCAGGAGGAATGGGAGTTTAAGTCCAGCCTGGGGAATGTAGTAATACCCTGATTCTTTAAAAAAAAAAAGTTTATTATAACTGGAGATATGGGTCACGAGTTAAGAGTGCTGTCTGCTGCCAGGCCTGGTGGCACACACCTTTTAATCCTAGCACTTGGGAGGCAGAAGCAGGCAGATCTTTGTGAGTTCAAGGCCAGCCTGGTCTACAGAGTGAGTTCCAGGACAGCTGGGGCTACAGGGAGACCCTGTCATGAAAAGACCAAAAAAAAAAAAAGAACACTGTCTGCTCTTTCAGAGGACCTGGGTTCAATTCTCAGCGCCCACATGGTGGCTAACAGTCTGTAACTCCAGTTCCAGGAGATCCAATACCTTTTTTTTTGGCCTCAACAGGCTTTGCACAACAAGTGAACTTACTTACACGCAACCAATCACCATACACATAAAAATTTTTTTGATTTATTTTTAAGTTTAGCAATAGGAAACTGGATCAGTGATATATAGCTGGTCTAAATAAAATGTGATAAATTCACTAAAACACTTATGAAAACTATCTGTCAATATATTTTATCTGGAAAAAATTTCCATGTGGAAAGACAGAATTCATTTAAATTACAATGTAACCTATAACTAATTTTAAAAATGCATAGAAAGAGCCTTGCATGGTGATGCACACCTTTAATTCCAGCACTCTGGGAGGCAAAGGCAGTTGAATTCATGAGATCAGGGCCAGCCTGGTCTACATAGCAAGTTCAAGGCCAACTGAAAAACAAACAACAAAAAATGCCTAGAAAGACAGACTAAAAGAAAACATATCAAATTATAAATGTGTGTTAGGTATTTTTGTAATTTCTGTTGTATGATTCCTTATAACAAAACTGTCCTTTAAAAACTTGTTTCTTTCTTTTTCCTCTCCTAGTCAAGCCTTCGAATCTCCCCTCCTCTACCCTTTTTATCTCTGACGGGAGGTAGTCCCAGAGACCCTCTAAACATGGGAGTTGGATCCCGGATGGATCAAGAACAAGCTGCTCTTGCTGCAGTCACTCCCTCCCCAACCAGTGCTTCAAAGAGATGGCCAGGAGCTTCTGCATGGCCATCCTGGGACCTCCTGGAAGCTCCCAAAGACCCTTTCAGCATAGAAAGAGAAGCTAGACTACACCGGCAGGCCGCAGGTTAGTGTGGCTTGAGATGTGGATGCCTGAGACCTCATTCAGGAAAGGGAAAAGAAGTGACCTTTATTGACAAAGCAGTGAGTTGTCTAAAAGAGGATTTTGTTATGTGGTAAAAATTGCAAGGTCTGTAAAGCATATCGGTTACAAACCATTGTGGGCTTTCTGTCCTGAGATTATTCTAATTTGTAAACCTAAGGATGTATACTCAGGGTGGGTGGTCTAATTGTTAACTTCTAAGGTATGGGATGTTAACCAATTGCTCTGATCTGTCAGAAGCCCTTTAGGATTGATCATTTAAATGACCTTAAGTGCATATTAAATCTGCCATTCATCTTATTCCTGAGCTTGGAAATAAATGAGTTACTATTTACTACTAATGCTTCAGGATCACGATCACCAACACCGGTCTGAGGAATGGTACCTGCCTAAGTGAATGTTTCCCATGGACTTCAGTTTGTCTCAGATAGCTGGTCCTGGTCTCATTTTCTCCTAAGAGTCCTAATGTCCTGTTTATCTAATGGTTTTGGCACCCCATCTTTCTGCCTTCTCTAGTGCCATTGTTTGGTATGCTTTTGGAGGAGGCTATATGTTAGTAATATCATAAAATATTACTAACAGTGCCAAATTTCCTGCTGTAGCAACACATTAGGCCTGTGCATTTTAGGAGATGGCCTAATATCCTGAATGAAATGATGGTTCATTTTTTTTTAATTTTATTAATTTTATTTATTTCTATGTGTATGAATGTACTGCCTTCATGCAAGTTTGTGCACCTGTGTCGTGCAATGCCACGGAGGTCAGAAGAGGGTCTTGATTCCTCTGGAACTGGAGTTCTCCTGGAATTGGAGTTTCAGACGGTTCTCGGCCGCCATGTGGGTACTGGGGATCGAACCCGGATCCTCTGTAAGAGCGGTCGGCGCTCTTAACTGCTAGGCCATCTCTCCAGCCCCGATGGTTCATTTCTTTGGATATCTTCCTCAGCACTGAAGGAGGAAGGCAAAATGACTAGCCAGTCCCCACCCAGGTTAGCCTCTAATGTGAAAAACCTGGATTGGTCACCCAAGAATAGGTCTCTAGACATTTTAGTGCCATGCCAATCTGGAGATAATTCCAAATCTACACAACAGGAAAAGGCCTCTTAACATACTTGGGTTTGTCATAAATGAGAAGCTGAGGGCTTGGGAACAAATCTATTATCAATCTAGGGTAGCAAATATCTGCCTATTAATATGTGTTTTTTTTTCAGAAAAAAAAATAGTTGTGAGTTTTGTGATATTCCTGTCTTGTGAGTTGAAGTGGTAGTTTCCATTGATGGTATCCTGACTTATATGGTTGAGTTCAGGACCAAGATAGGAAGCATATAATGTTCCTTTTTTTTTTTTTTTTTTGTCTTTTTGAGACAGTGTCTCCCTGCAGCCCCAGCTGTCCTGGAACTCACTATGTAGACCAGGCTGGCCTTGAACTCACAGAGATCTGCCTGCCTCTGCCTCCCAAATGCTAGGATTAAAGGTGCCACCATGCCTGGCCTAGTGTTCCTTTTTGAACTTGGAAGTCAGAAGCCTGTAGGATATTGAATGTAAAATTGTTTCATCCTTGGGGCTGGAGAGATGGCTCAGCGGTTAAGAGCACCAACTGCTCTTGCAGAGGACCTGGGTTCGATTCCCAGCACCCACATAGCGGCTAAGAACCGTCTTTAACTCCAGTTCCAGGGGAATCCAACGCCCTCTTCTGACTCCGTGGCATTGCACGATACGGGTGCACCAACCTACATGCAGACAGTACACTCATACACATAAATAAATATTAATTTAAAAAAAAATTGTTCAGGGCTGGAGAGATAGCCTAGCGGTTAAGAGCACCGACGCTCTTCAAGGACACGAGGTTCGATCCCCAGCACCCATATGCGGCAAGAACCGTCTGTAACTACATTCCAGGAGAACTCCAGTTCCGGGGGAATCTGAGACCCTCTCTGACCTCCGGCGGCATTGCACGACATGGTGCACAGACCTGCATGCAGACAGTACATTCAACACAATACAAAAAAAATAAATAAATAATAAAAAAAATTAAAAAAAAATTGTTTCTCATCCTCTTACATGTATTTATAAATTTACTTAGTATTATAAACATTACTTAATCAGTTGATATACTGACCACAAAGCAATTTATCTTATTATATCCTATACATCTGGCATTCCTTTTCATTTTATTGTGGACAAAGCTGATATGGTAGGATTATCAAATGTAGCTGAAATGTCTTATATATCTAAATAGTCATAGATATTTTCCCAGGAAGCCAGATTGGAATTGTGATCAGTTTATTTCTTCCCAACAAGTCCATCCCAGCAAAAGAAAGTGACTTTGTTGATTCTCTCTGATGCCTTGCTTTTCCTTTGTCAACTATGAAGCTGTGAATGAAGCCACCTGCACCTGGAGTGGGCAGCTCCCTCCCCGGAACTATAAGAACCCCGTCTACTCTTGCAAGGTGTTCCTAGGAGGCGTTCCTTGGGACATTACGGAAGGTAAGCTGCCACTGAGATCTCCTACTGTAAGAGAGGAGGTGGGGCGTATCTTTCAAGAGCATGAACCCTAGGCTTCAGGCCAGGGCCCAAATCTCTACTACAACACAGGGCGTTGCAGGAGCAGCTGAGGGGACAGGTGCATTTCATAAGTTCTCACAGCACTTCTGAGTCTGGTACTTACACCTCAGACCAGAAATCAGTTCTGAGTTGTCAGGAACAATGAGCCTTGGGAGAGAGTACTATGTGCCTTTCCTGAATGGACTGTGACTCAGCTTCGCCTGTTCTTCCCTGTCTGTGCAGCTGGATTGGTTAACACCTTCCGTGTTTTTGGCTCTCTGAGTGTGGAGTGGCCTGGTAAGGATGGCAAGCACCCCCGGTGTCCTCCCAAAGGTAATATGCCTAAAGGTAATAAAGACATGGTAGGAACTTTTTTTTCCCTCTCTCTCGTATATACTGTACCACGTGGTGCTGGGATGTCACAGACGCATGCTGGTAAAATGGTGGGCACTGCAGGGTGCAGTCATACTTTCTCTTCTACTTTGCACATTTGTTTCCTCTGAATTAATGTTCCATCTGTCCAGACTTACAGTGGAGTGGGAACTGCCACCAGACCCCTTCCTGTACACTTCCCTCCAGTCCCAAACTCCATCAGTCCCTTCCCTCTCAAATAAGGTGTTTCAAGAGCTTTCCCTTGCCTGCTTCTGCTGCCCATTATATTATTACCTGACCCAATTCTGAGATTCCCTTCGGTGTTGGCAGGAATGAGGACTAAGTATCTGACTCCTTACTGGTCTGAAATGAGATCCCTTCCCTGTAGAAAGGAGCAGGTACTATTTTCACTCCGCCCCATCTTCAATGAACTGAACCAAATGGTTTAATTGGGCTTTTTTTTTTTTTTTTTTTTTTTTTTTGGTCTTGTTGAGACAGGGCTCCGTGTAGTCCCAGCTGTCCTGGAACTCACTCTGTAGACCAGGCTGGCCTTGAACTAACAAATATCCGCCTGCCTCTGCCTCCCGAGTGCTAGGATTAAAAGTGTGTATCACCAGGCCCGGCTTTAATTGGGCTTTTAAAGCAATACCTGCATCCTCTGGCAAACTGACCATAGACCTGCTCTCCCACCAGAGTGTGCTCTATGTTCTGAGGCAGAGAGCTGCATGGTAGTGGTGGGATCTTCTATCCCAGCTTGACAGTCCCTTCTCTTACCAGAGTGGTCCATAGTGTGCATTCTTCCTTCTTGACATGGGCATAAAGCATATCAAGTGCTTGCGTTCAACACTTTTCAGGAATAGAACAAAAATGTGCCTTTAGCTGAAGATTCAGCTTAGTGGTAGAGTGCTTCCTTAGCATGCACAAGACTGTAGGTTTAATCCCCAGCACTCATGCCCCTCAAAATATGTGTTGTATTTGAGAAATTCCCTGCTGCAAAGTTATTTTAGAGGAGTAGCCACCTGAGGGATGTTCTTTTCCTCTCATTGGTAATAGGGTATGTGTATCTGGTGTTTGAACTAGAGAAGTCTGTCCGGGCCTTGCTTCAGGCTTGCTCTCATGACCCACTGAGCCCAGATGGCCTAAGTGAATATTATTTCAAGATGTCCAGCCGAAG
This sequence comes from Rhizomys pruinosus, assembly GCA_009823505.1. Lineage (NCBI taxonomy): Eukaryota > Metazoa > Chordata > Mammalia > Rodentia > Spalacidae > Rhizomys > Rhizomys pruinosus. Next base: position 715,857 of record VZQC01014759.1, on the reverse strand, counting down.
GATGCGCTGCAAGGAGGTGAGTTAAGAATAGTAGCCATAAGTTTGGGCATAGTTGCTTGCAAATTAGTTTTATATGAAGGATGCTTGTATTCATTACTTATTACTTATTATTTAAAAAATAAAAAGAATAGTATCCTTTCCGGGTCAAAATAATTGGCATATTGTGGCACTGTATTTCCTAGGGTAAGGCCAGGGTATGTTCTTGCCAAGGCAAGAGGTCTGATTTTGTTCTACAGTAAATACACCAATTTCCTCTCAATTGCATTAAAAAAAAAAATCAACCTTTGGGGCTTAACGGGATGGGAGGGAGGTGCATGAGTGTGCACGCACATATTCCTGATGCTAGTCAGGATCAAGCAGTCTCCCAGCCCATTCTGCTCTTTTTCTGACCTACACCTCTTGTCTTAATTGAAAGCAGCAATTTTCTATGCTTGGAGTAAGCTGATAAAATTTACAGCTGTTTCTCCTTAGTCTTGCTCTCAGGCTTTGCCTTCTCCCTATAATATGTGGTGGATGGGTAAGTTCCCCTTTAGCCCACACTATCCATGGATTCTTCACTCCCCTTAAAGGCTTTATTCACACAACTTTATCCATATGATGCCTTTCTACACCTTTTTGGCATCAGCCTTGTGTGTCCTGGGCATCATAGTGATTTCACCTTGGGGAACCTCATGCAGATCCTTATCTCAGGCATGCTGTATCTGTCTGAGTAGAATTTAGGAATTTCTGTTTTAACCAACCGTCCCCAAATAGTTCTAGTAGATAGTCTTAGAACAACTTGTTTTGAGTTCAGAACAACATCACTTTTTTGAGTTCCAAAACACATCACTTTTGTGACATTAAAATTCTGTGAAATTAAACTTCTATAAAATGAGGAGCTACTAGCCCTCTTATTTAAAAGATCAGTGGTTTCCAGAGAAGGAAGACATGATTAGGCAGAACATGAAGGATTTGGGGGGCTGTGGAACTACTCTATATGATACTATAATGGCAGATAAGTGTCATCACACATTTGTTCAAACCTACAGAATGCATAGTAAACATGAAGAGTGAACTCCAATGTAAATTTTGGACTGGGTGGTGGTGATTGTCAGTGTAAGTTCCTCAGTTGTAACAAATGTACCTTCTGGTGCAGATGTTGCTAGTTAGGGAGACTTGTCTAAGTGTAAGGCTATATGAGAAATATCTGGGGGCTGAAGAGATGGCTCAGCAGTTAAGAGCATCGACTGCTCTTGCAGAGGACCCGGGTTCAATTCCCAGCACCCACATGGCAGCTAAGAACCTTCTTTAAACCAGGTGTGGGGCGTATGCCTTTAATCCCAGCACTCGGGAGGCAGAGGTAGGCAGATCTCTGTGAGTTCAAGGCCAGCTTGGTCTACAGAGTTCCAGGCCACAGCTGGGGCTATAGGGAGACCCTGTCTCAAAAAAAAAAAAAATGTCTGAACTTTCTGTGAAGTTTTACTGTGAACCTAAGTCTCCTGTTAAAAAGTAAAACCAGGGGCTGGAGAGATGGCCTAGCGGTTAAGAGCACCAACTACTTTTACAGAGGACCTGGGTTCAATCCCCAGCACCCACATGGTGGCTGAGAGCCGTCTGTAACTCCAGTTCCAGGAGAACTCCAGTTCCAGGGGACTCCGACACCCTCTTCTGACCTCCGAGGCATTGCACAACATGGGTGCACAAACTTACATGCAGACAATATATTCATACACATAAAAAATAAATTTAAAAAAAGTAAAATCAAAGGCAGGCATGGTGGCACATGCTTTTAATTCCAGCACTCAGGAGTCAGAGGAAGGCACATGTCTGAGTTTGATGGTTTAGTGGTTAAGAGCACTTACTGCTCTTCCAGAGGTCCGGAGTTTGGTTCTACCACCCATGTCAAATGGCTCACAATTGTCTGTTACTCCCGCTCCCGGGGAATCTGACACTGTCTTTTGTCCTTGTATATCCATACACATGTGGTGAACACTCATACATACAAATAAGTTTAAAATTATGTATTTTAAATTGTTTTTTAAAAACCCTATATCTCATGCATGGTATAGCCTTTAATCCTAGCATGCCCAGTGCTTGGAAAGCAGAGCAGGAAGATCTCTTGAGTTCAAGGCCAGCCTGGTCTACATAGCAAGTTCCAGGCCAACCAGAACTACATAGTGGCATCCTGTTTCAAAAACAAACAGAAATCTGTTATCTTACAAAGGGGAAATGCCAGGCTGGAGAGATGGCTCAGCAGTTGAGAGCACCGACTGCTCTTGCAGAGGACCCGGGTTCAATTCCCAGCACCCACATGGCAGCTAGGAACCGTCTTTAACTTCAGTTCCAAGGGAATCTGATACCCTCTTCTGACCTCCACAGCACTGTACAACACGGGTGTACCTGACACAGGTACACCTACCTACATGCAGATAGTACACTCATACACATAAAATAATAAATAAAATAAAAAAAAAACAAAGGGGAAATGCATGTTTTATTAGGATGGTCACATCACATTTAAATAACTAATCTGGCTCTTTGTTTTATAGATATTTCCTCTGTTGTTCAATCTTAGTGACAGAGCAACTTCATTCTCTGGCTGTCTACACTGTAGTCAGTCCCCCTAGCACTCCTTCCTGTTCCCCATCCCCTCAACATCTTGCAGAGATTGAATCTCTTTGATGCACTGGATGTAGGCTGTCTCAGCTCACTTTTATTTTTCCTTTGTGTGCTCCCGACTACCACCTTCAGTATAGTCACACCCTACTCTCTCCTGTCATCTTTTCTGACTTGGATTAGTACTTATTTTGTGATTCTACTCTTGCATTTAAACCCAGCTTCATCTGTTTAGTCTTTGTCTTACCTGGGCCCTCCCTTCTTGTGGGGCCACCCTTTTGTATGTCCCAGATTGCCCTGTGGACAATGTAGGCTTTTTTCATCCTCTAGGGAGTGGCTTCCCCTGGTACCTTCTCTCAGGCTAGCTCATCCTCGGATAGGTCCTGTAGGTTCCGATACCATATCCAGATTCTTCCTTGATTGTTTACTATTCTTGGGCAGTCTGACTTCTGCATACTTTTGTTGAATAATTAGTCATTGCCTGTCTGTGCCCATTGCCACCATCCTTGTCTAGGTCTTACTCACCTATCTTTTTGAATTGCTATTTTACCTTCTTGTTTTCTGTCGTAGTTCTCTGCCTGCTTCAAAACATATTTTAAAGCTCTTCACAAAGTAATTTTCCCAGAATAGCTACTGACATCTGTAAACCTGATTCATTGTAGACTCCTTTGCCTGCTATGGCAGGTTTTATTCTGAGAACAGGGAATTCAGAGGCAGAGTATGTGGTCAGCTCTTGCTCTAATGTTACTTAGCTCTGTTACATCTCTCTGTGCACTTACCTTCCCTCTCGATATGCCCACTCTTCTTGACACAAAGTCCTCTAATACCTAAGTTAGACCAGTAACCATCTCACTAATACCATAAGCATTCTCACCTCTCTGTCCTTGAGCTCCCAGCTTTTAATTGCTCTGTGAATCCTACCATTCTCAGGAACTCTTGTTTCTTTCTTGAACTCAGGATCTGTCTTTAAGTACCTGTGTCCCTTGGTTGGAGTTATGGGATGGATGCTGGTACTTTTTTGCTTACTCTCCAGGATGAGCAAGTTCTGTCCTACTTGCTTTTGCAAGTCTGGATCTATGAACTCAGTAAAATTCAACTCAAATTGTATTGGGTAAAAGTGCAAAATTGGAAGCCTAAGGGGTGGCAGTCCCTTTTCACCCTCGCAGCATCTAGAGCACCCCTCCCCTCTCTGCAGCTGCCAGGGCTGATATACCTTTGGGGGGTTTTCAGGTGCAGGTAATCCCTTGGGTCTTGGCTGACAGCAACTTTGTCCGGAGCCCATCTCAGAGGCTGGACCCCAGCAGGACGGTGTTTGTTGGTGCCTTGCACGGGATGCTTAATGCTGAGGCTCTGGCTGCCATCTTGAATGACCTATTTGGTGGAGTGGTGTATGCTGGGATTGACACAGATAAGCACAAGTATCCCATTGGTGAGTGTCCTACTTCTTTGTGGAAAGGATTAGTATCCCCTGGGAGTAGATTAAGATTGTGGTACTTTCCCTTTGGGATGAGAGAGAGAGAGAGAGAGAGAGAGAGAGAGAGAGAGAGAGAGAGAGAGAGAGAGACTGATCTAGTTTTGCAGAGCAGCACATACCATTGGCATAACATCTTTACCTAGGGAAGGTACTAGTACTGGACCCTCAGCATCCATCCTTTTCCTGTTTCCTACTCCAGGAGTGAAAATGAATGATTGTAGGATCTGTGATAAGATGGGTGAGAATGAGGAGAACCTTGGTTGGAAATTTAGTCACAGCCAAACCAGCTTGGGACAAACCATAGATAGTATATAGCACTAACAGGCCACACTTGCTGAGCATTTGCCCAGGTTACTTTATTAAAAGCTCTTTTCTTTAAAAGCTTTGGTGTTGGGGCTGGAGAGATGGCCTAGCGGTTGGGAGCGCCGACGCTCTTGCAGAGGACCCGGGTTCGATCCCCAGCACCCACATGGCGGCCGAGAACCGTCTGAAACTCCAGTTCCAGGAGAACTCCAGCTCCAGGGGAATCCGAGACCCTCTTCTGACCTCCGCGGCATTGCACGACACGGGTGCACAGACTTGCATGCAGACAGTACATTCATACACATACAGAAATAAATAATAATAATAAAAAATAAATAAAAGCTTTGGTGTTGTCTAGAATCAGAGACAAGGTCAGGTCAAAGGAGTGCTTTCTGGGTGACTCAAGAAAATGGTGCGGTTTTGGTGACCTACTCCATCTTAAGGTAGTAAGTGAGCCTGGTCACTGACTTAATCAGCCCTTCTGAGAGAGGTCAGTTCCAGACATGGTACAATAATCTCAATGTCTGGGTTTAGAAGTGGAGCAGAGCCTGAACTCTTGGATCAAGTTAGAGCTAACCCACCTCCCCAGATGCTTATTCTACCCACCCACACTGAATCTGGTCAGGAAGGAGCACTGTGTGCTCATCAGTGCTAAGCTGCAGACTGAGAACAGGGACTTCAGAGGCTGCAGGGTGGAGGCGGCACTTGGCAAGGAGCTGCTTCTTGCTGTCCTGTTAGTACCTAGTCCTCCAGGCTACCCTTGGGGCCAGGCAGGGTTTGATTGCTATGCCTGCCTTTGAGAGGTGTTGGTCTGCCTGGGTTTCTACTCTGAGCCCTTTATCTTTATTCATGTGTCTCCCTGCACTGAAGGAGTCCCTTCCCCTCCCTTTCCTCCTTCCTAAATGCTTTATACCAACTTGGTTTGCAACTATATTGTCCAGTGTGGCTTTTCCCATGTGTAAAAAAGTTTTGAACACATGGGTTAAATATATTAAAGTTAATTCCACTGCTTTTTACTTTACTGTGACTCCTACTAAATTAGAAATTACATAAATACTTACATTTACATCAGACAGTACTTGTGTAGAAACAGGGCTTCCTGAGTGTTGAAGAGAATTTAGGAGAATTTGACCAGAATGTGAGCTTGTGTTTTTTCTAGGATCTGGTCGTGTGACTTTCAATAACCAACGTAGTTACCTGAAAGCAGTCGGTGCAGCTTTTGTGGAGATCAAGACCACCAAGTTTACCAAGAAGGTGAGCAGGCTGCTTTATGCCTTACTTTGTCCAAGTAGGAGCTTGGACTACCCAGGGGAAGCCCAAGACTAGAAATGAGCCAAACTGCAGAGTTAACATGAATTTAGGGTTATAGGTGGCCTTGGTCTTTATGGGCTCAGGAGGAAGGGACCCAAACTGTTGAGTGACTGACTTGGGGGATGGGATGGGGGTCACTCATTGTAGTATTTGTGTGGCATTGCTAAGTGACTTCATTTTCCTTCGTACCACTTAATTGAATCCTCTGACCACTCCCCTGCTGCTAATTATTGTTAGAGGGCTAAGGTTCACTTTGCTAAGAGCAGGAAGTAGTAAGGTGTGTGGTTGAATGGTAGACACACACAATGCCCTAGCATGGTGTGAGTCTATTCTCTAGGATCCCTGTTAGGCCCTAGCCCATTTTGTCTACCCTCCTTTAAAGCATGTGTGGCCAATAATGTGCCCCTGGAGGTTATCTGGCCCGTAGAGCCATTTCATCCTCCTCTGCTTCTGTTCTTCAGGTTCAGATTGACCCCTACCTAGAAGATTCTCTGTGTCATATCTGCAGTTCACAGCCTGGTCCTTTCTTCTGTCGAGATCAGGTGAGTCCCTCTAGGCACTAGATATGTCTATAAAGTCTCCATGACAATTAAAAATTACGGATTCAGGCATGGTAGCACAAGCCTTTAATCCCAGCACTCTGGAGGTAGGTGGGTCTCTGTTAAGACTGAGGCCAGCCTGGTCCATATAGTGAGTTCCAAGCCAGCTGTGGCTACATAGAGGCCCTGTCTTTAAAAGACCAAAAAAAAAAACAACAAAAAATTAAGACACATTTTTGATGTTGAGTGTTAAGAGTTCTGGGGTGGTTTGTGATGTCTGAGAACATACAGGAAACAGTATTCAGGAGACACACTGTGAATAGGTTGGTACACAGCTGTTTGGGCAAGGACCCTCCTTGAATTTTTGGCCTTTCTCTTCCTGGGCTGTTACTATACAGTATGGCATTGTTTATGGTGGATGGTTTTGTGTTTGTTTAGTTTTCCGAGACAGGTAGTCCTGGAAGACTGGAACTTCCTGTGTAACCAAAATGGCCTGAAAGCTTGAAGCAATGATCAGGCCATCAACTATCAATAGCTCCTCTGCTAGAAATGGGGGCTTTTTATGCTGGCAACATTGAACATTTTGAGGAGTTCTGTGAGCTATCTGGGAACTCTCACGACTCTAGCAGTCCATCCATGTTTAGTTTGTTTTACAGTGATGCTGTTAGTCATGTGAAGTCTCTACCTAGTGCTCAAACACAATCTCCAAAGTGTTAAAACCTGAGGTCCAATAACCCAACCAATACCGCACAAAGACCATGTTGAATAACTCAAAAGTGACTCAGCAGCACAGCTTTTCCTTTGTAAAAGGGTGTATTTCTTGGTCAGTCAGATCCAATAAGGAAACCTGACATGGAAGCCTCGTAGTTTTTTTAACCCTAACGTAAGAGTACTGTGTGTTTTCTCCATTGGCTTGGGGTCAGACCTCACAGTCTTTCCCTGTTGGCCAGATTAAAAGAATGGAGCAAAGGAAAGGAAAAGAGGGCTGGCCAAAGAGGGGAGGGCTCCACTCAGGTTCAAGAATGTATCTGGGCCTTTTCATAAATAAAAGTCTTACAGGGTGTGGGAGAGATTAAAAGATTAGAATTCCTTATCATTAAACCAAAAGTTTTACAGGAATTGAAAGAAAAGACTAATATTTAATGTGACAGTAAGTTTGGATAGCCTGGGAAAGCCTGGAAAACTGACATGTTTCTAAATCAGCTTTTATGGATTAGCATCTTTTTTTTTTTTTTTTTTTTTTGTCTTTTCGAGACAGGGTCTCCCTGTAGCCCCAGCTGTCCTGGAACTCAACTCTGTAGACCAGGCTGGCCTTGAACTCACAAAGATCCGCCTGCCTCTGCCTCCCAAATGCTAGGATTAAAGGCGTGCGCCACCACACCCGGGGGATTAGTATCTTTCAAAGTGAATTCTCATTTTGGCATATTTGCTCAGAAGTTGATGACTTGCCTAGGGTTAGCCAGCAAACCCCTTTACTTCTCGCTGGGAAGAAAAAGGCATGTCTGCTAGTACAAGAATCTGCAGCCAGTTCTTGAGACATTCTTCTGTGTTAGCAGCCATGTGATGCAACTGCACTGTAGGAGGTGAGAAGGACAGGGCAACTGAAGAGCATTATAGTGGTGAGAGAGTGTAAGGAGGCTGTGGTCTGTGTGCACACTAAGAACCTAAAATGTTTGCTTAGGGTACCCAGGGAAACAAGACTGGATTTGCCATGGTCATTCAGCCCTTTCTTAGGGTGAGAGAGCTGCCAGGGACCATCTCTTTTAGACCCATGTTTCCTCAAGACAGGGTCTCCCCGTAGCCCCAGCTGTCCTGGAACTCGCTCTGTAGACCAGGCTGGCTTTGAACTCACAAAGATCCACCTGTCCCTGCCTCCCCAGCACTAGGATTAAAGGTGTGCGCCACCACGCTGTTTTGTTTGGAACCACGTTTCCCCTTTATAACTGGTACTAGCTAACACAGCCATGGTCTCTCCCTTTTCTGTGCCTCTTCCCAGGTCTGCTTCAAGTACTTCTGCCGAAGCTGTTGGCACTGGCGGCACAGCATGGAAGGCCTGCGCCATCACGGTCCCCTTATGCGGAACCAGAAGAACCGAGATACCAGCTAGAGAAGCTGGCCTTACCCAGTGGCCTGCGGCACCCAAGTCTGGCGGGTCAGGCAGCAGCCTGTACCATCCTGCCACTGGTGCCCAAGGAGCTGGCTTCCGAGGACAAGGGGAACTTGTAGTCACCTTTGCACTCGCTGAGTCTGTCTTTGTTTCTGCACTAATTAATGCACAATGAGTTTTGACAGGTTTTTTTCAGGGGGTGAGCCAGACAGGGACCCTCTGGCTTACCCTCACGTGACTCTGTAGTTTTCCCAGATTTTAGTTTCTCATTTGCAGATGAAAAGAAAAAAAAAAACAACAAAACTATGTGTCCAGAAGGTATTGACACAGATGCCTACATCTAGGTTTATTTATTAAAAGCGCTTTTTTACATTCCTTGCAATACTGGTGGTGATGCCGCGCAGGTCTCATTGGTTTCACGCAGTTGCCATACAGTGCCTTTCCATTTATTTAACCCCCACCTGAACGGCATAAATTGAGTGTTCAGCTGGTGTTTTTTACTGTAAACAACAGGAGACTTTGCTCTTCATTTAAACCAAATCATATTTCATATTTTACGCTCGAGGGTTTTTACCGGTTCCTTTTTACACTCCTTAAAACAGTTTTTAAGTCGTTTGGAACAATAGATTTTTTTCTTTCCTGGCAGCTTTTAACATTATAGCAACTTTGTGTCTGGGGGACTGCTGGTCACTGTTTCTCTCAGTTGTAAATCAAAGCATTTGCAACCAAGGAAAAAAATTGTTTTATTTGAAACTGGACCAGAAAACACTGGCATATGAGCGGCTGCTGTACATAGTTTTAAATGGCTCACTGCACCTTCTTACGTTGCACTTATGTGGGGAGGGGGGTTGACAGAAGTTTTTAATCACAGTCAAAGGACTTTTTTCTTTTGTAACTGAGTTTAAAAAAAGGGCTGCTTTTTGGTGGGGCAGGCGAAGGCTCACAGGAGCCCTTTCTCTTAGAGGGGCAAGTACCCTTCCTTCTTTTATTTGAAGAATGTATGAATCAACAGTTGCAGTTGACTAAATGCTACTGGAATTGGAAAACTTGACTCTTCATTTTTTCTTTTTAATTTAATTACTACTTGCCCCTCTTAGGGACGCTGTGTGCCAAAGAACCAGTGTCATAACCCTCCCTCCTGCTGAGCCGATGTTGCATTGTTGCATATCCCAGCTACTCTGTGGGTTTTGTGAAACTGTGTGTGAAGTCTCTACCTCATTGTAGTATATGCAGGCAAGACTGCACTTTCCTACAGATGTGTGGAGTAAGCTGTGGTGTAGTTCTTTTTGGCACATAATAAACACGTTGCAGCAGTTATGGCTTTTGTCTGTTTGGGATGTATGATAGCAGCTGGGTAAGGGGCTGACATGATTCCAAAGAAAAACCCTTTTTCCTTAGATTCTCTGTGATGAGATTCCCACCCAGGATGAAGTGTTGGTGTAGGATACCTGCCCTAACTTGTCACTTCCATGGCCAAACGTACTCTGGAGATGCCTCTAGTGGCTGAGATAAAAGAAACCTATACATCAGTTTCTTGGGGCTCCTCCCAGCCTCCAAGTGCAGTCCCCAAAACGCCAGAGGTCCATACCAGGAGCCACCTGTTCTCTGCTTTCCTGAAGCCCTGGCGTGTTTACTCTTCCCGTTAGATTCACTGCACTGAGACAATTGCTTTCTGAGAGGGTGGAATTTACTTTAAAAAAAAAAATTTTTTTTTTAATCTTTTCGAGACAGGGTCTCCCTGTAGCCCCAGCCGGTCTAGAACTTACAATGTAGACCAGGCTGGCCTTGAACTCACAGAGATCTGCCTGCCTCTGCCTCCTGAGTGCTAGGATTAAAGGCATGTACCACTACACACTACCTCCAAAAAATCTTTTTTAAACTTAAATTTTTAAAAAAAATTTGGGGGTTGGAGGGATGGCCTAGCAGTTAAGAGTGCGGACCGCTCTTGCAGAGGACCCGGGTTCGATCCCCAGCACCCACATGGTGGCTGAGAACCACCTGTAACTCCAGTTCCAGGAGAACTCCAGTTCCAGGGGAATCCGACGCCCTCTTCTGACCTCCACGTCATTGCACGACACGGGTGCACAGACCTGCATGCAGACAGTACATTCATACACATAAAATAATAAAAATTTAATTTTTGTGTATATTACCTGCATTTATGTAAGTTCATGTGTGTCCTGCAATGCCCAAGGAAGCCGGAAGAGGGTGGATCCCCTGGGATTGGAGTTATGGATTGTTGTTAGCTACCATGTGGGCACAGTCAGTGCACTTAAGGGCCAAGCCATCTCTCTAGCTCTACCAACTTCTTTCTTTTTGGAGACAGGGTCTCAGTATCCTGGCTGACCTGGAACTGTGGCCTTGAAATCAAGAGATACCCACCTGCCTCTGTCTCCCGAGTACTGGGGTTAAAGGTGTGTACTACCTACCATATTTGGCCTTTGGGGTTTTCTTGACAGTCCTTCCATTAGTCTTTGTCACAGCCATCAAGGCTTTTATGATTTTTTTCAGGTAGAGAAGTTTTGAGGGGCTGGAGAGGGCTCAGCAGTTAAGAGCACTGACTGCTCTTGCAGAGGACGTGGGTTCGATTCCCAGCACCCACACAGCGGCTAAGAACCATCTTTAAGTTGGACATGGTGGCACACGTCTTTAATCCTAGCACTTGGGAGGCAGAGGCAGGCAGATCTCTGTGAATTCAAGGCCAGCCTGGTCTACAGAGAGAGTGGATCTCTGTGAATTCAAGGCAAGCCTGGTCTACAGAGAGAGTGGATCTCTGTGAATTCAAGGCAAGCCTGGTCTACAGAGTGAGTTCCAGGACAGCTGGGACTAAAGGGAGACCCTGTCTCAAAAATCTCCCCTCCCCCCAAAAAAGTTTTGAGCCAGCCTGTTGAACTGATCCTTTGGAAGACTAATTTAGTCTGAAGTATAGGGAATCCTATATCCCTCCTGTAAAGTGCAAAAACTCACTCCTGGGCAGGGTAGGGGAGTCCCCTACTGCAAGACTATAAAGCCCAGCCTTCTGTTTGGGGCCTGGCAGCCACTTCGTTAGAAGTTTACCCATAAAATAAGCTGCAGCAACCCTCAGGAGATTCTGCTTTTGTTTTGGGGTTTTGTTTTGGTTTTTTTGACAGGGTATCCCTATAGTCACAGGTGGCCTGGAAGGAGGCTGCCCTTGAAATCAGAGTTCCACTTGGCTCTGCCTCTGCCTCGGCAGGGCTGGGATTCGAGGCAAGCACCACCAGTCACAGCTGATTTATTCATTCTGACCCTCTCTTCTCTTTATGTGTGCTACTTTCAGCCGTCCATATGCCATCAGATGAAAGTCTCTGACAGGAATGGTGTACGGCTTTGGCCCCCTCAGTATAGCCAACCTGGCCAGCCCAGTCTTCCCTTATGTCAGGTGGGGCCCAGGATACCACCCTAGGGAAGGGAGCTAGAGAAAGACCGAAGAGCCCTCCCTAGGCCAGTGGGGACAATCTGTGGCTTAAGATCCCAGGGTATGGGGCTGGAGAGATAGCCTAGCGGTTAAGAGCACCAACTGCTCTTGCAGAGGACTCGGGTTCGATCCCCAGCACCCACATGGCGGCTGAGAACCGTCTTTAGCTCCAGTTCCAGGGAATCCGACACCCTCTTCTGACCTCCACGGCATTGAACGACACGGGTGCACAGACCTACATGCAGACAGTACATTCATACACAAGAAAAAAAAAAAAGATCCCAGGGTATGACAGAAAAACAGCCTAAAGAAGCTTAAGTTCTGGAGATAGTGTCTATACTTGCTGGGAGCCATACAGGTGAACTGAGACCTTAAGTTTGTTCGTTTAAATGTTTGCAAACTATAGGGTTATATATAGCCCAACATGGTGATGCAGTCCTGTAATCCTATTCAGGATGCTGATGAACCCTCGTTACAGGTTTAAGGCAAGGCCTGCTTGGGCTACAGGACAACTTAGTGAAACCTTGTTTTAAAAAAAAATGCCAGGCATGGTGCCGCACGCCTTTAATCCTAGCACTTGGGAGGCAGAGACAGACGGATCTTTGTGAGTTCAAGGCCAGCCTGGTCTACAGAGTAAGAGTTCCAGGCCAGCTGGGGCTACAGAGAGATCCTGTCTCAAAATGACACCCCCCCCCCAAAAAAATTTAGCCTTTAATCCCAGCACTCGAGAGGCAGAAGGAGACGGATCCCTATGAGTTCAAGGTCAGCCTGGTCTACATAAGTGAGTTCCAAGCCAGCTGTTTGAGAACTTACTGTGAACCCAGCCACTGATTTAGTAATAGAGGTTAGCCCTTAGGAGCTCAACTCGAGAAAAACAAGTCACGTGACAAGAGCTAAGCAGTGTTCTGCATATACTGGAAGGAAGGCCCCTCGGGCGAAGTGACGATTGAACTAATATCCCGAAATCAGAAGTCTCAGTAGCACCTGTTTCGCTACCAAGTGCGACGCAACGAAGTCCGAACCCAAGCCATGAACTGCGTGGAGGTCCAAGATGAGACTCCGTCCTCCTCACGTTTCCATAACGCGGGCTTTGTGCCTCCTTAAGGCCTGGAAGTCTCTTCCTTTGCTCCTAGGCGGTTGTCCCGCGCATCCTTAAGGAGACGTTTACCTTTCCTGGGTGCAACCCGTGAGCACAAACCCGGAAGTCCCCGTGGCGCATGCGCAGACACTCGCCCCGCCCACCGCCTAAAACACTGCCTCCACTTCCTCTCCGATCCGCCAGGGGCCGCTGTGATAACTCTGGGAGCTTTGCGCAGCCGGGGCTGAGCGGAAGCGGCTTTCTGGCCTTTGCTTTATAGTCTTCTCTTGTGCTTTCTGTTTCCTCTTTTACTAGGACCCGCCAACATGGTAGGTGTTTGGGTCGGAATCCTCCATTCCCTTCAATCGTTTTCCATCCTCGGCTCGCAGCAGTCTCCAGCCCGCAAGAGGAGGCTCTGGGCTCTGCTGACGCGGCCTCCTGTGGGCCTTTCGCTGTGCGGGGCTCCCGCTTCCACCCGGAGCCCTTCTCGGCTCCCCAGCCGGGCCAGCCTGCAAGCTCCGCGCCGGGTGAGGCGGACCGGCCTGCGTTCTTCGCGGGCGGCGCCGACTTAATGATGACCTTGCCTTCTCCATCTTCAGGGCCGCGTTCGTACCAAAACCGTGAAAAAGGCGGCCCGGGTCATCATCGAGAAGTACTACACGCGACTGGGGAACGACTTCCATACCAACAAGCGCGTGTGTGAGGAGATCGCCATTATACCCAGCAAGAAGCTCCGGAACAAGATAGCAGGGTGAGTGACGGCTGCGCAGTCCGAACAGCCTGCCGGGCGGGTCCCCGAGTCCGAGTCTTCCAAGAGTTTTGCTGGAATTTCATTATTGCCATATTGCCCCAGAAGTTGGCAGGGATTTGTCTGTAAGACCAAGTACAGGAAGGGCCAAGGCAACACGTGCAAGGGTTGTCGGGAGAGGATTTGGTGGTCTCGAAGGAGTGTGAGAAACCAAAGGGACAGGACTTGGGAGGTGGCTGTGTGGGCTGCTGAGTGTAGGGGTCCTCCACTGGGGAGTGGAAGAGGACTGTAACTGCTGTTTATGTTCCTAGATGCCCTGGGTGCCCGCGGGAAGTTGATGTGTGTTCTCTCTCTTCTACCTGGGCTTGTATACTTGTAGCTATGTAACGCATCTCATGAAGCGGATCCAGAGAGGTCCTGTGAGAGGTATCTCCATCAAGTTGCAGGAGGAGGAGAGAGAGAGGAGAGATAACTATGTTCCTGAGGTAAGTTTTGTGGGTCTTTTTCTGGATCTTTGGCTCATGTCCAAGTGGAACAGAAGTTCCTGAGAATTAGAGAGGGCTGGTGTTTGGTGGGACCTTAGCTGAGTCTGAGAAGCTCTTACCCACTTCCTTCTTGACCTGCTTGACCTTCTGTCTGCCCTTGTCCACATAGAACCTTCTGGGGTACTTCCGTAGTGTAAACCCAGTCTTAAGGCTTTTCATTCAGTAGATAATTGGGCATAACAAAACCAAAGTTTGTTGGGTTTTGTATCCTACACAGACTTAGACCTGTGCACTTGGGGCCTTCATAACTCCACCACACACACCTTTAATCTCAGCAGTTGGGAAGAGCAGGCAGCCAGATCTCTTGAGTTTTGAGGCCAGGCCAGCAGGGGCTAGATATATTGGAACCATGGTTTATTTCCCCCCACCTCCTCCCAAATTATCAATCCCAGGAAGTACTTTCCTGTAATGGCAGAGTTTAAGAGGCCGAAGCTGGGGGAGCACTAGTCTGAGGCTAGCCTGGGCTATACCAATACCCGGTCAGAAGTGGGAGTGTGTGTGCTGTGTGGTGGTGAACATTGTGGGTCCCTGCACTGGGGAAGTGGGGTGGTGAAGGATCACTCATTTCTGATGGGAACCTGCTTTTCCGTCCTAGGTCTCAGCCCTGGATCAGGAGATCATTGAGGTGGATCCTGACACTAAGGAAATGCTGAAGCTTCTCGTGAGTGTAGGATTCCTAAAGTAGGGCTCTCCTGGTCAGGAGCCATCCGTGGTTTCTGCTACCTGGTGTTAACGTGGTTGAGTCTTACATTCAAAGTACGTTTTGCCACAAGATCTCATTACATGGTCATCTCGTGTGACGTTCCTGTGTGGGTTCTTTGCACTTTGTTTTCTTTGCTGGCTCTCCTTTTTACCAAGGAGACCATCCTTGAATGCTCACCTGAGAAATGAAGTGTGGTCTCATTTCTAGAATGTATCAGGAACTGCTCACAGGTGTGGGCTTTGGTGACTTGCCTTGGTGAAGGCAACATGGGCTTCAGAGTCCAGCATACTTACTGTTGGTTTTGAGCAAGGGTTGTTTTTTGTTTGTTTTGTTCTGGTTTTTTCCTCTTACAGTTTTGAGCCATTAAAAAAAAGTTCATGGACCTCTGAATTCAAGGCCAGCCTGGTCTACCTAGTGAGCCGCAGGCCAGCTGGAACTAAAAGGGCGACCCTGTCTCAAAAAAGACCAAATAAAATAAATAAGTTCTCTGGTGCTTGTACCCAACTTCTGAGAAGGCAGTGGCGCAGAGGGCACCACTTTGCCGTTTTTCCTCTGAAATGGGCTTTTGGGGAGAAAACAGGACATTGGGCTCTGGGTGAGTGGGGTGGGTCCCGTGGGTGCTGGGACCACTGAGGGACAGGCCTGGTCTGAACCTCCTTCCTTTCACTCTGCTTGGTGCCCTACTCATCTGGTCCCCTCCTGAATGTTTTTTTTCTTTGTGTCATTTTTGAGACAGGGTCTCCCTGTAGCCCCCCATCTGGCCTAGAACTTGTTCTGTAGACCAGGCTGGCCTTGAACTCACAGAGATCCACCTGCCTCTGGGATTAAAGTCTTATGTGACCATGCACTGCTCCCTCTTGATTGTTGAATGGATTCATGATCCCTCTTAGATGAAGCTGTGGAAAGATGGTAACACTGTAGTTTCTTAGTACTTCAGAGACCTTTTCACTGCTACCGCCAAACACCTGCCAGCTTTAGATCATACCTAGTGTGATCCAAAGTACTTTCTTTGCAGGTCGTTGTACTTAGAAAATAATGGCAGAAACTTGCAGATGGTCAGGCTTTGTTTTGGTTTTTTTTCCCCTCTGTATATTTAGTCCAGAGTGCATTAAGTGTTAAATGAGTGTGGACGGCCAGCTGTATTCTCAAAGGGGGGGAATAGCTTTTGTTAGCCGGCATTTGGTTTGTCACATCTGAGGGATGCCTTAGAGGCATCTGGTGATGCAGGGGGAGCTTCCTACAGTTCCCAGAATGCCACCTCAGTAAACACTGAGTCCAGCATGTTGGTGGTGCCAAAGTGAAGAAGCACTGCTTTAGAGAAGTCGGGTTTGTGGCAGCAAAGGGAAGAGCAGCGTGGTAGGTTTGTCAAAGTCTGTAGACAGGTGAACTAGCAAGTGTGGTGAGATTCCTAGAGAGAGGCTTCTCATCTAGACCTCATGGCTCTGGGCACAGGAAAAAGCTCCCCGGGCTGGTGCAGACTGGCAGGGCTGCCACGCTGACCTGCTTGTTCACTGAATCCATCTTGTTGTTGCAGGACTTTGGCAGTCTCTCCAACCTGCAGGTCACTCAGCCTACAGTTGGGATGAATTTCAAAACACCACGTGGAGCTGTCTGAATCTTTTCTGTGATTCTTTAATATAATATTTTCAATAAAGCTGAGGACAACAACTTTGCCTGTGTCATCCTTGCTGTTGGGTGTGGTTGGAGCTGACAGGTTCTTCTCTTCTGGCCATTGCCTGGTGTCAGGGGAGCCACAACCTATGGTCCATGACTCAGCTGAGTTAGTATAATGCCTTTACAGGTTAGGTGGCTCCTGGGTACGTATCTTCTGTCTCCTGAATACACAAAATTGGGGTCAGCCCACCCGACTTGAGAATAGTATTTTATTGGTGGGGGAGTAAGGTAGGTGTGCCTGGTAAAGCCCTGTGGATTTCGGGTTTTTCCTGCTGCTCTGGGACTCCATCTCGGTCCTTGTGAATGCTAGGCAAGTGGCCCTGAGCTTTACACCACAAAGCCCAAGCTGAATGGACTGGTGAGCACTATGGGACATTTCTGTTGGCTAACAGCTGGGTTCTGGTGTGAGTTTTTGAGGAGGAAAATTCTCAAAGGAGCTGTCCTTATAAGCCCTGGCTAAACTCTTCTATGACAAGCGTTGCAATTTGAACCCAAATCAGGCTGGCTTCAAAGCTGTTACTGATCCTTTGGGCACAGCAAATGGGGTGCTGCTGCTCATTTCTCTACACTTACGGAGGCCAGGGAACTGGGGGTTCCTGCTCCACCAAGCTGCCTTACTGATCCTGGAAAGTCGGGTGCACAGGTAACACCTGGCTGTTTATATGGGTTTGGGGATTTGAACTCTTCATCTCAAAAGCACTGATAGGAATGCTAACTCCACCCAGACTCAGGTTACCCACATTTGCCCTAGTTGCTTTCTGCTTGTTTTTTTCATTTGACCATTTAACCATAGCCCCTTCCTGTGTATTTACATGATGTAAAGGAACAACAGTCACCTTCATAGTAAAGCTGTGTCTGCTTGCAAAAGATAGGTCACAGCTAGGCTTGTTGACTTGCTAGTCCCTTATTACTGCAGAATGGGAAGGTTTTTGGACCCTCACCCCAGTACCCAGCCAGTTTTAATTCTGCTGCAATTAGCATCGTTGGGGAGGGCTGTTGGGTCTAGGCTGGGGTCTCCATCTATGCTGAGACTTTCCAGAGCAGGTGTTCTGGGGTCACTCAGGCTTCTGTCTGTAGTTTCTCACACATGTTCTTGTAAACGTATTAACTATGCTGAGACTGAGCTGGTTCATGTTTGGGACCTTATGAGAAGGCATGTAGACGAAGCCTACTCCCCTCACAGGAAATTCATTCTAAGTTGGTAACGCCATTTTATCTAGTCTGCCAAGTCCAGGTCACGGAATTTGTTTTCATGCTCCTTCGCCTTCCTTTTCGTGACTGATGGCATGAAAATATGAAAACTGTTGATCAGTTTTGTAGAATGTCCTTCAGTTCAGGCAACCTGGCCCCCACCTCTCCCTGGGGGTCTCAGGGAGAGCTTTTCACTGCCCCTTGACCTACTTTTTCTGTCACTCATCCTTTACATGATGACTGTCTTGTATCCACTAAGAAGTTTGCATTTGCTGCTCTGTGTCCTCCACTTCCTCTTGAGCCCCTGCCATGGATTGAAGGGTCTTTGGGGCAGGCTCTGGGTTAGGGACCTCTATCCCTCCGCTCCCTGACCACCTTTGCCCACCTCAGCCCCCCCCCCCACTGCAGGTCCTTGTCCCTCTCCCACCACACGTCACAAGGAAATCTTTCCAATTCCCGTCTCTGCCTCTTTTTTTATTTGTGTAACTTGATCTAGGTGTTACTGGAATAAAGGAGAATAGAAAAAAGTGTCCTTCAATTTGGGCTTCAATGTTTCCTGCAAGAATGCATAGACACGGTACTGTGTTCTTTTATTTATTTTTTTATGTGTATGAATGTACTGTCTGCATGCAGGTTTGTGCACCCGTGTCGTGCAATGCCGCAGAGGTCAGAAGAGGGCGCCGGATTCCCCTGGAACTCAGCTGCCATGTGGGTGCTGGGAATCGAACCCGGGTCCTCTGCAAGAGCAGTCGGTGCTCTTAACCGCTAGGCCATCTCTCCAGCCCCAGTACTGTGTTCTTAATGGTCTAGTTAAGACAGAATTTCAATTTGTTTTACTTTGAGCCCCGGGATCCATCTGATTTTTCCATGCCAACAAACTCTTCCTCCTAAATTAGTGGCTTGTGAAGAGGTATTTTAACGCTAACCTGACTTAACATTTTGCCTCTTTTAGATCTTGGTGTCAAAAGACCGGGTTTTGTATACTGGAGAGATTTTAGAGTTGGATTAAGAAAAGCCCCTGCCCGGCATGGTGGCTGCACTAATCCCAGCACTTGGGAGGCTGAGGCAGGCAGGCAGATCAGATCTCTGTGAGTTCAAGGTCAGCCTGGTCTACAAAGCAAACTCCAGGCCAGCTGAGACTAAAAGGGAGACCCTGTCTCAAAAAGACCAATCAAATGTACTGATTGCTGGGATGCTGGCCTCACACTCCATGAGGGGGCAGTGCCGCCCTTATTTTGCCTCCTAGCCCCGGGGGGGGGGGGCTGCCCTGGAGCCTCTGGAGGCCGCTGTTCAAGACCCCAGCAGGGATGAGCCCTCCCAGAGGGCTCTGCAAAACTGGACGGGGCAGCTCCAGCCAGGCTCGCCTGTGGTGCTGCTGCTGGCTAGGTCCCTCCCCTTCCAGGCAGGTGCTCAGCCTTCACTGGCTGGAGCCCTGGTGGTCCTGGGACACCCTCTCCTGAATGTTTTGGGTGAGGATGCTGCTCTTGGCATTAAATGGCACAGTGTCCAGCTTTTAAGGAGTGTGCTTCTTGAAGATGCAATATTTTTCATTATAACCATTTTATTTTATTTTTTGTACTGTCTGCATGTAGGTTTGTACACCCGTGTCACACAATGCCACAGAGGTCAGAAGAGGGTGTCGGATTCCCCTGGAACTGGAGTTCTCCTGGAATTGGAGTTACGGACGGTTCTCAGCCGCCATGTGGGTGCTGGGGATCGAACCCGGGTCCTCTGCGAGAGCAGTCGGCACTCTTAACCGCTAGGCCGTCCCTCCAGCCCATAACCATTTTAATTGATTTTGTGGTACTAGTGATTGAGCCTAGGGCCTCATGGACTCCCGCCCTCAGTCCAGCTGTGATGTTGAGTAACTGGCATCACTATACTCCAAAGTTCTGAATCAGCGTCCCCAACAAAGACTGCCTCCCATTAAATAATAGCCTGCTTTCCTCTCCAGCTCATCTCTAGGAACTTGCCTATTGCATGAAACTCAGTGTTTCTCAAATTCAACCAGCAAACACCGTTTACCAATTTAGTATCAAGCACAGAAGCCTCCAGTGAAGTCTCAGCCCCATTTACCCTATTACGACCAGGCCTCGGCTCTTCCTGACCAGGACTCTCTATTCCGTTGTTCTTGGAATGTCTGCAGTTCTTCCTTACACAGCTCTCGCTGCTCTTGGCTCCCCAGTGCTGAAGCCACCCCGCAGGACTGCTTTCTTGGGACCCCACGGCCACTGCAGACAGCATCTTCCTGGTGAGGGACTTCATGCTGCATCACCACAGCCAAAGATGGAGGGGCCAGAGAGAAGGGCCAGATGTGTGCTTGTAAAGATCCACTCTCGGGGGCTGGAGAGACGGCTCAGCAGTTAAGAGCGCCGACTGCTCTTGCAGAGGACCTTGGTTCGATTCCCAGCACCCACATGGGGGCTGCGAGCCATCTTTAACTCCAGTTCCAGGAGAATCCGACACCCTCTTCTGACCTCCAAGGCATTGCATGCCCCAAGTGCACAGACCTACATGCAGACAGTACATTCATACACACAAAAATAATAAATAAAATTAACAAAAAAATCCACTCTCAGCTGGGTGTGGTGGCCCATGCCTTTAGTCCCAGCACTTGGTAGGCAGAAGCAGGCGGATCTCTGTGAGTTCAAGGCCAGCCTCATCTACATAATGAGTTCCAGGCCAGCCGGGGCTACAGGGGAGACCCTGTCTCGAAAAGACCAAAAAAGAAAAAAAATCCATTCTCATGATAACAAACATTCCTGCAATAACAGAGCTATCCCAGCAGTCACATCTTAAATGTCTCGGCTCTCCACACTGTTGCAGAGGGGACTAAGTTTCCAACTTTGGGGAACACATTTGAACCATAGTAGACCCAATCCATGAAGTACATCTCTTAATTTCTTTCAATGTTTTATAATTTTGAGCATATAACTCATATTTCTTGGAAGCTGGGGATGGTGGTTGTCCTGGTTTGTCTTCCATTGCTGTGACAAAACACTCTGACACCAACTTGGGGAGGAAAGGGTTTATTCAGCTTACATCTCCTGGGTCACAGTTCATCACTTAAGGAGCCCAAGGCAGGAACTCAGGGTAGAGGAACCTGGAGGCAGGAGCTGAAGCACAGGCCATGGAGGAATGCTGTTCACTGGCTTGCTCGCTGGCTCATGCCCAGCCCGCCTTCTTATACAGTACACAACAACCTACCCAGGGTGGCACCACTCTTGTGGGCTGGGCCCTCCCACACTGCTCAACCATCAAGACAATACTCCACAGATGTGGCCACAGGCCAATCCAATGGAGCCAATTCCCCAACTGAGGCTCCCTTAACCCAGGTGTGTCAAGTTGACACTAAAGCTATCCAGCACAGTGGTACATGCCTTTACTCCTGGCTCTCAGGTGGGACATCCTTGGCTGCATAACCAGTTCCAGGCCATCCTGGGCTACACAAGACTTTGCCTTAAGAATCACAAAACTTGCTGGGCATGGTGGTGCATGCCTTTAATCCTAGCACTTGGGAGGCAGAGGCAGGGGGATCTCTGTGACATCAAGGCCAGCCTGCTCTACAGAGCGAGTTCCAGGACAGCTGGGGCTACAGGGAGACCCTGTCTCAAAACGACCAAAAAATAAAAGAAAAATCGCCTGGTGGGGGGGGTAGGGGGTGAGGGGGTGGTCACAAAACTTGAACTACATTGTGCTGATAGCTTTGGTGTTGACACACTTGGGTTGAGGGAGCCTCAATTGGGGACTAGCCTGTGGCCATATCTGTGGGACATCTTGATTGTTGGAGTGATGTGGGAGGGCCCAGCCCACTGTGAGTAGTGGTCCTGCTTTGTATAAGAAAGCAGGCTGGACTGGGAAGCAAGCCCAGTAAGCAGCATTCCTCCATGGCTTGTGCTTCAGCTCCTGCCTTCCAGGTTTCTACCCTAAGAGCCTACATAGGGGTGCCTCAGTGATAAAACTGTGACCCAGAATATGTAAGGCAAATAAAACCCTTCCCTCCCCAAACTGGTGTTGGTCAGAGTGTTTTGTCTCACAAGAATCAAAAGGAAACTAAAACATATGTCATAAGTCAACAACACTTAAAAGACATTTATCAAGGATTACATTAAACAAGGAAAGCATACATAATCTCTAACGGCCAGGCAGGCACACTCCAAGAGACATGTCTTGGGCTCCCAATTCTCAATAACATTTTAAAACATGAACTCACTGAAGCATGGTGGCATATCTTTAATTCCAGAACTCCAGAGCCAGAGGCAGGGGGATCTCTGTGACATCAAGGCCAGCCTGAGACTACAGGGAGACCAAATAAATAAATAAATAAATAAATAAATAAATAAATAAATAAAATAAGTAAAAAGTGAATTCATGCAAAGTATGGTCTCTGGAGAAACTGGAATGAAATTAAAAATGACAAAAGGAAAATTTAGATATACACAAATATATAGACATTAAATTCTATAATCACAAGTCACCAGTCTATTTATGTTTATTGCAGCTCTTCACAATAGCAAGGAGCTGGAACCAACCTAAATGCCCCTCAACTGACGAGTGGATAGAGAAAATGTGGTACATCTACACAATGGAGTTCTATGCAGCAGTAAAGAAAGACGACATCACGAGCTTTGCAGGAAAATGGCTGGAGCTAGAGGACATCATGCTGAGTGAAGTAACACAGTCCCAGAAAAACAAACGACGAATGGTATCCCTCATCTGTGGATGCTAGTGCCAATTACCCAGTTGTAAGTATTTCTTGTGTAGGGCCCCCTGAGCTTCTGTACAAAGCAGTTGGACATAATGCATTTTGGAAACAACAACAACAACAGAAAATACTGCATCAAAGAACTGACTGAAACAGTGAACTTCTGCTCAAAACAGTCAACGTCCCCATGGAAAATATTGAGAAAGACTAAGAGATGGAAAGCATGTTTGGCAGAATGCACGAGCTCTGACGGGGTGGGGGAATGAGCGGGAACACGGGTCTAGATTTGTTAAAAATAAATAAATAAATACA
>VZQC01014759.1:664775-692458 GCA_009823505.1 Rhizomys pruinosus | reverse complement strand
CTTGAAAAGACCAAAAAAAAAAAAAAATGGTGGGTGTGGAACCAGTGGGTAAAGGCACTTGCCACTAAGCCTGAAGATGTGAGTTGATTCCAGGGACTTACAGGATGGAAAGGACTGACTCCTATAAGCTATCCTATGACATCCATAGTCACTGATACACATGTCCTGCCACCCCATATAGAAAATATAATTAAAAGAAAAAAAAAAAAAGACTCACGTGGTACCTCAGCCTCCTGAGTCCTAGGTTTACAGGCATGCATTCCTGTGCCTGGCTTAACAATTTTTGTTTTAAACTGGTTTCTTCTGGTTAATGTACTCATTTCTGCTCTCTGTCACTGTCTGAAGGATCTTTTTTCTATCCTTTTAATTTCAATTTTTTGGTATGTCTGAATCAAAAGCATCTCTTGAAGAAAGCACATGGTTTAATTCTTAAATGCATTCTGATATTCGCCTTTAATTAGATTTAATGATTTAGGGCCTGGAGAGATGGCCTAGTGGTTAAGAGCGCTGACTGCTCTTACAGAGGACCCGGGTTCGATCCCCAGCACCCACATGTTGGCTGAGAACCGTCTTTAACTCCAGTTCCAGGGGAATCCGGCGCCCTCTTCTGACCTCCTCAGCATTGCATGACACGGGTGCACAGACCTGCATACAGACAGTACATTCATACACATAAAAAAAAGAATGTTTAATGATTTAAAATCCAGTTATGCTTAATATGATTCCTGATAAAATAGAACTTTTAAAACTCTTCTTTCCTATGTTTTAAGTGGTTTTCGTGTCTGTTTCTCTTTACTGTCATTTGTGTTAAGGTCTATAATATGCCATCTATTTACCTTACTATTTCCTTTGGTATATATCTTTTGAATTATTTTCTTAGTGATTGTTCTGGATAGTCTAACATTTTATAACAAGTTCCTATCAATTCCAGTCTTATTTTGGTAATATATAGAATGTTCCTATCTAGTTTTATTTCTCTTTGTATTATCACACATTAAATCTTTATATTGCAGCTATGTTTAGATATCTTTTTTTAGTTCTTTGAACATATTGTAAATACCTTATTTCAAATTTTTGTTTCTTTTGATCAGGAACTATTATTTCTCAAGAATTCCATGGGCTGGAGAGATGGCATAGCAGTTAAGAGTGCCGACCGCCCTTACAGAGGACCCAGGTTCGATCCCCAGCACCCACATGGCAGCCGAGAACTGTCTGAAACTCCAATTCCAGGAGAACTCCAGTTCCAGGGGAATCTGACACCCTCTTCTGACCTCCGCGGCATTGCACAGCATGGGTGCACAGACCTACATGCAGACAGTACATTCATACACATACATAAATTAAATAAATAAATAAATAAATAAAATAAAAAATAAAAAAAAAGAATTCCTCTCAGAATAGTAAACAATTGTCAGAGAAATAGATCCAGTAGTTTTGTAAGGTCAGTGGACATCAACATTAAATTAAACTCAGCCTTGGGAATTTTTCTTTTTTTTATTTTTTTTTATTTTTGTTTATTTTTATTGATGCTTTGTGTATTTCATACATCATTTTCCAATTCAGTTCAGGCATATATCCCCTTCCCTTCCCCCTACCCCACCCCTACCCATCCCAGATCATGCATTCTGCCATAACTTTTCTGCATCTTTCTCTGTTTTTTTGTTTTGTTTTGTTTTCATTTTTTTTAACAATAAGTGATAATTTGTGATACAAGCATCCTTCAGTAAAACCAATTTGCAAAGCAGTTGTGCCCAAAACAAAAGGCTCAGGGTCCACCATCCAGCAGGGCGGGGGGGGGGCTTGTTGTTCAATCAAGATTGATCAAATGAGTGTCCATCCTTGGGCATTTTTCTAAGGGATTCCATGTCTCTGTACAAGTACAGAATTTGGTTAAAAGTCTCAGGGATGCATCAAAATCTCTGGACTGACTGGAGAATATTCTACAATGGCTGTACCCTAAGCTTTGAATGAGTGAGTTTAAACATGTACCAAGCAAAAGCAAAAGAACACATACCAAGCAGCAGACAGACAACATCAAGCCCTGTGCTTATTGCCACCCAGCCAAAACAACTGGGTAAGTGCTGTTAAAGCAGCCGACTGGAATCTCCCATTGAGAGAGCCCTAAGCCGGCAGAGCAGAGTTCCCTGGGTGCAGCCTCTGAGCAGATCCAGTCGCAAGTTCCGGACACCTAGCAAGACATCAGATCAGAAGCAGGCAGGCCTGGAGAAGCCCTGCTCCTGCCAGAGTTCCTGACTGAGTGCTCTGGGCACAGTGCTCCCCACCTCCATGGAGGAACTGCTCATGCCGGAGTTCCTGACTGAGTGCTCTGGGCACAGTGCTCCCCACCTCCATGGAGGAACTGCTCATGCCGGAGTTCCTGACTGAGTGCTCTGGGCACAATGCTCCCCACCTCCGTGGAGGAACTGCTCATGCCGGAGTTCCTGACTGAGTGCTCTGGGCACAGTGCGGAACTGCTCCTGCCGGAGTTCCTGACTGAGTGCTCTGGGCACAATGCTCCCCACCTCCATGGAGGAACTTTTGGCTTCCTGTTCCACCACGGACACTTTTTTTTAGTTTGTTTTGTTTTGGTTTTTGTTTTTGTTTTGAGACAGGGTTCTCCTTTAGTTTCAACACGCTGCGCCTAGAGATCACTCTGTAGACACAGGTTGGCCCTGAACTTAGAGAGTATCTGACTGCCTCTGCCTTTCCAAGTGTGGATATAAAGGTGCATGTTTACCACACCTGGTACATGCACTTTAAAAAATTTTTTATTTATTTTTGTATGTGTATGAATGTACTGTCTGCATGTAGGTCTGTATATCTGTATCGTGCAATGCCTCGGAGGTCAGAAGAAGGTGTCGGGTTCCCCTGGAACTGGAGTTAAAGACAGTTCTCAGCTGCCATGTGGGTGCTTGGGATCGAACCCGGGTCCTCTGCAAGAGGACCGCTAGGTCATCTCTCCAGCCCCACCCGGGTCCTCTGCAAGAGGACCGCCAGGTCATCTCCCAGGCCCCACAACAATGCCCTATTATTATTATTTTTATTTATTTACTTATGTATTTATTTTATTTATTTATTATCTGAATGTACTGTCTGCATGCAGGTCTGTGCACCCGTGTTGTTGCATGATGTAGAGGTCAGAAGAGTGTGTCGGTTCCCCTGAACTGGATGCCAAAGATGGTTCTCAGTCGCCATGTGGGTGCTGGGGATTGAAACTGGGTCATGCAAGAGCAAAAAATGTGGAAACTCGTTACCTTCTAGCTGTTCTCAGGGTGTAAAGTTTTTTTTTTTTTTTGGTCTTTTTTGAGACAGGGTCTCCCTGTAGCCCCAGCTGTCCTGGAACTCACTCTGTAGACCAGGCTGGCCTTGAACTTGCAAAGATCCACCTGCCTCTGCCTCTGGAGTGCTAGGATTAAAGGCGTGCGCCACCACGCCTGGCTGGGTGCAAGATTTTTAAATACTGTTAGTTGTGCTGTTCTTCCTCCTCCTTCCAGGGCTAGGAGGCCAGCCTGCCCCAGGGCAAGGAGTCTAAGGAGAACATTTGAAACCAACATGCTGGAGTCTGAGATGGGTGGTCCATCTTGTGCTTAGCAAGCACCAACATAACACTTTACTAATATGGTTCATATTACAGATATTACATTTCCTATAGGAGAAATTTTCTCACATCTCTACTAAATGAGATTCACAGACAACTACAGACAACTGGCTTATATTATTGTTGTTGTTACTGAATTACTGAATTGATCTTAGTTTTCACTTCTGTTGCCTGGAAACTCCAAGCTAAATTGACTGGTCTCTTCAGTAACTGGGACTTCCTGGCAAGTTCTATCTTTGCATAGTCATGTCTACTCTAATTTGTGTGTAATTCTGTTGATTATGCTAGTGGAAAAATTGCTAAAAGTAATGTTTTTAATTTTCAACTTTCAAATGTTAATTAATTAATTAATTTTTTTTTTTTTTTTTGGTCTTTTCAAGACACGGTCTCCCTGTAGCCCCAGCTGTCCTGGAACTCACTCTGTAGACCAGGCTGGCTTTGAACTCACAAAGATCCGCCTGCCTCTGCCTCCAGGGTGTTAGGACTAAAGGCATGCGCCACCACGCCCAGCTCAAATGTTAATATTTTTAAGGAAGACTGAAATCTGCATTCCTCATAAAACCATTTGAAAAGAAAATAATTACTCTTTCCTAAAAAGTCATGTCCCTGTTGAAGGTTCCACCCACCTACAGGCAGTGATCTTAATTAAACCAGATTCAGAAACTGGGTGTGGTGGCACAAGCAGCTATCCCAGTCTTGGAGGGGGTGTGGGGGCAGGGACGTCATGAGCTGAGGGCCAGCCTCGGCTATGTTAGATCCCATTTTCAGAAACAGAAACCAAATACAACCACAGTGCTGAGGAGGCAGCTGAGCATCTACAGTGCTTGTCTGGCAAACAGGAGGCCCCAGGTAACCAGACAAGGTCGTGCACGCCTGTAATCCCATCCAGCACTCAGGAGGCAGAGGCAGGCAGATGTCTAAGAGTTCAAAGCCAGTCTGGTCTACACTACCAATAAGACTCTGACACAATAAAAATAAATAACAATAATCAATTCCCTGCACAGGGACGTCCGAGGCAGGAGAATCCAAAGGTCAGGGCTACGTAGGAAGTCAGAGACCAACCTGGGCTAGACACTGCCTCAGAACAAAACAGAACACCATCAACAGCAAAACCCTTGATATTTGGAGAATGATTTGAGCTGAACCATGCATGAGGTCAGAAACTAATGCTTTTGGGGCTGGAGAGATGGCCTAGCAGTTAAGAGCACCGACTGCTCTTGCAGAGGACCCAGGTTCGATCCCCAGCACCCACATGGCAGCTGAGAACCGGCTTTAACTCCAGTTCCAGGAGAATCCGACACCCTCTTCTGACCTCCGTGGCATTGCACAACGCAGGTGTACCAACCTACATACAGACAGTACACTCATACACATACAAAATAAATAAAAATTAAAAATAAAGAAACTAATGCTTTATAGAAGGCCAATTTTGTCAGTCATAAGAAAAGAATTGTGTGTCTGCATGTGTACGTGTGTTCCCAGATGTGTGGATGCACATGTTTTGGGGGTGCACTTGTGCACATGAGTTTGGAGGCCTGAGGCTCCAGGATTCTCCCCACTATATATCGAGGCAGGGTCTCTCTCTGAACGCGGAGCTTACAGTTGGTTAGGCTACTCTGGCCGGCAGCTTGCTGTGAGGCTTCCCAGTCTTCATTGCCCATGAGCTGGGATTACAGACAGGCCTCTACAGCTGCCAGCTTTTCCCTGGGGTCTGGGGATCCGAACACCAAACTCACACTTGCTCAAGTCCTTTACCTGCTGAGCCATTTCCCCAGCCCAAGAAAATGAATTCTAATACCTTCTGATCCTCAAATACATTAAACAATTTCCCGTTTATTTTATTTATTTGTGTGTGTGTGTGTGTGTGTGTGTGTGTGTGTGTCCACATGTGTACAGGTGCTAGCCGACACCAGAAGAGGGTTCTGTATCACCTGGAGCTGGAGTTACAGGCGGTCGTGAGGCTCCCATGCTCCCAAGTGTGAATTTTGGAAGCTAAGCTCCCATCCTTTAGAAAAGCAATGAGAGTTTTAACAGCTGAGCCGTCTTTCCAGCCCCTATCTTTGGAAAGCTGCACAGCCCACGCCCCTTCTGTGTAATTTGTACTTGAGTCCCTTTCTCTCCCAGGGATCATAACCACCCAACAGAGCACCTTGATCTGCGCTGGCTGCTCGCTCTGTGGCCCTGCAGTGCTGTTCCTGGCCCCTGAGCGAACGTGATTGATTCATGATAGTGAGTGTGCTTCCTCCCCACCGAGATTAAACAGGTCCCAGTCCATCTCCGAGAACAGGGCCTTGCAGGTGGGGTCGGAGGCTGTGGTGCAGCGGGGAGGGAGGAAATGCCAAGGGTGGAGCCAGATAGCTTCACTGCCGACCTGACACCTGGACTGAGGGAGCCTCACCGGGGGGATTGCGTCCATTGGACTGGCCTGTGGCCACATCGGTGGGGCATCTTCTTGATTGTTGAATGATGTGGGAGGGCCCAGCCCGCTGTGGGTGGTGCCACCCTTGGGGATGTTGTTCTTTACTGTATAAGAAAGCAGGCTGAGCATGGGCCAGGGGAGCAAGCCATTCTCCGTGGTCTGTGCTTCAGCTTCTGCTCCAGGTTCCTACCCCGAGTTCCTAACTTGGGATCCCTCAGTGATGAACTGTGTGACCTGGGAGATATAAGACAAACCCTTGGGGCTGGAGAGATGCAGAGGACCCAGGTTCGATCCCCGGCACCCATGTGGCGGCTGAAAGCCATCTTTAACTCCAGTTCCAGGGGAATCCGACGCTCTCTTCTGACCTCCGTGGCATTGCACAACATGGGTGCACAAACCTACATGCAGACAGTATATTCATACACATAAAAAATAAAATTGGGGCTGGAGAGATGGCCTAGCGGTTAAGTGCGCTGACTGCTCTTGCAGAGGACTGGGGTTCGATCCCCAGCACCCACATGGCAGCTGGGAGCCGTCTTTAACTCCAGTTCCAGGGGAATCCGACACCCTCTTCTGACCTCCATGGCATTGCACAACACGGATGCACAGACCTACATGCAGACAGTACATTCATACACATAAAAATAAATAAAAATTTAAAAATAAATAAATAAAATTTTTTTAAAAATTAAAAAAAAACCCACTTTCTTCTCCAGGTTGGTATTGGTCGGAGTGTTGTGTTACCACACTTGAAAGGAAACTAGAACAGGTGGTATTATTGTGCAAACCGCTCCCTGTGGCCCAGGTTCCCTCTGCAGGGAAGGTATGGAAGTTGCTTCTGCTCAGAGGTAGGGGTGCGCCTTCAGGCCGGGTTCCGGGGATGCCCACGCTTCTAGCACAGATCTTTCTGGGCAGTGGAGGCCGGAGGGGTTTGTTTCCTTGGAGTTTCTCTCTTTCCTGACTCGGGACCATCTACGTGGAATAAAGGGCTGTCAGCCACAGGTGTGACAGTTGTGAGCGGTCTGAAATTTCTTCCGGGTACAGCAGGATGAGATGATTGTTGTTTATTCAGCTTCTTCCTGACTCGTGTGAGCCGAGGGCTCTCCCCTCCCTGGCCCGTTGTTTCTACTCCCACTGGGAAGAAGGGTTCCTTGTGACTCACAGCCACTTCTTCCACAGCCAGAAGAAAACGGGGCAGTGAAACGTATTCTTTTTAAAACAAATATATTTTTTGGTATTTTTTATTTTAGGTGTATGAGTGTTATTACCTGCCTTCCTGTCACTCAGTGCCCTCAGAGGTCAGAAGAGGGCGACAGATCCTCGGAACTGGAGTTACTTAAGTTTTAGTCTTCATGTGCATGGTGAGAACTGAGCCCTGGTCCTCAGCAAGATCCGCCGAGACAGTGCTCTCAACCGCCGCGCCCTCTCTCCGGCCCTTACTCCATCCTTTCACTTTTCTCTGAGGTATGGAAAGATTCAGCTAAACAAGGTGGGCTGCTCAGGAACCTTTGTCTTTCTCCAGGTTGAGGACTTCTTGTCTGAAAGTTCACTGTGTGCACTCCGCACACCACTACCCTTCTCCAGGGGGAGCTCAGCATCTTACCGCAGGGTCCTCGGCCGGAAGGAGGTGGGACCGGAAGCCGCCGTGCTCCTCTGCCCTTTCTCTTGGAAGCGAGTGAAATCAGGAATTTCTTCTGTGGAATCTCAGGGTTAGGCCGTGCCTTTACCACTCCGAGAGGACATCTTCCTGCTTTCTACTCGGGCTTTTGTATCTGTTTTTCTTTTTTGTTTTTTTTTTTAATTAATTTTATTTATTTCTCTATGTGTATGAATGTACTGTCTGCATACAAGTCTGTGCACCCGTGTCGTGCAACGCCGCGGAGTTCAGAAGAGGGTCTCGGATTCCCCTGGAACTGGAGTTCTCCTGGAATTGGAGCTTCAGACGGTTCTCAGCCGCCATGTGGGTGCTGGGGATCGAACCCGGGTCCTCTGTAAGAGCGGTCGGCGCTCCTAACCGCTAGGCCATCTCTCCAGCCCCCTGTATCTGTTTTTCACTTATGAAGCATTATTAGCATATTAAGAATTTGTTGGGCCAAGAGTGGTACTGCAAGCCTTTAGTTCTAGCACTTGGGAGGGAGACGCAGGTGGATCCAGGCCAGCCTGCTTGCCTAATAAGGGCAAGACCATGGGGTGGGGATTTCTTGTAACCCCACTACCTGGGGAGGTTGGGACAGGAGAATTGATAGTGCAAGGCCAGCTTGGTACATGGTTAACACTCTCCAGTGATGGGAAAGACCAGCTTCCATTCCATGAGTTCCTGTTGTGTGCATGTAAAATTCTGTTTGTAATACTAGGGATGGGACGAGGGCCTGATGCATGGTAGGTAAGTTCTCTTCCACTAAGTACAACAGGCTGGCCTCAGTCTCACAGAGCTCTGCCTGGCTCTGCCTCCCAGGTGCTGGGATGAAAGGTGTGCGGCGCCACCACGCCCGGCTCCCAGCCCTTTTTCCTTTGATTTTGGGATGGTCTCAACAGCTTGTCCAGGTTGACCATTACCTCACTCTGTAGCCCAGACATGGCCTGAACTTGCAGTCTTCCTGCCTCAGCCTCCCAAGTAGCTGAGATTACAGGTCTGTACAACCAGGCCCGGCTGGAGTGTTGATGTTCTCCTGGGGTTTGTTCATTCCCATTTATCACTTAAACAAGGGCCCGCGCTTCGCTGTTTACTGGGCCATCGCTGCGTCACCATGTCTTGGAGGCTCATCCTCATTTTAGTCTTCATTTTCAGAATTTCCTTGACCTTCCTTCTCTGAACTGTTTTTACTTGTACTTTGAGCAAATTTGTTTTTCCTCACACTAACCACCTCTCCAGTTCTGCAGATATCAGCTGGGCACCCTGTAGTTCAGTTCTGTCCTGACACAGATGAAGGCTCAGACCCACTGCTGAGGGCACTCCCAGGCTGAGTCTCCCATGAGCCTGAACCACTGATGTGCGTTGGCTTCCACACCCACTCACCAGCTCTGATAATTTGCTGACATGGCTCACAGAACCCCAGAACATCCCTCACTAAACCTACAGAAAGAACTCACTAGAACACAAACACACAGAAGGGTGGGAAGGCACAGGGTCTGTGGAGGCCCCAGCAACCCAGGCCTTCATCCCAGAAGCCCTCGCCAGCTGCTACTTAGGGGGCTTTGTGAAGATTTTTCACATCAAGACTTGATGGTCTAAACCACTGGCCAGTGGTGACTAATTCAGTCTCTACTACCCCACATCAAGGATAAAGTTAAAAGTCTCTGCTTCTAACAATAGTGGAAATTGTCAGTAACCAGCCTCTTCTGAACGTCTCTTCCAGCCACACAAGCCACACACCCAGAGCTTCCTCATGGGAGCCAAGATGCTGCTGCCATTTAGGGAATTGCACAGGCTTAAGGAGATTCACATTGGGAAACAGGGACCAAGAGCAAGCACACACTTCTGATTGTTCTGTGTCCTCACACACTATAGGCACACATTTCTGATTGTTCTGTGTCCTCACACACTATAGGCACACATTTCTGATTGTTCTGTGTCCTCACACACTATAGGCACACATTTCTGATTGTTCTGTGTCCTCACACACTATAGACACACATTTCTGATTGTTCTGAGCCCTCACACACTATAGGCACACATTTCTGATTGTTCTGAGCCCTCACATTCTATAGACACAGATTTCTGATTGTTCTGTCCTCACACACTATAGGCACACATTTCTGATTGTTCTGAGCCCTCACATACTATAGACACACATTTCTGATTGTTCTGTCCTCACACACTATAGGCACACATTTCTGATTGTTCTGTGCCCTCACACATATAGCCAAACATTTCTGATTGTTCTGTCCTCACACACTATAGGCATACATTTCTGATTGTTCTGTGTCCTCACACACTATAGGCACACATTTCTGATTGTTCTGAACCCTCACACTATAGGCACACATTTCTGATTGTTCTGTGTCCTCAGACACTATAGACACACATTTCTGATTGTTCTGTGTGCTCACACACTATAGACAAACATTTCTGATTGTTCTGAGCCCTCACATTCTATAGACACAGATTTCTGATTGTTCTGTCCTCACACAATATAGACACACATTTCTGATTGTTCTGAACCCTCACACACTATAGGCACACATTTCTGATTTTTCTGAACCCTCACACACTATAGGCACACATTTCTGATTGTTCTGTGCCCTCACACATATAGCCAAACATTTCTGATTGTTCTGTGCCCTCACACACTATAGGCACACATTTCTGATTGTTCTGTGCCCTCGCACACTATAGGCACACATTTCTGATTGTTCTGTGCCCTTGCACACTGTGGGCACACATTTCTGATTGTTCTGTGTCCTAACACACTATAGACACACATTTCTCATTGTTCTGAGCCCTGACATACAATAGACAGATATTTCTGATTGTTCTGTCCTCACACATGATAGGCACACATTTCTGATTGTTCTGTGTCCTCGCACACTATAGGCACATATTTCTGATGGTTCTGAGGCCGCACACACTATAGGCACACATTTCTGATTGCTCTGTGTCCTCAAA
This sequence comes from Rhizomys pruinosus, assembly GCA_009823505.1. Taxonomy (NCBI): domain Eukaryota; kingdom Metazoa; phylum Chordata; class Mammalia; order Rodentia; family Spalacidae; genus Rhizomys; species Rhizomys pruinosus. Next base: position 681,835 of record VZQC01014759.1, on the reverse strand, counting down.
GACTATAGGCCCACATTTGTGATTGTTCTGAGCCCTCACACACTATAGGCACACATTTCTGATTGTTCTGAAACCTCACTATAGGCACACATTTCTGATTGTTATGTGTCCTCACACACTATAGGCCCACATTTCTGATTGTTCTGTGTCCTCACACACTATAGGCACACATTTCTGATTGTTCTGTGTCCTCACACACTATAGGCACACATTTCTGATTGTTCTGTGTCCTCACACACTATAGGCACACATTTCTGATTGTTCTGTGCCCTCACACACTATAGGCACACATTTCTGATTGTTCTGTGTCCTCACACATTATAGGCACACATTTCTGATTGTTCTGTGTCCTCACATACTATAGGCACACATTTCTGATTGTTCTGTGTCCTCACACATTATAGGCACACATTTCTGATTGTTCTGTGTCCTCACATACTATAGGCACACATTTCTGATTGTTCTGTGTCCTCACACACTATAGGCTCACATTTCTGATTGTTCTGTGTCCTCACACGTATAGGCAAACATTTCTGATTGTTCTGTGCCCTCACACATATAGCCAAACATTTCTGACTGTTCTGAACCCTCACACATTATAGGCACACATTTCTGATTGTTCTGTACCCTCACACACTATAGGCACACATTTCTGATTGTGCTGAACGCTCACACACTATAGGCACACATTTCTGGTTGTTCTGTGTCCTCACAGACTATAGACACACATTGCTGATTGTACTGTGTCCTCACATACGATAGGCACACATTTCTGATTGTTCTGTGTCCTCACACACTATAGGCACATATTTTTTATTGTTCTGTGCCCTCACACACTATAGGCCCACATTTCTGATTGTTCTGTACCCTCACACACTATAGGCACACATTTCTGATTGTTCTGAACCCTCACACACTATAGGCACACATTTCTGATTGTTCTGTGCCCTCACACATATAGCCAAACATTTCTGATTGTTCTGTGTCCTCACACACTATAGTCACACATTTCTGATTGTTCTGTGCCCTCACACATATAGCCAAACATTTCTGATTGTTCTGTGTCCTCACACACTATAGTCACACATTTCTGATTGTTCTGTGCCCTCACACATATAGCCAAACATTTCTGATTGTTCTGTGTCCTCACACACTATAGTCACACATTTCTGATTGTTCTGTGCCCTCACACATATAGCCAAACATTTCTGATTGTTCTGTGTCCTCACACACTATAGTCACACATTTCTGATTGTTCTGTGCCCTCACACATATAGCCAAACATTTCTGATTGTTCTGTGTCCTCACACACTATAGTCACACATTTCTGATTGTTCTGTGCCCTCACACATATAGCCAAACATTTCTGATTGTTCTGTGTCCTCACACACTATAGTCACACATTTCTGATTGTTCTGTGCCCTCACACATATAGCCAAACATTTCTGATTGTTCTGTGTCCTCACACACTATAGTCACACATTTCTGATTGTTCTGTGCCCTCACACATATAGCCAAACATTTCTGATTGTTCTGTGTCCTCACACACTATAGTCACACATTTCTGATTGTTCTGTGCCCTCACACATATAGCCAAACATTTCTGATTGTTCTGTGTCCTCACACACTATAGTCACACATTTCTGATTGTTCTGTGCCCTCACACATATAGCCAAACATTTCTGATTGTTCTGTGTCCTCACACACTATAGTCACACATTTCTGATTGTTCTGTGCCCTCACACATATAGCCAAACATTTCTGATTGTTCTGTGTCCTCACACACTATAGTCACACATTTCTGATTGTTCTGTGCCCTCACACATATAGCCAAACATTTCTGATTGTTCTGTGTCCTCACACACTATAGTCACACATTTCTGATTGTTCTGTGCCCTCACACATATAGCCAAACATTTCTGATTGTTCTGTGTCCTCACACACTATAGTCACACATTTCTGATTGTTCTGTGCCCTCACACATATAGCCAAACATTTCTGATTGTTCTGTGTCCTCACACACTATAGTCACACATTTCTGATTGTTCTGTGCCCTCACACATATAGCCAAACATTTCTGATTGTTCTGTGTCCTCACACACTATAGTCACACATTTCTGATTGTTCTGTGCCCTCACACATATAGCCAAACATTTCTGATTGTTCTGTGTCCTCACACACTATAGTCACACATTTCTGATTGTTCTGTGCCCTCACACATATAGCCAAACATTTCTGATTGTTCTGTGTCCTCACACACTATAGTCACACATTTCTGATTGTTCTGTGCCCTCACACATATAGCCAAACATTTCTGATTGTTCTGTGTCCTCACACACTATAGTCACACATTTCTGATTGTTCTGTGCCCTCACACATATAGCCAAACATTTCTGATTGTTCTGTGTCCTCACACACTATAGTCACACATTTCTGATTGTTCTGTGCCCTCACACATATAGCCAAACATTTCTGATTGTTCTGTGTCCTCACACACTATAGTCACACATTTCTGATTGTTCTGTGCCCTCACACATATAGCCAAACATTTCTGATTGTTCTGTGTCCTCACACACTATAGTCACACATTTCTGATTGTTCTGTGCCCTCACACATATAGCCAAACATTTCTGATTGTTCTGTGTCCTCACACACTATAGTCACACATTTCTGATTGTTCTGTGCCCTCACACATATAGCCAAACATTTCTGATTGTTCTGTGTCCTCACACACTATAGTCACACATTTCTGATTGTTCTGTGCCCTCACACATATAGCCAAACATTTCTGATTGTTCTGTGTCCTCACACACTATAGTCACACATTTCTGATTGTTCTGTGCCCTCACACATATAGCCAAACATTTCTGATTGTTCTGTGTCCTCACACACTATAGTCACACATTTCTGATTGTTCTGTGCCCTCACACATATAGCCAAACATTTCTGATTGTTCTGTGTCCTCACACACTATAGTCACACATTTCTGATTGTTCTGTGCCCTCACACATATAGCCAAACATTTCTGATTGTTCTGTGTCCTCACACACTATAGTCACACATTTCTGATTGTTCTGTGCCCTCACACATATAGCCAAACATTTCTGATTGTTCTGTGTCCTCACACACTATAGTCACACATTTCTGATTGTTCTGTGCCCTCACACATATAGCCAAACATTTCTGATTGTTCTGTGTCCTCACACACTATAGTCACACATTTCTGATTGTTCTGTGCCCTCACACATATAGCCAAACATTTCTGATTGTTCTGTGTCCTCACACACTATAGTCACACATTTCTGATTGTTCTGTGCCCTCACACATATAGCCAAACATTTCTGATTGTTCTGTGTCCTCACACACTATAGTCACACATTTCTGATTGTTCTGTGCCCTCACACATATAGCCAAACATTTCTGATTGTTCTGTGTCCTCACACACTATAGTCACACATTTCTGATTGTTCTGTGCCCTCACACATATAGCCAAACATTTCTGATTGTTCTGTGTCCTCACACACTATAGTCACACATTTCTGATTGTTCTGTGCCCTCACACATATAGCCAAACATTTCTGATTGTTCTGTGTCCTCACACACTATAGTCACACATTTCTGATTGTTCTGTGCCCTCACACATATAGCCAAACATTTCTGATTGTTCTGTGTCCTCACACACTATAGTCACACATTTCTGATTGTTCTGTGCCCTCACACATATAGCCAAACATTTCTGATTGTTCTGTGTCCTCACACACTATAGTCACACATTTCTGATTGTTCTGTGCCCTCACACATATAGCCAAACATTTCTGATTGTTCTGTGTCCTCACACACTATAGGCACACATTTCTGATTGTTCTGTGTCCTCACACACTATAGGCACACATTTCTGATTGTTCTGTGCCCTCACACATATAGCCAAACATTTCTGATTGTTCTGTGTCCTCACACACTATAGGCACACATTTCTGATTCTTCTGAGCCCTCACATTCTATAGACACAGATTTCTGATTGTTCTGTCCTCACACACTATGGGCACACATTTCTGATTGTTCTGTGTCCTCACACACTATAGACACACATTTCTGATTGTTCTGAGCCCTTACATTCTATAGACACAGATTTCTGATTGTTCTGTCCTCACACAATATAGGCACACATTTCTGATTGTTCTTAGCCCTCACATACTATAGACACACATTTCTGATTGTTCTGTCCTCACACACTATAGGCACACATTTCTGATTGTTCTGAGCCCTCACATACTATAGACACACATTTCTGATTGTTCTGTCCTCACACACTATAGGCACACATTTCTGATTTTTCTGTGCCCTCACACATATAACCAAACATTTCTGATTGTTCTGTGTCCTCACACACTATAGGCAAACATTTCTGATTGTTCTGAACCCTCACACATATAGCCAAACATTTGTGATTGTTCTGTGTCCTCACACACTATAGGCACACATTTCTGGCTGCCTCTGCTTCCTGAGTGCTGGGATTAAAGGTGTGCGCCACCATGTCTGGGCCAAGTTACCTTCCAACAGTAATGAGAGGCGAGTTCCCAGGGCTCCAGTCCATCGGCACTGATGTTGTTAGCTACTCCAGTATGCATGTCACTGCATCTCTTTGTTTTATGTGGTGTTCCTTCGCTGGACTGTTACATGTCAACTGTGTGTCTCCTGGAGTCAGGTCTCTGTTAAGGTACTCGGCCCATTAAAAAAAGTATTTTTTAATTTTATGTGTATGGGTGCATTGCCTGCATGTGTCTAAGTGCACCATGTCATGCAATAACCATAGAGGTCAGAAGGTGGCACTGGATCCTCTGAAACTGGAGTTTTCTGCCATGTGGGTGTTGGGAATTGAATCCAGGTCCTCCGCAAGAACACCCAGGGTTCTTAACTGCTGAGCCATCTCTCTAGCCCCTCTTTGACCCCTTTTTTTTTTTGTCTTTTCGAAACAGGGTCTCCCTGTAGCCCCAGCTGTCCTGGAACTCACTCTGTAGACCAGGCTGGCCTTGAACTCACAAAGATCCGCCTGCCTCTGCCTCCCAAGTGCTAGGATTAAAGGCGTGAGACACCACGCCCGGCTTTGACCCATTTTTTTTTTAATTTTATTTATTTCTGTATGTGTGTGAATGTACTGTCTGCATGCAGGTTTGTGCACCCATGTCGTGCAATGCTGTGGAGGTCAGAAGAGGGGCGGATTCCCCTGGAACTGGAGTTCTCCTTGAATTGGAGTTTCAGAAGGTTCTCGGCCGCCATGTGGGTGCTGGTAATCGAACCCGGGTCCTCTGCAAGAGCAGTTGGTGCTCTTAACCGCTAGGCCATTCCTCCAGCCCCGACCCATTTTTTTTTAATTAATTTCTTTATGTACTGTCTGCATGTAGGTCTGTGCACCCGTGTCATGCAATGCCTGGGAGGTCAGAAGAGGATGTCAGATTCCCCTGGAACTGGAGTTAAAGACGGTTCTCAGCCACCATGTGGGTGCTGGGGATGGAACCCGGGTCCTCTGCAAGAGCAGTCAGAGTTCTTAACCACTAGGCCATCTCTCCAGCCCCTTGACCCATTTTTAAGATCAGGCTATTTTCGAGCTGGAGAGATAGCCTAGCAGTTAAGAGCACCGACTGCTCTTGCAGAGGACCCGGGTTCGATCCCCAGAACCCATATGGCAGCTAAGAACCGTCTGTAACTCCAATTCCAGGAGAACTCCAGTTCCAGGGGAACCCGAAACCCTCTTCTGACCTCCGCAGCATTGCATGACACGGGTGCACAAACCTACATGCAGATAGTACATTCATAAACATACAAAAATAAATTAAATTTTAAAAAAAGATCAGGCTGTTTTCTTACTGCTGCACTTTAAGAGGTCTTTGCATGCTTTGACTAATATACACTTTTATCACGTGTATTCTGCAATGGTTTTTTTTCAGTCCTGGCTGGCCATTTCATTTTGTAGACATTGTATTTCAGAGTACAAAGAAGTCTCAGTTTATCAGTTATTTCTTTCCTGGATTGGCTTTTGGTATTTAAAATTTTTTTGTGTATATGTGTTTATAGTATATACATGTGAGGATATGCATGCCTGTGTATACATTTTTTAAAAAGTTATGTGTATGAGTGTTTTGTCTGCATGTATGTGTCACATGTGTGTAATGTTATCAGAGGCCAGAGAGGGTGTCAGATCCATTCTGAACCTTTTGAGAGTTTCCCCAAACTTTGTTGTTTTTTTTTCTTTTGGTCTTTTTGAGACAGGGTCTCCCTATAGCCCCAGCTGTCCTGGAACTCTCTCTGTAGGCCAGGCTGGCCTTGAACTCACAAAGATCCGCCTGCCTCTGCCTCCCAAGTGTTAGGATTAAAGGCGTGCGCCACCACGCCCAGCCCCAAACTTTCTTGATGAATATCGGTACTCCCACTTGACCTCCTGAACCTGTAGCCTGCCTTTGTTTTGTGTGCCTGTTTCTCTCCATTCCTGGCTGTCACACGCACCATTCCCACACACAAACACATACACACCCCCCACCCCAACTGGCTATCACCACTACCACACACACCATTCCCACACACAAACACACACAACCCACCCCAACTCTCTCTGGCTAGTTTGGTCCAGATGTTTGCTAAGCTATCTGTCCACTGCTTTCTGCTGCTTTTGACTTACACATGGAATGTACAAATTTTACAACATTAGAAGGGTATTGTTAGCATTCTTTCCACAGGGCTCTGTAATGAACTGTCTGCATGTTTGAAATTATCTTTACCTTCACTTTTGAATGGCAGATTAGCTAGGGAAACAAGACTGGGCTGACAGCTTCTTTCAGCAGTTTGGAACTTAAAGTCCTCTACTCATCAAAGATGAGACTTGCAGTGGCAGTCTCTATTCAGTTGCTTTGAAAGGGATCAGTTCTCCACCCTGCGGAGTCTGTGAAGGAGGCGCATGCAAGCATTTTCCTTTTCGCACTCAGTGTTCTGCAGTTCCCTCCGCTGTACGGGTTTGTTTTATGCATTGCTATAGTTCGGGGTCCCCCAAAGAGCCATGTCTTAAAGGCTTAGTCCTCAGTTTGGCATTGCTGGGAAATGGTAGAAACTTCAAGAGTTGGAGTCTAGGGAATGCCTTGTGGTTTGGAAAGGCGTTCTGAAAGGGGCAGCAGGGCCCCATCTTCTTTTCTCCACGTCTCCACCTGACGTGGCATCACATGCCCAAGGCAACAGGGCCAACTGGTCTAGACTGAAACCTCCAAAGCTGTGAGCCACGACCAACCTTTCCTGCGTCTCAGTGTCTTCACAGCACAGGCAGCTGGCAACACTGGGATTCTACGTGGGTTTCGGTGTCCGTTTGAATCTGAGGGCTTTATCTGTCGAATAAGCACAACTCTCTCCAACCACTGTGCCTAGGGTCTCTCCGACCATGGTGCCTAGGGTCTCTCTGTGCCTAGGGTCTCTCCGACCACCATGCCTATGGTCTCTCCAACCACCGTGTCTAGGGTCTCTCCAACCACCATGCCTATGGTCTCTCCAACCACCGTGCCTAGGGTCTCTCCGACCACCGTGCCTAGGGTCTCTCCAACCACCATGCCTAGGGTCTCTCCACATTTGTTTTCCCTCATGGATCTCCTGGTGAGACACTTAGAAGCATTTCGCTCTGCCTCTGCATTGTAGCTTTTTCTATTTTCAATTTCTGTCTCTATTTGAAGCCACCCCTCACTTCTTTTTCATCTGTGTGCTCGGTCTTCAGGCATGTTTGGTCTTCTGAGAGGTCTACACATTGCAGTTCTTGTTTGCTTTGTAGTGTCTGTTGCTTCCTTCATCTCTTCAAAGATGGCGGCATACTATCTAAAGGTTTCCTTCATACTGTTTGAACACTAGCTTTTTGTGGTAAAAATCCCATGTACTACATGATCTGCTTCCTCTCACCCCATGTGGACTAGGTTGTACTACATGATCTGCTTCCTCTCACCCCATGTGGACTAGGTTGCTGGTGGGGGTCATTTCCTTTCCTTCCTGGGGTCTGGGAGGAAGGAAAGGACCTTCCCACATAGCTCAGTCCACAAGTAGATAAGATGTCTTCACAAAGGACATGTTTCTCTAAAGACTAGGAGGACCTGTTCTGTTAGTTTTCTACAGTTCCCTGACTTATACACATAAAAAAAATTTTAGTTTTCTCTTCAGCGAGGCGGCCGCGCAGCAAACGCCAAGATGCAGATCTTCGTGAAGACCCTGACTGGCAAAACCATCACCCTAGAGGTGGAGGCCAGCGACACCATTGAGAATGACAAGGCCAAGATCCAGGACAAGGAGGGCATCCCTCCTGACCAGCAGCGGCTGATCTTTGCTGGCAAGCAGCTGGAGGATGGCTGGACCCTGTCTGACTACAACATCCAGAAAGAGTCTACCTTGCACCTTGTGCTGCATCTTCGAGGTGGCATCATCAAGCTGTCTCTTCGCCAGCTTGGGCAGAAGTACAACTGTGAAAAGATGACCTGCCGCAAGTGCTAGGCTTGCCTGCATCCCTGTGCTGTCAACTGCCGCAAGAAGTGCAGCCACACTAACAACCTGTGCCCCAAGAAGAAGGTCAAGTAGAGTGGAGGTAGCCTGTGGGGCGCACCCCAGGAACTCTAATAAAGTCCCCTCTGTTGACTGGAGCAGCAAAAAAAAAAGTGTTTTGCCTGCCTGTATGTACAATGTGCATGCAATGCCCACAGAGGCCAGGAGAGGGCATTAGATCCCCTGGAACTGAAATTACAGACAGTTGTGAGCTGCCTTGTGGGTGCTGGTATCTGAACCTTGGTCCTCCTGCCATTACAGCCAGTACTTTTTTTTTTTTTTCTATGTATATGAATGTACTGCCTGCATGTAGGTTTGTGCACCCATGTTGTGCAATGCTGCAGAGGTCAGAAGAGGATGTTGGATTCCCCTGGAACTGGAGTTTTCCTGGAATTGAAGTTACAGATGGTTCTCAGCTGCCATGTGGGTGCTGGGGATTGAACCCAGGTCCTCTGCAAGAGTAGTCGGCGCTCTTAACCGCTAGGCCATCTCTCCAGCCCTGGGAACAGCCAGCGCTCTTAACCACTGAGCTGCCATCTCTCCAGCCCCAGAGGCCTCTTCTGGCTCCACATGACCTTGGAAAAGTCATTTAATCACTAGTCTGTTCTATTAAATAAATATATATTCTTTATTTAGAAAGACTGTATTATTAGACAATGCCAAGGAAATGGCAACAAATGACTTCTTAAAAAGAATAGTTTAATTTCATTTTTATCTGGAAAAAATACAAGTTTAAAACAAAACCAATACTTTGACATGTCATTAAGCTATTTTTATAGTATTATGCTTATTCAAGATGTGAAGATATAGAATCTTTATAAATTTCCAGAATCAAGGATTCCCATGGCAGATGAAAACACAATGGTTCTAAAATAGCAATCATTAAATATTTCAGGTTTGCTCTTTGTTTCTGTAGGGCATATTTTATAGAAACAATATAAAATAAGGCAGGCTCTTAGAAATTCAATTATAAAATTTTAGGGGAAAAATAGCCGAATTGTAGTTTGTCTCTGAGGAGGCACCTGCAAAACTCATCAGCTGACAGGTGTGTCGGACTCTGACAGGAGAAGCAGCTTCTGCGGCGCTCTAGGGCGACCGCTACCAAACTGCTTTCCCGTGAGCATCAACGAGAAGAGTTTAAGAAATACATACTTCATAGTGTAATAAAGATGTGCCATTGTATATTTTAAATCTGCAGTATGAAAATAACTCTGTACACCAAGTCATACATATTTAATGACTATGAATCATGTAAATTTGGTTGTGGCATGTGAAATTGACTTTGGCTTTGAAGTGTTTAATTCATAGAAATATTGAACTTCTAATAAATAAAACATTTAATAATTGGTAATAATCAACCTCAAAATTTCTGTCTCATTAGCTACTCAATTTTAAAAGACTTCTTCACCTTCAGTAGTGTTCCAAGATGAGTGACTGCACCTTCTGTGATGTGAGGAGTCACCGAAGATCCCATTGTCATGGCTCTTCTGAGTGCTGAAGGGAACTGGGAGAAATGGTTTGCAGTTTCCCTGGCACGAAAGCCATGGACCACCTGCGGAGCTCCCGGGCCTGTGGTGACGCAGAGCTGATGCGAAGTTCATGCAAACGGGGTCCTTTGCAGCAGGCTCATGCTATGGCATCAGATGATGCACACAGAAAGTTGATGTCAACATGTGCTTTCCAGGCTCTGCAGGCCAGGGGACAGGTCTGCCTAACACTGAAAGGGCTGAGAAACTCCAGCTGTGCTCAGAAGTTGCAAACAACTGGAGGGAAAGCCTGGGCCAGATGTATGTCCCACGTTATTCTGGAGGGGGTCGGAGGCTCCGCACCTTCTTTTCATCCAGTCCTTTCCAGTACTTGAAGTTCTCATCCAGGTGCTGCATTAAATCAGGCAGGTCCACAAAGGCTGAAGAGAGAAAAGGGGGGGGTGTCCTTATTTTCTTTCTGGGAATGGAACTCAGGCCTTCTACCACTGAGCTGTAGCCCTGGCCCTAGCCCTGTAGGACAGGGACTGAAGGGAACAGGCACTGGTGTAATGCCAAAGAGACCTGGGAAAACACAGGTTACTGGAACGTAGGGAAGCCCACTGTCAGCCCCCGACCCATCTGCGGGATCTGCTCTGCAGCTCCTTCTCCAAGGTGTGGCCCTCAGGGCATCAAGGAGTAGGTGAGGGCATCCTTGAGGTCTTCTGGGTACCCCACCTGAAGGTCAACAAGGAATGAGAAAACAGAAGCCAGTCCTAGCTCAGTGTGACACAGAGGGAAGCCTGGGAAGAGCTGGGGACGGCAGATGGACGCACACATACACACCGGGTTCGGAGGTGACACTGTTTCAGTAGGGCCCCTGTATTAGCTAAGGAGTTCTACTCTGAATTCAATCCCCTCCACCTCTGCTGGTTCAGAAGTGCAGAGAACACCCAGCCCTCAGAAATGGCTTCCTTCTTTTTATTCTGCCTTGAAAGTCTAAGCCCACATGCCACTTATTGTTTAATATACAGTTCCTCCTTAAAGTGCTAGGAAGTTCCTTACCGTCCCAAGCGTCAAACATGTCTGTGATGAAGTAGTCAATGAAAGAGATTTGAGACTTGGGGATGCTGCAGGTTTTTCTGTCAAAAACTGGCATCACCACTGGCAAGTCCAGCTGCTTCTCCTCCTCAGTCTGCAAAGCAGAACATCTTGTGGTCTCGGGGACTGGCATCTGGCCCCACCCACCTCTGAGCAGCCCCTCCCGCAGAGAGCGCCTGGAGCAACCCTATAGGCTGGTATGAGAGCTCGTTGTAGCCAAGCAAACCAGATCTGCTGGACGCCAGCTGCTCCTAGAATGTGACCCTCTGAGGACCCGAGTCAATCCAAACATTTCAACAGCTGGCAGCTCCTCACTCCAGTTCCTCAGGTAGGAGTCCACCTGTGGTCCATCTGTGGTCCACCTGTGGTCCACCTGTGGTCCACCTGTGGTCCACCTGTGCTCGCCCATCTCTGCTGTTGCTCACCAACCTTCTACCCACAAATGCTTGATGTGCCCATACGGTGCCACAAAAGCTGAGTGAGGAACAACCTGGCATCCTGGGGGGGGGGGGGGGAGGGCGGGCGGGCTAGTAGCTTCTCTCAGCCATGGCTGCATTATCTTATTGGGAAGACCCTAAATAGACCTATTAACTGTTGAGGAGACTGCATCAGTCTAACTCCTAACAGAGAAAAGGCCTCACTGGTGATTTCTAACAAATGCTTAGAGAATTGACACTCATCTCGAAGGAAGATTTCCTAGCTTACCCTATAAGGCTGACACACTCTAATAACAAAGACACCACAAACACCCCCCCCAAAACAATATCCCTTGGATACTGATGCAAAAAATCCCAGACAAAATACTGGTACAAATTCAGCAAGTCAAAGAATTCCCCAGGGACTGGAGAGATGGCTCAGCAGTTAAGAGCACTGGCTGTTCTTGCGAGGGCCTGGATTCATATCCCAGCACCCACATGTCAGCCAACAACTGTCTGTTCCAGGGGATCTGATGCTCTCTGCAGTCCTCCATGGGCACTGCATGATAAAAGTGCACTTACATACATGCAAGCATAATAGTTGAACACATAAAATAAAAATAAATTTAAAAAGGGGCTGGAGAGATGGCACAGCAGTTAAGAGCACCGACTGCTCTTGCAGAGGACCCAGGTTCAATCCCCAGCATCCACATGGTGGCTAAGAACCATCTTTAACTCCAGTTCCAGGGGAATCCAACGCCCTCTTCTGACCTCCGTGGCCTTGCATGACACAGGTACACCAACCTACATGTGACAGCACACTCATACACATAAAAAAATAAAAAAAATTGTAAAGGAATTCTACATGACTGTGTGGAATTTCTTGAATTTGAAGATGGTTCCCATGGGAAAAAAAAATCAATCATTGTAAAGTACTTTGTTAAGAGAATAAAGGAGCAGGGTATAGAAGGTTCACACCTATAAAGGAGCAGGGTATAGAGGGCTCACACCTATAAAGGAGCAGGGTATAGAGGGTTCACACCTATAAAGGAGCAGGGTATAGAGGGTTCACACCTATAAAGGAGCAGGGTATAGAGGGTTCACACCTATAAAGGAGCAGGGCATAGAGGGTTCACACCTATAAAGGAGCAGGGTATAGAGGGTTCACACCTATAAAGGAGCAGGGTATAGAGGGTTCACACCTATAAAGGAGCAGGGTATAGAGGGTTCACACCTATAAAGGAGCAGGGTATAGAGGGTTCACACCTATAAAGGAGCAGGGTATAGAGGGTTCACACCTATAAAGGAGCAGGGTATAGAGGGTTCACACCTATAAAGGAGCAGGGTATAGAGGGTTCACACCTATAAAGGAGCAGGGTATAGAGGGTTCACACCTATAAAGGAGCAGGGTATAGAGGGTTCACACCTATAAAGGAGCAGGGTATAGAGGGTTCACACCTATAAAGGAGCAGGGTATAGAGGGTTCACACCTATAAAGGAGCAGGGTATAGAGGGTTCACACCTATAAAGGAGCAGGGTATAGAGGGTTCACACCTATAAAGGAGCAGGGTATAGAGGGTTCACACCTATAAAGGAGCAGGGTATAGAGGGTTCACACCTATAAAGGAGCAGGGTATAGAGGGTTCACACCTATAAAGGAGCAGGGCATAGAGGGTTCACACCTATAAAGGAGCAGGGCATAGAGGGTTCACACCTAAAAAGGAGCAGGGCATAGAGGGTTCACACCTATAAAGGAGCAGGGTATAGAGGGTTCACACCTATAAAGAGAATATAAGATATAAGAATATATAATAAGATATAAGAATATATAATAAGATATAAGAATATAAGAGAATAGCTGGGCTTGGTGGCGCACGCCTTTAATCCTAGCACTTGGGAGGCAGAGGCAGGCGGATCTTTGTGAGTTCAAGGCCAGCCTGATCTACAGAGCAAGTTCCAGGACAGCTGGGGCCACAGGGAGACCCTGTCTCGAAAAGACCAAAAAAATAAAAAATAAAAAAATAAAAAATAAAAATATCTTCTAAGAGCTAAAATGGTAAATTTTTTGTTATGCAAATTTTCCCACAGAAAGTCCACTGCTCTGTCCACTGATGGGCTGTGCTGTATAGAGATAACAGAAAGTCCACTGCTCTGCCCACTGATGGGCTGTGCTGTATAGAGATAACAGGAAGTCCACTGCTCTGCTCACTGATGGGCTGAGCACTCTCTGCAGCTTTGCTGATACCGCTTCACATCTTCACTAACATCTGATGTTGTCAATTATTTATTTTTGAGGGGCTGGAGAGATGGCCTAATTTTAAGATTAAGGTTAAGAGCACCGACCGCTCTTGCAGAGGACCCGGGCTCGATCCCCAGCACCCACATGGCGGCCGAGCACAGTCTGAAACTCCAATTCCAGGAGAACTCCAGTTCCAGGGGAATCCGAGACCCTCTTCTGACCTCCACAGCATTGCACGACACGGGTGCACAGACCTGCATGCAGACAGTACATTGATACACATACAGAAATAAATAAAAATTTAAAAAATTATTTATTTTTGAGACAGGGTCACATGTAGCTCTGGCTAGAAACAAACTTGATATGTAGCTGAGAATGACCTTGAACAATTCTAATCCTTCTGCCTCCTCCACCTCTCAAGTGCTGGGATTGCATTTGTGAGGAACCACACTCGGCCCCAGTATTTTCAATTTTTTTTTTTTTTTTTTTGTCTTTTTGAGACAGGGTCTCCCTGTAGCCCCAGCTGGCCTGGAGCTGGCTATGTAGATCAGGCTGGCCTTGAACTCACAGAGATCTGCCTGCCTCTGCCTCCTGAGTGCTAGGATTAAAGGTGTGCACCACCATGCCTGGCAGTACTTTCAATAAAAAAAATTTTTTTTAATTTTATTTATTTTTTGTATGTGTATGAATGTACTGTCTGCATGTAGGTGTCGTGCAATGCTGCGGAGGTCAGAAGAGGGTCTCAGATTCCCCTGGAACTGGAGTTCTCCTGGAATTGGAGTTACAGACGGTTCTTAGCCGCCGTGTGGATGCTGAGGATCAAACCCGGGTCCTCTGCAAGAGCAGTTGGTGCTCTTAACCGCTAGGCTATCTCTCCAGCCCCAGTACTTTCAATTTTTAAACCACTCTGCTGTGTTTGGTAGAATTTCATTGTGGTTTTCACTTGACTTTCCTTCATGATGTAAGATATTTTTCATATACTTATTGGCCGTTCATACTATCTTTTGTGAAATATTTACTTGTTTCTAGCCGGGTGGCTTTTCTGACCATTGTGATGTAGTTCATGACACTAACTGGATACAGTCCTTTGTCAAAAATGATTTGTAAGTACTTTCCCCCACATGGCCTGCTTACTTATTTTTTTAGCTGTGTAAGAATGAGCATGTTTTTAAAAACTGATTAATTCTAATTTACCATATTTTCTTTCCATGGCTGCGGCTTTCTATATCTAAAAAGTCTTTGTCCATTTCCAAGTCACCTACTGTGCTGTGGTTTTCTCTGAAAGCTTCCTGGTTTTAGCTTTTCTAGACAAGTCTATGATCTACTATGATCTGACAGCTCTGTGGTAAGAGGCAGGAGGAGCTGTAGTTCTTTCTGTGCACAGACATATCCTCTTTTTTCCAACACCATCTGCAGGGAAAAAAAGCACTTTATGACTGTAAGGCGGCCTGCTGGCCTCCTGCCTGCTGCGCAGCGTACTCCTCTCCTCGTGCGCTCACTATCTTCATTTCTGTAAGTTTTGAGGCCAAATAGTGCACATATTCCAATTTTTGATTTTCAAGTTCTTTTGCTTATTCAAGATCCTCCACATTTTTAAATTTTTATTTATTATTTTTTATGTGTATGAATGTACTGTCTGCATGTAGGTTTGTGCACCTGTGTCGTGCAATGCTGCAGAGGTCAAAAGAGGGTGTCGGATTCCCCTGGAGCTGGAGTTAAAGACGGTTCTCAGCCGCCATGTGGGTGCTGGGGATCGAACCCAGGTCCACTGCAAGAGCGGTCGGCGCTCTTAACCGCTAGGCCATCTCTCCAGCACCCCCTTCACATTTTTGTATACATTTTAGACTCTTGTTAATTTTCAAAAAAGCAAACTGAAACCCAACCCACAAAGTCCCTGCTGCTGTGGCTGGAAGTGTAGAGTCGATACGGGACCTGGGGGAAGCTGCGCCTTCTAATATGTGAACCCAGGACACCTCCCTGTTTATTCAGGTGCTCTTTAAGGTTCTAGCAATGTTTGATGAGGTCAGGCCATCTATTAGTAAATTATTTCTAAGTAATCTTCGCTTTTTTTATTGCTACTGTAATCAGTACCACTTCTAGTTTGATTTTTCTGGTTACAGCAAGTATATAAAATACAAATGAGTTTTATGTATTAAGCTTATTGTTCTACGATCTTACTAAATCAAACATGATTATTAATATAATTGCTTTATGCTTTCCTTAGGAATTTTACACACATGAATACTATCTGCAACCAAAGGTATTATTTTCTGTTCCTTATACATTTTTTCTCTCCTTTGTTTACTGCAGTGGCTAGAAATGCCTACAGGATGTTGAGCAGCAATGATAGGAATGGCCCCCATTCTTAGGGGCAGTGTATTCAGCAGCATTCATTAAATACAAGTAGCTATATTTTTACAGATTGTGCTGGATAGTTTTAGTGTCAACTTGACACACCTGGGAGAAGGAGCCTCAACTGGGAAACTGCCTTCGTTGGACTGGCCTGTGACCATGTCTGTGGGGTATTTTCTTGATTGATGAGTACTGAGTGAGTGTCCAGCCCACTGTGGGCTATGCCAACCCCTGGGCAGGTTGTTTTGTATTACATAAGAAAACAGACTGAGGGCTGGAGAGATGGCCTAGCAGTTAAGAGCGCCGACTGCTCTTGCAGAGGACCCGGGTTCGATCCCCAGCACCCACATGGTGGCTGAGAACCGTCTGTAACTCTAATTCCAGGAGAACTCCAGTTCCAGGGGAATCTGACACCCTCTTCTGACCTCCAAGGCATTGCATGACACAGGTGCACAGACCTGCATGCAGACAGTACATTCATACACATACAAAAATAAATAAAAATTAAAAAAATAAATAAAATATTAAAAAAAAAACAGACTGAGCCAGGCTTGGTGACACAGACCTTTACCTTTAATCTCACTGCTTAGGAGGCAGAGGCAGGTGGATGTCTGTGAATTCCAGGCTAGCTTGGGCTGCTACAAGGAGACCCTGTCTCAAAAAGACAAAAAAAAAAGGAGGAGGAGCCAAATAAACTCCTTTCTCCCCAAGTTGGTTTAGTAAGAGTGTTTTGTTGAAAGCAAATCGATGCTCTTTTTAAAAGTAATTTCCGGGGGCTGGAGAGATAGCCTAGCGGTTAAGAGCACCGACGCTCTTGCAGAGGACCCGGGTTCGATCCCCAGCACCCACATGGCGGCTAAGAACCGTCTGTAACTCCAATTCCAGGAGAACTCCAGTTCCAGGGGAATCCGAGACCCTCTTCTGACCTCCGCG
>VZQC01014759.1:614644-653754 GCA_009823505.1 Rhizomys pruinosus | reverse complement strand
TGGAATTGGAGTTACAGATGGTTCTTAGCCGCCATGTGGGTGCTGGGAATCGAACCCAGGTCCTCTGCAAGAGCAGTCGGTGCTCTTAACCGCTAGGCTATCTCTCCAGCTCCCCCCTCCCCAGGCTTATATATTTCAAAGGGCCATTCTGGATTATTATTAGTTCTCCCACACCTTTTTTTTTTTTTTTTTTTTTTTTGAGGAAGAGTTTCAGAATGTAATCCAGACTAGCCTTGAACTTCTGGCAGTCCTTCTGTTTCAGCCTATCAAGTGCTGGGATTACAGGTGAATATCACCATGTATCATTTGTGTGTGTGAGAGTGTGTGTGTGTGTGTGTGTGTGTGTGTGTGTGTGTGTGTAGGTACACATGTATGTGGTCAGGTATGCATGGATGTGGAGGCCAGAAGTCAATTTCAAAAGTAGTTCTTCAAGAGCCATCTACCTTAATTTGGGGGACAGGTTTCCTCGCTGGGACCTGAAGTCACCGGTTAGGCTGGGGCGGCTGGCTCATTAGCTCATGGATCCCCTAGTTTGCCTTCCCAGTGCAGGGATGACAGCGTGCACTGTGGCATCATGCCCAGCTTTTTTATGTGGATGCTGGAGATCAAACTCAGGTCCCCTCTGCTTGTCTGGCAAGCCTCTTACTGACTAAGCTGTCTCCCACGCCCCAGTCATTCTGTAAGTTTTGATAGAAAAGTTTCCCATTTTATTTCCTAAGTAGCATCTGTCATTTAGTTTTATTTCTTTATGGAGCAAAAAGTTATTCCACAGCACTCGGGAAGCAGAGGGAGGTGATCTCTTCTGAGTTCAAGGCCAGCCTGATCTACATATTGAGCTCCAGGCCAGCTGGCACTTAAGGGAGACCCTGTATCAAAAATGCAAAAAAAAAAAAAAAAAGAAGAAGTTATTCCAGATACTTTGTTGTTTGTAGTGGATGACTTTTTTTTTTTGGTCTTTTTGAGACAGGGTCTCCCTGTATCCCCAGCTGGCCTGGAACTAGCCTTGTAGACCTGGCTGGCCTTGAACTCACAGAGATCTGCCTGCCTCTGCCTCCAGAGTGCTGGGATCAAAGGCGTGCGCTACCACACCCAACTTAAAGATGGTTCTTAGCCGCCATGTGGGTGCTGGGAATCGAACCTGGGTCCTCTGCAAGTGCAGTCGGTACTCTTAACTGTGCCACCTCTCCAGCCCAGTGGATGACATTTTTAATTTAACCATTACTAGATTCTAAATTTTGTGGTTTAGGATATACAGCCTATAAAGTTTTGAAGTTCATCAAGAGTATGTCCTAGTATAACATGGTTAGGGGCAGGCAAGATGGCTCAGTAGGTAAAGGTGCTTGCTATCAAGCCTGATGAATTTGATCCTTTGGACCCACATGGTGGACAGACATCTCTGAGTTGTCCTCTGACTTCTGTGGTATGTGTGCATGCACACACACTCTCACACTAAATAAATGTAATTTTTAAAAATTTTTTTAAATTTTATTTCTGTATGTGTATGAATGTACTGTCTGCATGCAAGTCTGTGCACCGGTGTCATGCAATGCCTCGGAGGTCAGAAGAGGGTGTCGGATTCCCCTGGAACTGGAGTTTCAGACAGTTCTTGGCCACCATGTGGGTGCTGGGGATCGAACCCGGGTCCTCTGCAAGAGAGGTCGGCGCTCTTAACCGCTAGGCCATCTCTCCAGCCCCATAAATGTAATTTTTTTTGAGACAGGGTCTCCCTGTAGCCCCAGCTGACCTGGAACTCACTATATAGATCAGACTGGCCTTGAACTCCCAGAGACTCACCTGCCTCTGCCTCCCGAGTACTGAGATTAAAGGTGTGTGCCATTATATCCAGCTATAAATGTAATTTTTTAAAAAGATCGTATTCAGAAATATTTATAATAACATGTGAAAATGAGATACTTAAAATTCAATAGTTTAAATTTAAGTGGGGAACTGCATAGTATATGAATAGCAGTTCAATAAATGCTTTAAATAGTATTTTAAGCCAGGCTTGATGCACATTAGTAATCATAGTATTTGGGAGAGGCAGGAGGATCAGGTATTCAAAACCAGCCTCAGCTACATAGTGAGTTTGAGGCCAGCCTAGGCTACACAAGACCCTGTCTCAAAAAAATATAGTTTTAGGCTATCTCTGAATATATCTGTATACTATAGAGTAGATCAAAAGCAATGAACTACAGCAAAAATTAGCATTTATATGTTAAGCCAGATTAACCCAACATCCCTCCCTGGCCAGCTGGTTCTGTAACATTAAACAGTCTTCTCTGGATTCTTACTTCACCTACAGTCTTATCTTGATCTTTAAAACACAAGAACTGGGGCTGGAGAGATAGCCTAGCGGTTAAGAGCACCGACTGCTCTTGCAGAGGACCCAGATTCGATTCCCAGCACCCATATGGTGGCTGAGAACCGTCTGTAACTCCAATTCCAGGAGAACTCCAGTTCCAGGGGAATCTGACACCCTCCTCTGACCTCTGCGTCATTGCACAACATGGGTGCACAAACCTACATGCAGACAGTACATTCATACACATAAAAAATAAATAAAATTAAAAAAAAAAAACACAAGAACTGAGCTTGAAGTTCCTACTCTCTACCACTTGCCTAGTATGTACAGGGTTTGACCCTCGGTTCTATATAAGAATTTTTTTTTTGGTTTTTTTGAGACAGGGTCTCCCTGTAGCCCCAGCTGTCCTGGAACTCACTCTGTAGACCAGGCTGGCCTTGAACTCACAAAGATCTGCCTGCCTCTGCCTCCTGAATGCTAGGATTAAAGGCATGCGCCACCACACCCGGCTCTATATAAGAATTTTTAAGAACTGGTAGTGACAACAGGAAATGGAACCTGAAAGACTTAGCTCTGAGCTCTGACCTTCAGGGAGAGGAATCACCATTTGCTCAGCTCCCCCTGTGTACCAGAAGGCATCCTCCATATGCTAGTCACATGTTAATAGCATGACATGCAACCAGGAGGCATGCACCCTCCAAGAATGCTGTAGCCAGTCTTGATCCCAGGCAGAAGCTTCAGACACTGAAATGGTTTGGTGTGGCCTGAACAGTGGCTCGTATGTCTAGACCACAGGGAGGGAGAGGTGAGAGAGGAGCTTGTCACAGTGAGGTTGCAGACCTGTGAATGCCTGTCCATAGTTTCAGGTTTGAATCTGAAAGATGGGAAGCTGATCATGGTAGGATGTGCTACTTTGTAAAGAACACGGTGGCAGCAGTGTGAGTTGTGGGAGGCAGGCAGGAATGACTAACTGTGTGAGGCTGACAGGGTTCTTGCTGGGATGGCAGAATGAGGAGCTCAGTCTGAAGTCAGATGATCATCCAGATGTGAGGGGCTAAGGAATGAAACAATGATGAATTTAGGCTCAAGGCTGGGGATCCTAATGAGGCCAAATGTGCCGCTAGGTTCAAGACCTTTCCTTCCCCTAAAGCAAAGCTCTGTCCTCTGCCTTTCTCCCAGGGACTGTATCTCCCTTCACATACTCTCAGGGAGTGATTAATCTATCAATTCCTCAGAGCTACAATGTGGCCTCCTACCTGATTTCTTTTTGTTTCGTTCTGTTTTTGTTGTTGTTGTTGTTGTTGTTGTTTGTTTTGTTTGGTTTTGTTTTGAGGCAGGGTCTCCCTGTAGCCCCAGCTGGTCTGGAACTCATAGAGATCTACCTGCCTCTGCCTCTGCCTCAGCCTCCCAAATGCTGGAATTAAAGAAATGCACTACCATGCCCAGTTTCTGCCTGATTTCTTGTGTGGCTTCCTTTGCATGCCAGGCTGTAGGCATGTGAGTACTACTCGTAAGTGCTTATACTACTACTTAGGCAGTGGAGGCAGAAACACTGCACTTTCTTTAGTGCTGGTGCCTTTAAACATGAAGCACAAACATGAGCTTACCTTTACTTTGTCCTTGGAAAGGAAATAGGCAGTGGCATGAAGCACGTCTGCAGAATGTGTAGAATTGTGGTAAGGGTTAGAAGAATGGTAATTGGCTTCAATAGTTTGGAACCATGATCTCAGTGTTGACTCGGAGCACTGTAAGAATTCACGGATTCCAAAGCGAGCAAATATTTTGAGACCTAGATAAAGCAAAGGCCTACAGAGAGAAACATCCACGATATAAAACAAAGCAAAGAACCTGTGTCCTGAGCTCTGAAGAGGTTCAGGCTTAACAAGCAGACTGCAGAGTACCCAAAGCAGCTCTGGGGAGCTGCCAGAGTTACACTGGCCTATCTACACAGCCATCCCTCCAGGAATGGGTGCCATTCCTGCCTGGCCTTCAGGGGGCCACAACATGGCCTCAGCATCCTTTGGGCCTCCCCCTTTGCTGGGGTGAGGTTTATCACCCTGCCTGTCCTGATTCCTACGGGTACTCAGGGAATCTTCAGAAGCATTCCCAGACTAAACTTGCGCTACTTGCAATTGTATCCTCTTCATATGTTACTACTGAGGTCCTGCCTACAAGAAAATCACCCAAGAAGTACCCATGGACCAGACACAGCCACCTGTCAGGTGACTGACCACCTCAACAATCTGCAGATGGGTACTATAGTCTGAGGAAATTTCCCTTACAAAAGTGACCAGCTGCCAGAAACGTAGGCCCTTCCTTAAGAAGTCACTTTGATTACTGACTTTGGCTTGGAAGGTTAAGAAATTGACCCTGCTGAGGCAATGTTCAGAGACGACCACATGACTCAGCCTGGCCTGCCTAAACACAGTTCATATGGCTGGAAAAATGATCCTGGTATGACAGCCAGCTGCTCAGAGACTGACTTGTAATGGGAGTATTCATATCCACTCGGCTTGGCTATGCTGGGGCACACAGAAGTCAAACACATTTAAAGGTGAACATGTTGAGTGAATAGGGGGCCGAGTGAAGAGAGATCACCGAGTGAGGAGAGACTTGGTGAATTACCCCACGGCCTAGCACAGCACACCTCTCCCAGTCTAATCACAGCCCTGGCTGTGTTTGCTGTAGATGCCCCATCCTGCATCAAAGACTTCCGTGGTTACCAGCTCTTATTTGGTGACACTCAAACTTCCACTCAGTAATCATAAGCAGATGAGTGTGACTAGGGTTTCGAGTGTCCCTCTGCCTGAACTGGCACCCACATTGGCAACCATAATCTGAGACCAGGTTTTATCAAATATGTTTCTGGGGCTGGAGAAATGGCCTAGCGGTTAAGAGCTCCGAATGCTCTTATAGAGGACCCAGGTTCGATCCCCAGCACCCACAGGGTGGCTAAGAACCATCTTTAACTCCAGTTCCAGGGGAATCTGACACCCTCTTCTGACCTCCGCGGCATTGCACTATACAGGTGCACAAACCTACATGCAGACAGTACATTCATACACATAAAAAATAAATTAACTTAAAAATGTATTTAAAAAGACAATAACAAGGTTTTAAAAAAATATGTTTCTAACAAATATTGATTCTAGGCCTTGGGGTAGGGGGTTCTTTGCTGTTACTTCATTACATGACCACATATAGGAGAAATTAATAACTATTTTCAAAGGAAAACCCTATTTGGAAAAAGTAAGTCACTTCTTCGGTTTCACATTTTTTTTCCCTTCCTTCCTTCCTCTCTCTCTCTCTCTCTCTCTCTCTCTCTCTCTCTCTCTCTCTCTCTCTCTCTCTCTCTCTCTCTCTCTCTCTCTCTCTCTCTCTCTCTCCCTCTCCCTGACAGGGTCTCCCTATAGCCCCAGTTTCACATTTTCTACAAATCTGCTGTCTCCATCGACTCAGGCCCACTTGCTGCCCGGCTACGCCTTGTCCAGCCTCCCTCTCTCCCCACCCACACTCTTTAGGTGGGTCCCTAGCCAGGCTCTGGGAATCTAGCTCAACTTACCTATTTTGGGTGGCAGCTTCTAGCTCAAAAATGTCAAAGTCCCAGTACTCTTCATGTTCTATGGCCAGGGCTATCCCAGGTGGAATATTATGAAGGGAGAGGGGGATAATCATACTGCTTGAAGCCTGAATATCTGCAAAGAGAAGTAATTTGAGAACAATGTTAATATGGCATTAACTGTCTCATTGGGAACATAGTATGATAACAGGGATGACCATAGTGTTTCTTAGGCTTTATGACAGATCCAGAACTTTAAAAACAATTTAATAATTCTTTGAGAATTTTACACGAGTATTATATTTGCATCATTTTCACTCCTCCAACTCCTCCCATGTCTTGTGTTCCTCTATGATTATTATTATTACATATACATGCATTTATAAATATACATGTAAGTGTAATGTACTCAGTCCACTCAGCAGTGCTCCTGTGTACCTAAATTCAGGGCTGACTACTTGAACTGGATCCCTATCAGGGATCTAGTCCCTGGAGAAAACTGATTTATCACATACTCAGAACTTCTTACTGAGGAAAAAAATCATTTTCGTCATTTAACCTTGACTGCAGCATTATAGTGACCCAAGAAATTAAAAACAAAGAACTTACTTTTTGTTGAAAGAACATATTCATTCCCTGAAAATCTTCGTAAACCATCCTGGTAAAAATCAAGGAAACAAGAACAAGAAAGGCCATGAGTCTTCAGTCCTCCTTGGATGTCCCAGGTGGTGGTCCCCAGGGCGCTACCAGCCCACTATAAGGCTGCCCTAGCCCAGCAGGCTGACCACTGTGGCCAACCTCAAATCCAGTCACTTCCTGGGTAGCTGAGCTCTGCTGCCGGAACATGGGCCCAGGCAGGGCTAACACTTGAGAAGGGGCCCTATGAAGCCCAGCTCGCCTGCTTCGTTCCAGGACCACTGTGGTATCTCGGGGTCAACTCCCTTCTGCCCTTGGCCTTTCTCCACTTTCTTACCCTCCTTATTCAGCTTCTGTGGAACACTGGATACTTTCTGTACTAAGCGATTCTCCTGGGCTCCTCCCATTGCTCCCAGGACATCAGGCCATAGTTCAGCATCTCCTCGGCTCTAGTCCTGTGGTTGCTGTGCTCTCATTTCTGCACCTCTAGGACACTCCCATACCACCCTCTTCAAGCTCACCCCGACCCAGAGGGGCTTTGTCCAATAAGGATGTAGTTATAGGATCTCACTGGGAACCGCCCTACCTTCTGGACTAGTGCCAAAACCTACTTTTATGAAATCAAGTGACTTCAGAAAGTGGGAGCTGGGAGGGAGATGAATTATATTTCCTTTTTTTTTTTTTGAATTATATATCTTTTTTTAAATGTTTATTTTTTATGTGTACGAGTGTACTGTCTGCATGTAGGTCTGTGCACCCATGTCATGCAATGCCGCAGAGGTCAGAAGAGGGTGTCAGATACCCCTGGAACTGGAGTTAAAGACAGTTCTCAGCTGCCATGTGGGTGCTGGGGATCGAACCCTGGTCCTTTGCAAGAGCAATCGGTGCTCTTAACTGCTAGGCCATCTCTCCAGCCCCTTGTTTAAGAAATTATATTTCTGCCGGGCATGGTGGTGCACACCTTTAATCCTAGCACTTGGGAGGCAGAGGCAGGTGGATCTTTGTGAGTTCAAGTCCAGCCTGGTCTACAGAGAGAGTTCCAGGACAGCTGGAGCTACAGGGAGACCCTGTCTTGAAAAAAGACAAAAACAAAACCACAAAAAAAAAAAAAAAAAAAAAAAAAAAAAAAAAAGAAAGAAATTATATTTCTTAAACAACAGCTGACAGAGAACAATAGTTTGATTTGTGTTCTGTTTTTTTATTTTTTTATTTTATTTATTCTTTATGTGTATGAATTTACTGTCTGCATGCAGGTCTGTGCACCCGTGTCATGCAATGCCTCGGAGGTCAGAAGAGGGTCTCAGATTCCCCTGGAACTGGAGTTAAAGACAGTTCTCAGCCACCATGTGGTGCTGGGGATCGAACCCAGGTCCTCTGCGAGAGCAGTCGGTGCTCTTAACCACTAGGCCATCTCTCCAGCCCCTGATTTGTGTTCTCTTATGAGATCTATTCTAGACAGGCTAGAGGTGGTGTCTAGAACTCCTCAAGAGTCTAAATATTCCTAGGGTCTTCCTTCTTATGAAGTTACCCTAAGGCGGGTGGGATGCTTTAGAGGTGAAACTATGCCCCACCCCCTGGCACCTTTTAAAATATATAGAGCAAGAGACAGTTCTCTTCTTTTGTGAGTTGATATGTAACATTCAGTCTAAAGTGTTTTGATTTCTCTTTGGTGCTGAGGAGTGGAATACAAGACCTTATAAATGCTTACCACTAGGCATGGGAAATTTTGTTTTCTTTATCCCAGTTTTTTTTTTTTTGTCTTTTTTGTCTTTTTTGAGACAAGGTCTCCCTGTAGCCCCAGCTGTCCTGGAACTCACTCTATAGACCAGGCTGGCCTTGAACTCACAGAGATCCTCCTAGAGTGCTAGGATTAAAGGTGTGTGCCATCATGCCCAGCCTAACTAAAAATGTTTTATTTTATGACCTGTAAAACCCTAAGTGGTCTTGGAAAATTGAATCTATGGATGATCTAGAACATTGTCTCTCTCTCCTGCTCCAACCTGAGCTTTCCCTGGGAGATGAGCAGCAGATGACAAACAGCTCTGGCCAAAAGCAGCTGAGCAGAAACCAGGTAGAGTTTTGGCCTTGACTGAGCCCTACATATGATGCCCTGCTTGTCTCTCTACAGAGCCCTATTCAAACAATCTCCGAGAAAACAAGAACAGACAGTAGCCAGTAGTACAAGGGCAAATGCACTTACAGACATTAAGCCCCCAACAAGGTTGGCGGTATGAGGATCATCCTCTTCAGCATTAAACTGTGGTGAATATAACTCAGTGGTTCTCAGAATTTCTAGCACACGGTTCAAGGCTTCTATCACAGGCATAGGACTGTTTTCCTGGGCAGCATTGATAATATTGATTACCTACATCATGAAAATAAAAGATTTCAGTTTCACAATATTAAAAACAGTCAGAGAGCAATCAAAAGCCGAGCTGTCTAGAGTCAAGGGGGAGTACACACAGGGCTCACATGCTCAGTGGAGACCAACCTTATTAATGGGTGCCTCAATCAGCATTGAATGTATCCGGGTCATGGAGGAATTTCTCCTCTGGTTGGAAACTGTGGAGAAAGGGATGAGAAACTAGGGTGTGCACAGCCTTGGACATCTGTCTAGAGAGTCAAGGGCTTTACACTCTTCTTGCCCAGGCCGTGGTGTGCTCATTTGCATAGTGAAGGCATAGGAGTTACTGCATGGTTATTGAGCTTCCTTCCTATCCTGACACAACGGACCTTGGCTTCTGCATAATCAATTCTGCTTCCTTCAGTTCTAGGTACTAGAATGCATATACATACATTCCCATTAACTATACTTCTGATATAACAGGCCAGAGGAAAAAACCGGAAACAATTTAACAACTCAAGATTGAACAGCCTCTTTTTGTGTGTACAAAAATAAAACTTTATAATTATTTCATTCGCTGCTCTCCAGGAGTAAAAATGTTCTGGAAGACAATGACACACAGTCTCTTCATTCCATACTTGATGATGGTGAAACCAATGACCTCCTGGTTAAAATTTTAGTCCATGTGTTCTCTTAGGCTTTATTTAGCATTTTCTTTTCTTTTTTTTTTTTCCCAAGATCCTTTTTTTTTTTTTGCATTTTTGAGACAGGGTCTCCCTGTAGCCCCAGCTGTCCTGGAACTCACTCTGTAGACCAGGCTGGCCTTGAACTCACAAAGATCCTCCTGCCTCTGCCTCCCAAGTGCTGGGATTAAAGGCTTGTGACACCACACCCAGCTAAAGATCCTTTTTTTTACTGAATTTTTCTGCATTTTATACAACATTTATTAATCAAATTTAGACCCATTCCCCCTTCCTTGCCCTCCACTAATTATATTTTTGTTGTTCCTGTCCAGATGTGGTTCCTTTGAAGTGGGAGAAGCCTGAACAATGTACAGGCAGGAAAAGAATATCCCCAGAGTCCTGTGTCTCTGTAAAAACCCTACTGTCAAGCCAAATACTGCTTCCCCACCTCATGAAAATAAAAGACTTGAGTTTCCTAACCTTAAAACAATCAGAGTAATCAAGAGTCAAGTTGGCAACCATGCTAGTGTTAGCGTCCTTGTCACAATGTTCTGTCTTCAGAGGAGGCCACACAGGATCAGAGACTGTCCAACAGGATGACACAACAGCCTCAATTAGCCAGTGAAGAAACAGGTTTAAAGAGAGACACTGTCCAACGTTAACCAGGCCAAGAGGGCTCAAATGCTTTCAATCTGGGGGCCTAACAAAATTTAAATCTAATTTTGGTAATTAGCATATGGCTGCCAACTTTCTTTTATATACAATAAAGTCACTAAACCAAAACCACACATATTTTATCATATTCATAAAAGGACTTGTTCTTATTTAAAAATATAATGGAAGTGACAGATTGTTATCAAATCAAAGAATAGAGAGTGCAACATGCATTGTATTCTTGAAAATTTCTGAGGGATTTTTAAGTGTTCTCATTACATAAAAAAAAAGAATGTGAAGTAAGACATTTGTTAATTACTGCAATTTAGTCATTCCACATGTACAAATATTCCAGAACATTGTTTTATGGGATAAACATATACAATTCTAATTTATCAACTAAAAGAAAATTTTATTTTAAAAATAATTTGAAAAGAGCATGAATGCAATGAGGTAAGAAAAAGGAATAAATTACACAAAAATTGTTTTATATATATATATATAGAGAGAGAGAGAGAGAGAGAGAGAGAGAGAGAGAAAACTCTGAAGAACCTACAAATATGCTCTTATAATCTTTGATTCAATAAATAAGTCTATCAAAGTTCTACAGAATACAAGATCAATATACTAAGGCCCATTGTATTTCTATGCAATATCACCACATTATTGGAAATAGAAATAAAAACACCATTAAAATGGCATCAAATGCCTTCAAGGGAGGAGGGCCTGAGAAGGCCCCACTGAGGCTGTGGTGCTACTGCAGCTGATAGCTGCTGGGGAAGGGAGAATCAGTTTTCTTCAGGGGTAAGGCCCTGGTAGGGTGCTCATGCTTTGGTGACTGGGCCTACTAACTGGAATCAATTGGCTACTAAAAGAAAGAGAGGGAAGGAGCTGGAGAGATGGCCTAGCGGTTAAGAGCGCCGACTGCTCTTGGAGAGGACCCGGGTTCGATCCCCAGCACCCACATGGCGGCTGAGAACTGACTATAACTCCAATTCCAGGAGAACTCCAGTTCCAGGAGAACTCCAGTTCCAGGGGAATCCGATGCCCTCTTCTGACCTCCGAGGCATTGCACGACAGGTGCACCAACCTACATGCAGACAGTACATTCACACACATAAAAAATAAATAAAATTTAAAAAAATAAGAGAGGGGAAAGGGAGAGGAAGAGAAAGAGGAAGAAGAAGAGGAAGAAGGAAGAGGAGGAGGAGGAGGAGGAGGATCACCACCTCAAGTTGGGAGATGGACATGATGATTATATTTTTTAAATGTTCATTCAGTACACATCTACATGGTCTTAAAATTTATATTTCAGGCTAGAGGGATGGGTAGAGTTAAAAGTACATACTGCTGACCAAAAAAAAAAAAAAAATAGCCGGGTGTGGTGGCACATGCCTTTAATCCTAGCACTTGGGAGGCAGAGGCAGGCAGATCTTTGTGAGTTCAAGGCCAGCCTGGTCTACAGAGTGAGTTCCAGGACAGCTGGGACTTTTAGGAGGACCCTGTCTCGAAACGACCAAAAAAAAAACAAAACCTGCATACTGCTCTTCCAGAAGCCTTGCGTTCTGCTCCCAGTACCCATGGCAGACAGCTCACAACTACCTGTACTTCCAGCTCCTGGGGATCCAAATTCCTTTTCTGGCTTCCAAGGGCATTTGTGTTCACATGCATGTTTCCATATACAGACATAAACACACAATTAAAAATAAAATAAGCAGGACTGGAGAGATTGTTCAGTAGTTAGCACACTGCCTACTCCCCCAGAGGACTTGGGTTCAGATCCTGGCACCCACATGAGCGCTAACAACCATCTGTAACTCAGTTCCAGGAGATCTGATACCATCTTCTGACATCCACAGGCATCACATGATAAGCTCTGTATCTGACGCCCTCTTCTAACCTCTGCAGGCGTTACATGACATAGGTGTGCTTACATACATGTAGGCAAAGCATACACAATAAAATAAAACATTAAAATTTAAAATAAATCTTTAAAAGTGGTATTTCAAGGGGGCTGGAGAGATAGCCTAGCAGTTAAGAGCACCGACTGCTCTTGGAGAGGACCCGGGTTCAATCCCTAGCACCCACATGGAGGCTAAGAACCATCTGTAACTCCAATTACAGAGAACTCCAGTTCCAGGGGAATCCAACACCCTCTTCTGACCTCTGCGGCATTGCACGACACAGGTGCACAAGCCTACATGCAGACAGTACATTCATACACATACAAAAAATAAATAAAATTTAAAAAATTGTATTTCAAGCCAGGCGTGGTGGTGCACACCTTTAATCCCAACATTTGGGAGGCAGAGGCAGGTGAGTTCAAGGCCAGCCTGGTCTACACAGTGAGTTCCAGGCCAGCTGGGGCTACAGGGAGACCCTGTCTCAAAAAGACAAAAAAAAAAAATGTATTTCAGCTGGGCAAAGTAACACACACCTGTAATCCTAGTACTTGGGATGTGCAGGCAGGAGGGTCATCCTCAACTAGATGGGGAGTTTGAGCAGATCAACTGATGAATCTGCTAATACAAGATTTCAGAAAATCACTGGTGTGGTGGCACACAGCTTTAATCCCAGTGCTCGGGAACCAGAAACCAGTGGAACTCTATGAGATTAAGGCTAGCCTGGTCTACATAGCGAGCTCCAGGCAAGATGTACAGTGAGACCTTGCCTCAAAAAGACCAAAAAAAAAAAGGTTTCAGAAAATCATACAGAATACTTACTACTTATTTCTTTAATTTTCCCTTATTACTGACTCCATTCAGAGGCTCAGAACAGAATCCACCTGTGTGGAAGGTGGGCTGGGACACTGATTCCTAGAGGGTCCTTCTCTTCCATGAATATAGAGTGCAGGCGACCAGGAGGGGAAGCTGCAGGGTTAGCTTCTTTGTTCACAGCCTACACAGTAAGTCTGTCACTTACCGTCACTTGTTCGAGAGGGAACAGCTTTGATGTCCAGTGAATTTTTCCTCCTGTCTTTATGTTTGCCTGACTGATTATCTGTGGGAACATTAAAGTATAAATCATCTCTTTATAGAGATGTTAACATATCAGCAAAGAAAATAAAGCTAGGGGCTGGAGAGATGGCCTAGCGGTTGGGAGCACCGACGCTCTTGCAGAGGACCCGGGTTCGATCCCCAGCGCCCACATGGCGGCTAAGAACCGTCTGTAACTCCAATTCCAGGAGAACTCCAGTTCCAGGGGAATCCGAGACCCTCTTCTGACCTCCGCGGCATTGTACGACACGGGTGCACAGACCTGCATGCAGACAATACATTCATACACAAAAAAAAAAAAGAAAATAAAGCTAAATTTTTTAAAAAACGATTATGCCACTAAAATCAGTACCATGCAGACTAAGCACCTCAGCTTTGAGGCTGATTTTCTCAAAAGCTTTACAGAATCTAAAGACATAAGCTAACAGCCAGAAGAAATGGTCTCAGAAGTTAGTTACCCTATTGCACATCTGAACAAAACAGAGGAATTTAGATCTGCATTCGCCCTTGTCTCAAAGGAGGAAAATAAAATTGTTACTTATTTTCCCTGAAACATCTTGGGAGAATGTTCTTCTCTTTCCTAGGGTAATATGGGGAATATGGTCTGGGGATAAGGTAATTTACCTTTCTCTCTCTGAGTCCTCTTTTTATTAAAGGATGACACTGCTATCCTGGGTTCCAAATAAGTTATATGACTCTCTCTAGCTCCTGCCCCATCTGATTACTGACAAGGGAAACCTAACCTTCCTTCCTGCCCTTCCTCTATATACCCGCCGGGTGCCTAGTGTGGTACTGAAGGCTTCACAGGCAACAACTTGTGTCACTATCTCGCAGATATAAGGAAACTGGGAGCAAATCAGCAGATGAACACAGAGACAGACCAGCAAGACCCTCTGGGTCCACTCCTTTCAGGATGTGGCAGAGCTTCTCTTCCTGGATTGGTCCCCTCAGCTGATTCAGAAGATCTGCTCAAGGCCTGATCCCAGTGCAGGCTACATGCTCCCTGCACTGTGAAGAAGGGTCTTCACCTGTTCATGTTATTGTTTTGTGGTGCTAGGGATGGAACTCAGGGTCTCGAGTATGCTAGGCAAATGTTCTGCTGCTGAGTTAATCACTGCTCTTTGTTTTCTGACCCAACATAAACCAGAGTCTCTTCTCCATGTGTGTGAACTTGCAAAGGTCACTGATGACCACATTGCTAACTCTGAAGGCCACAGATTGGTTCTTACTTACTAGACATAACTGATCCCTCTTTCTGGGCCCTCTGTTTTCAGAATCCATTCTCTGCAAGTTGTCTGTCTTATGAGCTCTGACTACTTCTTTCTTCACTCATAACTTCTTTTTTTTTTTTTGGTCTTTTTGAGATAGGGTCTCCCTGTAGCCCCAGCTGTCCTGGAACTCACTTTGTAGACCAGGCTGGCCTTGAACTCACAGAGATCTGCCTGCCTCTGCCTCCCAAATGCTAGGACTAAAGGCGTGTGCCACCACGCCCGGCTCTTCACTCATAACTTTTTTCCAGTACTCTGGCGTTTCCAAAGGTTTTTTTTTTTTCCTTTTTAAAATACAGGGGGGATTACTTTACCAGATTTAAAGCTATATTACAGGGCTATTAGTCATAAAGATAGCCTGATACTGGCAAAAAACAAAAACAAAAACAAAAAAAAACCCCAGACCCATTGACCAATGGAACAAAACTGAAGATCCAAACTTGAGCTCATATAATTTCAGCCACCTCATATTTGACAAAGGGGCAAAAAAAGCTCAATGGAGGAAAGATAGCATCTTTAGCAAATGGCGTTGGCAAAACTGGATCACCATTTGTAGAAGAACAAAATTAAACCTCTACCTCTCCAAGTGGATCAAAGATCTCAACCTGAAACCCTGAAGGTGACAGAAGAAAAAGTCAGCAGCAACCTATAAGACATAGGTGTAGGAAAAGACTTTCTAAATCAAACAGCAGCTGCACAGGAAATAAGGACAACAGCTGACAAGTGGGACCTCATCAAACTCAAAAGCTTTTGTACAGTTAAAGAAACAATCAGGGAAGTGAAGAAAAAACCCTCAGAGTGGGAGGAAACCTTCACCACTGATACATCTGACAGAGCATTAACATCCAGAATATATAAACTACTTAAAAAACAAAGAAGTAGAGCCGGGTGTGGTGGCACACGCCTTTAATCCTAGTACATGGGAGGCAGAGGCAGGCAGATCTTTGTGAGTTCAAGGCCAGCCTGGTCTACAGAGTGAGTTCCAGGACAGCTGAGGCTACAGGGAGACCCTGTAAGAGCAAAAAAAAGACCAAAAAAAAGAAGAAAACAAAATGACCTACTCGAAAGATGGAGTAAATAGATGAACAGAGACTTTATCAGTAAGGAAGTAAAGATGGCTGAGAAACATCTTAAAAAGTGTTCAACATCATTAATAATTAAGGAAATGCAAATTAAAACCACACTAAGATATCATCTCACTCCAATAAGACTAGCCAAGATCAAGAAAATAAAAGATACCAAATGCTGGAGAGGTTGTGGGGAAACTCATCCACACCTGGTGGGAATGTAAACTGGTACAACCACTGTGGAAAGCAATGTAGAGAACTCTTAAAAAACTCAAAATGATAGCTGGGGCGTGGTGGCACACACCTTTAGTCCTAGCACTTGGGAGGCAGAGGCAGGTGGATCTTTGTGTGTTCAAGGCCAGCCTGGTCTACAAAGTGAGTTCCAGGACAGCTGGGGCTACAGGGAGACCCTGTCTTGAAAAGATTAAACAAAACAAAACAAAACTCAAAATAAGCCTACCACCTGACCCTGCCATACCACTCCTGGGTATATATCCATAAGACAGATCCTACTGCAAAGATACATGCACAGCTATGTTTATTGCAGCTCTCTTCACAATAGCAAAGAGCTGGAACCAACCCAAATGCCCCTCAACTGATGACTAGATAACAAAAACGTGGTACATCTACACAATGGAGTTCTATGCAGCAGTAAAGAAACATGACATCATGAACTTTGCAGGTAAATGGAAGGAACTTGAAGCCATTATGCTAAGTGAAGTAACACAGTGGAGGGGGGGTTTCCTCATTTGTGTATGCTAACACTAAATCCCCAGTTGGCAGGCAAACTGAGCAACTTTATAAATATATTTCATTGTATCTGAAAGCAACTGTGCTATTATAATGTGAATCTCTTAATGGGCTCTATAATTGACCTACCACTTGTATTCACACACTGTAATTATCATATATGGGTGGAAGATATGTATTCATATTCTAAAAAAAAAATGTAAAGTTATACTCTTTTTACCTGCATGCAACTTTACTGTTAAAATGTAAATCTCTAGGGGCTGGAGAGATGGCCTAGTGGTTAAGAGTGCCGACCGCTATTGCAGAAGACCCAGGTTCAATCTCCAGCACCCATATGGCAGCTGAGAACCGTCTGTAACTCCAATTCCAGGAGAACCCCAGTTCCAGGGGAATCCGACACCCTCTTCTGACCTCCCCGGCATTGCGCGACATGGGTGCACAAACCTACATGCAGACAGTACATTCATACACATAAATAAATAAAATTAAAAAATTTTTAAAAAGTGCAATAAATTCTTTAAAAAAATGTGAACCTCTAAATGTGTTTTGGAATTAACCTATAGTTTATTTTCAGATTTTGTAATTTTGATTTATGTGTGGAGTGTATATATGCATACTTTTGGAATAACATAAAATCAAAGGGAACAAAAAAAGAGAAAACCCTATTAAGAAAACTGACCAAAACAGTAAACTTGTGCATCAAAAAGGTTAAAAAAGACTGAAAAAGCCGAGTGTGGTGGCGCACGCCTTTAATCCTAGCACTCAGGAGGTAGAGGCAGGCGGATCTTTGTGAGTTCAAGGCCAGCCTGGTCTACAAGAGTGAGTTCCAGGACAGCTAGGGCTACAGGGAGACCCTCTCTCGAAAAGACAAAATAAAAAAAAAATAAAAAAAAAAATAAAAAAAAAAAGACTGAGGAAAAGATGCAAGACAGGACTTAACATGTATGACAGAATCCATGAGCTCTGTCAGGGAGCAGGGGGGCATGACAGATGGGCATGGATGGTGGAATGAGTCTAAATTTGATTAAGAAATGTTGTGTGAAATGCACTCAATAAAAATTTAAAAAATATTTCATTGCCAGGCATAGTGGTACACGCCTTTAATCCCAGCAGTAGGTGGATCTCTGTGAGTTCAAGCCCAGCCTGGTCTGCATAGAGAGTTCCAAGACAGCTGGACTGCAGGGAGACCCTGTCTCAAAAAGACCAATATATACATATATATGTATTATATTATATATAATTTTTATTTTATATGAATATGTAATGCCTGTATTTATGTGAATGCACCCATGTTGTACAATGCCAAGGAGGTCAGAAGAGGGTGTCAGATCCCCTGGAACCAGAGTTAAGGATGGTTGTTAGCCACCATGTGGGTACTGAAAATTGAACCCAGGTCCTCTGCAAGAGCAGTCAGTGCTCTTAACCAGCCCTTTTCTTCTTTTTAAAGTTCCAACTTTTTAAATATTGTGCTGGATAGCTTTAGTGTCAACTTGACACAACTGGGTTGAGGGAGCCTCAATTGGGGAATTGGCTCCATTGGATTGGCCTGTGGCCACATCTGTGGAGTATTGTCTTGATGGTCGAGCAGTGTAGGAGGGCCCAGCCCACAATGAGTAGTGCCAACCTGGGCAGGTTTTTGTGTATTGAATAAGAAGGCAGGCTGGGCATGAGCCAGGGGAGCAAGTCAGTGAACAGCATTCCTCCATGGCTTGTGCTTCAGCTTCTGCTTCCAGGGTCCTGCCCTGAGTATTTGCCTTGGGCTCCCTGAGTGAGAACTGTGACCCAGGAGATGTAAGCTGAATAAACCCTTTCCTCCCCAAGTTGGTGTCAGTCAGAGTGTTTTGTCACAGCAATGGAAGACAAACTAGGACAAATATTTTTTATTTTTTATTTTTATTTTATTTGTGTGGGTATTGCCTGCATGTTTGTTAAGCACACCCATGTCATGCAATGCTGTGGAGGTGAAAAGAGGGGGTTGGATTTCCCCTGGCACTGGAGTTACGGATGGCTGTAAGCTGCCATGTGGGGTGCAGCCAGTGCTCTTACCACAGAGCCATCTCCCAGCCCTGGTTTCCAAAGGTTTTATCCTCATTCCTCTTTCTCATCTCAGCCAGCAAAATCTCCTTCAAAGACCTCACTGCTTCCTGCAGCTCTACCTAATTCCTGCGTGGCCATTTACCCCAGCTTCTCCTGAGTTCCAGATTCATGTGTGAGGACGGGGCTGTGTCAAGAGTAGAAGGGATACAAGAAGATCTGGTTTCCATTGAAAATTTATTTTATTTTAATTTTTTAAATTTTTTATTTTTTGTATGTGTATGAATGTACTGTCTGCCTGTAGGTCTGTGCACCCGTGTCGTGCAATGCCGCAGAGGTCCAGAAGAGGGTGTCAGATTCCCCTGGAACTGGAGTTCTCCTGGAATTGGAGTTACAGACGGTTCTTAGCCACATGTGGTGCTGGGGATCGAACCCGGGTCCTCTGCAAGAGCAGTTGGCGCCTCTTAACCGCTAGGCTATCTCATGCAGACTTTTTTTATTTATTATTAAAAAAGATCCTGGGCTGGAGAGATGGCCTAGCGGTTAAAGCGCTCGAACGCTCTTACAGAGGACGGGGTTCAATCCCCAGCACCCACATGGCGGCTAGAACCGTCTGAAACTCCAATTCCAGGAGAACTCCAGTCCATGGGAATCCGACACCCCTTCTGACCTCGCGGCCATTGCACGGACACGGGTGCACAGACCTGCATGCAGACAGTACATTCATGCACATACGGAAATAAATAAAATTAATAAAAATAAATAAATAAATAAATAAATACTAGATCCTGGGCTGGAGAGATGGCCTAGTGGTTAAGAGCGCCGACTGCTCTTGCAGAGGACCCAGGTTCGATCCCCAGCACCCATATGGCGGCTGAGAGCCGTCTTTATCTCCAGATCCAGGGGAATCTGACACACTCTCTGACCTCCAAAGCATTGCACTACGGGGTGCACAAACCCACATGCAGACAGTACATTCATATACATAAAAAATAAATACAAACATACATACATACATACTAGATCCTACTGCCCCCCCACCCAAGCCCTGCTGGGAATGCTGATCCTGCTGTGTTCCTATAGATCTTTAAATGATTCTTTGGCAATTTTCAAACAGCAGGTAAAAGTGGGGCACACACACACACACCTTGATCCTGAGCCCTGAGCCCCAGCTCTCAGATGCAGCCCTCAAGGCACAACTAGGGGACCAACGAGGAAGGATAAGATTCATATTCTTAAAAGACTGAAAGCTCCTGAAGAAACGCCATGCCCAGGGCCTCATATTGTAGTGGAGACTCTACAGACAGATCAATCTGATATAGTATCATGGCTATAGATGGAGAGAATTACAACTAGGTCTTCATAACGAGTTTTTTGTTTTGTTTCATTTTTTGTCTTTTTGAGAAAGGGTCTGCCTGTAGCCCCAGCTATCCTGGAACTCACTATGTAGACCAGGCTGGCCTTGAACTCACAGAGATCCACCTGCCTCTGACTCCTAAGTGCTGAGATTACAGGTGTGTGCCCATAACCAGGTTTTTAGCTTAGAACCATCTGAGATTCTGCACTCCATTTCCCATTCTAGAAAACAAGATCCTTAAACTGTTCATCTTTTCAGAAACAGTGTTTCTGTGGCCTGCTGGAACAATCCAGGGAACCTTGGAGAAGCAGTGGAAGTCAATGGAAGAGATGACCACCGATTAGCACCTTAAACTGTATGAACCCTGTGGCCTGGAATCAGGAATTCCACTTTGAATAAGAGAAAGCTGAAGCCAGTTACCTTACCCAATGCACCCATACATTACTGTACTGGGACTCAGCACACTGCTAAAGCACATGCTCAGGTGCTCAGCAGTACATGACTATAATGAGCATCTGTCTGCCAGCTCTGTGCTCCCTACAATCCCAGATGTGGTACCTGCCACTCTTCCTGAGAGGGCTCTGTCTCCAGATATATAGGAGCGTCTACATCTCTTCAGAGGACTGTGATGTCTGCAGCAATGGTTCCAGCCTTGGCAGCTGATGAGAAGACCTGTGAAGTACCTGAGGCCTTTGTCCCACTCTCCACTGGAGGAAGCAGAGCTTGTCGTGTGACTGGCTAGGCCTTTCTGCCCACCCTCCCATCCCCTGTATTCTCCTCCTCACATCACCATCGGATATACTTTGTATTTGTTTGCTTACTGACTCCCTCTCCCTCCTGATAGAATACAAGAATCTCCCAAGCAGAGGCACAGATGCTGCCTGGTGTATGCCCTGGTTGTGCTAAGTGAGTGAATTCTACAACTGCTCCCCAGTGCTCCCCTGCTTATTCCTTAAACATCTGTCATTGTCAGGTACCAATTTTAGTACTTGTTCTTCTCACCTTCCTGCCTCTTCAGGAGAGCTAGGGCAAAGTCTGTCTCCAAATACTACCAGGCATCTCCACTTCAGATGTCATGGGTTCAAATCTAACTTACCTTTCCCCATACTTTTTCTCCTGATTTTACCTTCACTTACCGTTTTATTCAGCACAATCCAGGGGCCAGGCTAATAGTCATACTGTCACCCTCAAGTCTTTTTCCTTTTTCCTCACAGTCTGCCAGTTTCCAGTGTTACCTGATTATCCAAGGACCTCTCAATCCAGTTTCTACTGCTCTCTGCCTTCAGTCCATATACCATTAGCACAGCTTTCTAAGACCTGACCCTTCTCACTACGCTGTCTTCCTTGCTCAGCCTTCCTTGCTGGTACCCCATCTCCTATCCGTCTGTTTCTTCTCCCACCCCATTCTCTGGCTGACCCCAATTCTCTTCCAGAATCACCATTATTGCTAAGGTTGCCCCAGCTCCCCCTAAATAGTACTATACAGTAGAGTGTATTCAGATTACTCTCATCTTCTACCATGAGCCCCCATGTTCTGGCTCCTGAAACCAGAACAGTCAACATTCATAGAATGAACCATTGACACTACAGCCATCTGGTATCTTTAGTGAGACAGAACATCAACTACAAATGACACACAGGCTAAGAAGAAGGGAGCAGATGATGGAACTTTATTAATTTTCTAGATGCCCAGACTCAACCTCCTTTTTCTCTTACCTGGGGAATTCCAAGAGGAAGGGAGGAGGCCAGAGACTGCCTTCCTCCATACCTGTGTAGCAGGGAGTAGCAGGTGACCTAGGCCCAGCTAAACAAGTACCATCTCAGTCTGCACTGGAACAAGTGAAGCCAGGAAACAAGATCAGGAACCTGGATCTCACTAGATCAAGTACTGTCCAAAGTCCAGTGGTGACAAAAGTGGTACCCAACTATTCTGCACTTGTAGCCTTTCCCAGAGCAGTGGAGTCAGCTGCTCAGCATTCCTTAGATCCTGACCCGTTTTCCAAACTGGTTCTTGAACTCTCTTATCCAATCTGTAAGTTGTTCTATATCCTTCTAATAAACTCCATTTCTGCTTGAGAACTAACTTCTGTTTGTCGTGGCCTATAATAGCCCCACCTGGGCCACTGAGGCAAAACAGCCCTGAGACCTTCAGGTAAAGAGCTATTTTGCTGCCCAGGGGGATGTAGATGGATCAGGAGGGCAGGTCATCTGGATGATATCTGCAGCTCCTAAATAAGGCCTGATCAAGTACAAATAGTGCAGCCGGTTAGGATGGCATGATTCCAACTTGCCTAACACTTCCTGTGGCTATCACTGTTCATGCCTCCAAAGCCGAGCTCTGTCATTTCCTAGTGTCTCACTCTAAACTGTCATTTCCTTTCTCTGACCCTGTTTCTTCTGCAAGAAAGGAGTATAAATAAGTCATGTTCACTTCACGGGGTTATTCTGAAAAACTAAAACAAAACAGTATTTACAAAACGAAGCAATGTGCTCTGTGAGTTTACAGTAGAGAACTCTTGCCAGAACAGGCCCTGTATGCTACTTCTGCTCTAACTCCACAGTCCCCTGAAGCTTGGCTCCTGCCTTGTCATTCTAGGGACCTGAACATTGACAGCTCTCAGTAGCTCTTGAATGTGAAGTCAAAGTCTCTGCATCTCTGGTTCCCAGTTCCCTGCCCTATACTATCTATGCCATCCAGCCCTAACCACCCAGTACTTTTCCCTGCCCTCAGCTGCTGTGGTGGTATTCTCTAGATTTCTCTTCTTCTGACCCCTTTCTCTGCTCAGCTTCCTCCTCGATACAGGTGCTCTTCAGGAATTTTCCAGACCTATCCACTCCTTTTCCTGCTACCCTGTTCTGTTTATGTCCCTGGGCTCCATCTCAGCAGTTCCATGTCTGTGCTAATTGTTGATGCTTTGCAGATCAGAAACATCTGCACCTTGAGACCTTACCTCTTTTTAGAAAATATTTTATTATTTTTACTTTATTTTAAGTATATGTGTTTATTGCCTGTTTGAAGAGCCCAGGAACCAGCAACCAGCAGATGCTCAACATAAATTTGTACATGAACAAACAACAGATCCATAGGTCAAACAGTTCCATTTATGTTCCCAGACCTGTGGCCAATCCCTAAATCTCCAGGCTCAGAAAGGACTTTTTAGACTGCCTGTCTTTTTGTTTTTTCCTCCTGGCCTGTCTTTTTCTTTTCCTCCTGGCCAGTGTGTTTTTTCTCCTTTCAATCACACTGTGAGCAACAATGCTTCCTATACTTCCATGTAAACTGTTGCAGATGTGATCTAAGAGCTTCCTAGAACTCAGATGTCTCATACTGCTCCCCTACTCAGAAATGTTCAGGAGACTCCCACTGCCCATAGAGGAAAAGCCTAATTTCTTTTTTTTTTTTTTTTTAGACAGGGTCTCCTTTTAGTCCCAGCTGGCCTGGAGCTCGCTATGTAGACCAGGCTGGGCTTGAACTCACAGATATCACCCTGCCTCTGCCTTCTGAGAGCTGGGATTAAAGGTGTGTGCCACCATGCCCGGATTAAGATGGTTCTTAGCCACCATGTGTGTGCTAGGAACCGAACCAGCGTCCTCTGCAAGAGCAAGTCAGTGCTCTTAACTGCTGAGCCACCTCTCTAGCCCCGAAAAGCCTAATTTCCTACCCACCCTTTAGGGATCATGATTAACCTAAACTCCTGTATATACTAGTCTACATTTAATATTGTTCTTTCTGGAACTCATACTGTATTTTCTCTCTTCCAACAGTACCTGATAGAGAGCCATACACTATCTGTCCATCCTCTTATTTGTGAGGGCCAGAGGAGGAAGTGGCTTGTTGAAGCCATGACTTATATTTGAAGAAAAACAGGCAATTCCAAACCAGAGAAAAGCCTTTGCAGCAGCATAGGTAATGTCCGAAACATGATTAGGAGGCATGACATGAATCAAGCCTCAGGGACCCAGATATTTACCTGCAGGATGGTGGTGATGACTGTCAGGGCAGGTGAAGATATCCCGCTTAATAAGTACTATGGTGGGCCACCCAACCCTGTCTTCCTCTTAAAGCACTTATGAGGTTATAAAATCATACTTCATTCAGATGAGTCAGGTATTAGAGTTAATCAGTCCTTTCTGCATAGGTTAGAACCCACCCCAAGCACCTGTCAAGATGTTCACAGCACTCAGGTCCTTTGACTCAGACCACTTTGGGCTTGTCCTGGTTTTGGGAAAATAGAGCCCCACCAATATATACAAGGCAGGGCCATCAAAGGAAGGATCTGTGGGTTCCCCTCCCCTAAAAAAACCCTCACCCCAAAGAATATGAGGTGTCATACCTGTTTGACTGTCAGTCTGAACACATTCAGATACTTTCTCAACCTAAAAATGAATTTTATAAGCCATTAGTTTCAACTGTCTAGAAATCATGCTGGGGAATGCCTGGGTCCCAGGGCTCTCCTTACCTACCTTGTTGCTGTCATTGTACACTCTGATAATGGACACATAGTGTCTGATTTTTCTGTAAGTAGAAAATAATGTATTAATTTTCTCCTGACTCTAATACGATGGGTGTGTATATAATTTTCCATTATGAAAAGCACCTCCCTTTCACAATGTATAAAATGCTTTGCGAGCATTTCTCTTTGTTTTTTTCTTTTTTGTATGTGGCCAAGGCCACCAATAAGTAAATAAATAAAAGCTTACAAACATCCTTTTATGTCTCTGGAGAAAGGAAGTGACTTCAATAATCACTTCCCCAGTTATCTCAACATACAATAAAAAATACATATGCCTTTAAAGAATATATTATGTGGCTGGAGAGATAGCTCAGTGGTTAAAAATCACTGCTCTTCCAGAGGATCCATGTTCAGTTCCCAGCACCCACATGATGGCTAATAATTATTCATAACTCAATCTCCAGGGGACCTGATGCCTTTTTCTGACCTATGCAGGCACTGCACACATGTGCTGCACTTACATACACACAAAAAACTCATACATATAAATTTTTAAAACACACACATATTACATGTTAAGCAAAGACCTATAGTTGTCTAACATGCTGCCATTTTGACAACTTTTGATATTAATACTTCTTTTTGAGTTACAATATTTAGTCACAGAAATAGCCACAGGCCACATAGGGCCACATAGGGCCACATAGGGCCGCATAGGGCCGCATAGGGCCAAGGTTTCCAGCAGCAGTAGTTGGCTAGAATCTAAAGCAAAGTAGTGAGGTCTGTGCTCGGAAGCTGGTGACTCATCCATTTATTTACTGTCCCCACAGTTCTTTTCACCCCACCCCCATAATCAAATCCCTATATATTTATCACAAAATTAGGAAAGGACATAAAATAACAAAGAATCAGAACAGAGAGCCCTCACAGATCTGCTTCCCCAAGGCGATCACCAACTGGCAGCAAAGTCAGCTGACAAAGCATGTGAGCTGTGCAGTCAGCGCTGAGGGCTGCACCAGGCACCATCACACATGTCTGCCAAGGCTGGAGCCAGAAACCAGACCTCTCTCTACATTTCAGTTTCCTCATCAGTAAAATGGAGACATCACTGTGCCAAACAAACAAGCCTCCACTTATGATGAAATGAAATGGCATCTGTCTCTAGCCAGGAGCCTTGCTAGGAAGGAAGGACCGAGTGAACAGAGGTAGTTCCTGAAATGTGGGGTTCACATCCTCCTACTCCTTTTGCTTT
Source organism: Rhizomys pruinosus (assembly GCA_009823505.1). Taxonomy (NCBI): domain Eukaryota; kingdom Metazoa; phylum Chordata; class Mammalia; order Rodentia; family Spalacidae; genus Rhizomys; species Rhizomys pruinosus. The sequence continues at coordinate 628,398 of VZQC01014759.1, read as the reverse complement.
CCTTTTCCTGTGATCATATTCTCTGCTTTTTGTATTTAAAATTATATCATATGATTTATTATGATTTAATTTTCCATGATCATAATTTATAAAGTTGTATACTGTACATTTTACAATTCAAATTTAGAGTTTTCTGGAAACTTAGTTTGGTAAGATTCTAAGATAAGCTATCTAAAAGTTTTAGGCTTTTGATATATATTTATGATTTTCCAATCTACTGTCACATGTTTTATTTGTGTGTGCAACTGTGTGTGTATGTGTGCACATGTAAGTGTGCTTGACTATGTGTGGGGCAGAGGTTGACCTTTGGGATACCTTCCACAATTGCTTCACCTTATTTTTAATTTTTATTTCTGAGACAGGGTCTCCCTGTACCCCAGCTGGCCTGGAACTCGCTCTGTAGACCAGGCTGGCCTTGAACTCACAAAGATCCACTTGCCTCTGCCTCCTGAGTGCTAGGATTAAAGGCGTGCACCACCACGCAGCTCCACCTTATTTTTTAAGACAGGGTCTCTCACTGAACCTAGAGCTTGACATTTCACGTAGACTTTCTGGCAAGCAAGCTCCTGAGATCTACGTGTCTCCACCCAACAGCACTTCCACACCTGTCTTTTATGGGGTACTAGAGATTTGAACTCAGGTCCTCATGCTTGCACAGCAAACACTACCCATTAAGCTATCTCCTCAGCCCCAGCATATCTGTTCTACATAAGAATTTTCATAACTGTTAGTATTCAAAATATTTTGCTCTTTGTGACATGCTTTTGCAGAAATAATCATATCCAATTTTATTTTATTTTTTTTTTGGTCTTTTCGAGACAGGGTCTCCATGTAGCCCCAGCTGTCCTGGAACTCACTCTGTAGACCAGGCTGGCCTTGAACTCTCAAAGATCCACCTGCCTCTGCCTCCCAAGTGCTAGGATTAAAGGTGTGCACCACCACGCCCAGCGATCATATCCAATTATATAAAATGCTTACAAACATAGGGAACTACCACTCAGTATCTTCAGTGCACAGTTTAAGAAATGGACATTCTGGGGCTGGAGAGATGGCCTAGCGGTTAAGAGCGCCGACCACTCTTTCAGAGGACCTGGGTTCGATACCCAGCACCCACATGGTGGCTGAGAACTGTCTGAAACTCCAATTCCAGGAGAACTCCAGATCCAGGGGAATCCGATACCCTCTTCTGACCTCCGCAGCATTGCACAACACAGGTGCACAAACTTGCATGCAGACAGTACATTCATACACATACAGAAATTAAAAATTAAAATAAAAAAAAAAGAAATGGACATTCTGATTTAAGCATCAACACTGCAGTCTCTTGTGCATCCACACAGCATAAACAAGACTGCCCCAAGTCTGGTGGCTCTGGGCTACAGGCAGAGGGTCCTCCAGGAATCACCACCCTGGAAGGCTCTTAGCCTTTTATAACTGCTGCAAGCAGTTCTGAATTTATTTAGGCATTCAAAGCAAATTCAGAAAAGAAAGTGCTTATTGAAGGACATTTTTCCTACTCACCCTCCCTGCCCAGTGACAGGTATTATCTTCACATTCTGTTGTATATGATCTCCATTTTTCTTTTGGGTATGGTAAACTCCTTGCCACTCCTATAAACAGAATGTAAGCAGCATTACACTTTGGGTTACAAACATATACCCAGGAGCATTTCCCATTTTGGTTCTCATTCATTAATCATTCCAAAAGAAATTAGGATAAAAAAATAATTTCATCTGGATGCCTTTAATCCCAGGACTCTAAAAGGTAGATGCAAGCAAACTGTGAGTTTGAGGCCAGTTTGATCTACATAGCAAGTTCTGGGCCAGCCACTGCTACATAGTTAAGATCCTGTCTAAAAGACAAAACAAAACAAAACCCAACTTCAAACACAAGTAACTTGATTATTCTTCCTCACCCTCTCAAGTTCACGTGACAAAAGTCAAGGAACCTCAGTCTAACTGGTCATATGTTCCGTGGGCATCTGCTGGCAAGAGAGAACTCCCTAACCTCAACACACAGATGCCTCCTCTCTTCCCTCCCACTGCTGTGGTGGAGGAGGGAACTGGCCTTTCTCTTCAGTGTTTGGGAAGGAGAAATCTCAAGACTAGGGCACAGAAGAGGCTAGTGTGACCATTCCTACAGTGGGCTGCTATTTAGCTTTTTACTTTGAATAACTGTAGGCCCTTCAGAAATATGGAAGGATTTCAGTTCCTATGAAGGGCAGAGTGAGGAAGCAACAGCTAGGTTTGAGCTCAAGTAGCAGCGTCATAAGCAGGTGAAGCCTCAAGGCCCAGGGTTATGATTTTGAGAGTAGTGCTTGCAGGACCACAGGCAGGGATCCTTTCACAGGGAGGACACGACAGTGAGAGAGGATCAAGCTGCAGTACTACTTCCCCATCCCTTTGGGTGATGGCAGCTGGAGACTTGTCATCATCAGGAAAGGTTCTGAACTCCTCCCAGTCACTCAGAAAATCCCTAAACCCTTCTGAATTCCTAGAGTATTCCATAATGTTTTTGACCTTTTAGAGTCCCTCAGAGCTGAGAGCCCATCCTGGGGTAAGTGGACCCTGGTGCAGTCTTGGGAATTTGCTGAGTTCTCCTTTCAAATTCTTACACAAAGTCCATTCTGAAAGCAATGGTTTCAGGTGTGGCAATCTGCTGGCAACTTCTAAAGCAGGATTTCATCTTTGGATGGCCTTAAGAAAGTGGGTCAAAAAGAAGGTAGTGGGACTAGAAAGACAGTTCAGCACTGGGTGCTCTTGCAGAGTACCTGGGTTCGATTCCCAGCACCCACGTAGCACCAATCCAAAGAAAAAGCTTTATTTAGCATAAACCATATTTACTTATAAACATATAAAATACATTTACTTAAGTATCAATATAACATTGAGCTCCTGAGAATGAGAATACTACCCTTGGAATGTGGTCATAAAGGTTTACAGTTGGTAAGTGCTGATGCGACAGATTCAACAGCCAGCCTGCCTGCAGTACAGGTGCTTCTGCACAGTCTGCTCCAAGTCAGCTCTCCACTGTGCTCAATAAGGTCCTTGCTTCTCTGCTACTGTTTGATGCAAGCTACATACCACACTGGGTCTCTATGACTACTGATGTAGTCCCTTTCGGCACTTGTCATAAAATTAAGTCATCATCACGCAGATGGCCTATCTCAAGAGCCAACACAGTGCCTGCCCATGGTAAACAATCAAGGAACACGAGGCTTTTGTTTACTGAATGGCTGAGGTCAACTACAGAATCTTGGTCACCAGGCTAAGCAATCTGAGCACTATTAAAATGATGTCTTATTGGGGCTGGAGAGATGGCCTAGCGGTTAAGAGTGCTGACCGCTCTTACAGAGGACCTGGGTTTGATCCCCAGCACCCACGTGGCGGCCAAAAACCGTCTGAAACTCCAATTCCAGGAGAACTCCAGTTCCAGGGGAACCCAACACCCTCTTCTGACCTCTGTGGCATTGCACAACACGGGTGCACAAACCTGGATACAGACAGTACATTCATACACATACATAAATAAAATAAAATAAATAAAATGATGTCTTATTAAGACTAGAGCATAGTACAGAGTAGACAGAATAGAGGTACAGAATCTTGAAGCAACAAGACTTCATTGTTAGGGAAGAAGGAATAAAGATCACAGAAAATAAGAGGATCAAGGTATCCAGCAGCGGAACACCATCACAGACAGGGATTCAAGTAGCCAACATTCATCCTGCGCTACGAGTACACTAGGGAAGACAACAAAAGGGACAAAGTCACTACTTGTAGAAGAGAAAAGGCCATGTGAGGCTTAGGTATCTGAGAATATGGGAGATTATAAGTACCAAAGCCCTGACAGGGGAAAATCTTGGGGAAGAAGAAAAAGGATGAAAGGAAACATGAGTATGCCAAAAAGTTCAGGACGGCTTCTCTAGCCAAAAGGGAACACCAGGCAGAGAGGTTTGTAGAGAGTGATGAGTGTCTACAAAACTGTTCCAACTATATTAGAATTTATTCTCTGGCCCATAGTTTCCAACCTGGATATTCAGCATCTAGAACTCTAATGCCTATAGCTCTGGCCATTTGACTACTTGTTAAGTCTCCTCTCTTCTGACATGCTGGTTTCTGGTAGACAACTGAGCTCTCCTTGCTGATCATAGCATGATGGCTCTATAACACCACTGACCCCACCAGCCATCCTACCCCCTGCAAAGACTGAACTGGACAAACTGTCTTTCCTTTTACCTCATGAACCAGATTACTGGTAGAATCACCTTGTCATTCTCCTTAAAAAACTCTTACATATACTAAACAAATAGCTACACTCATTTTAGAAAAAGAGTGGTAAAAGGACCAATAACACGATAATCTATCTTCCCCCTCTCATAATTATTGCAGTCCTTAGAGAACAGTTCTTGCTTTCAGATTTAAAGCTTTTGTACTAGTCCCCTAAACAGCATCACTCCAGCAACATGTACAGTGTGCATAAATCTGATGTTCTGTCCACATGCCCGACCTCCTTTCTCTCATCAGTAAGAGGATGCCAAAGAATGCCTGACAAAAACCACTGCAAGTATCAGGAAGGGACCAAAATGACAGGATTGAATGGCCCTGGTAAAGCCGCTCTATGACCACTGCAGTCTGAGTAACTGCTGCTCTGTAGCTTCCTTCAGAGAAACATTGTTCTCATTCAGAAGACAGCCATCTAACATGCAGTGTACCAGAGCATTGAGGATCTCTTCGTTTACATCAGCCTTCATTTGTCTCTTCCCACGAGACCCTCTACTCCTTCTAGTAAGACACTTTCCTGAACTTAAACCTTGAAGGCAAACAGGATTCAGGTAGTGCCTATCTTTGACATTCACCTGACAGTGCATTACTGGGCCCTTGCAATCAGCCTGCTCTTTTTATGTTATCAGTTCAAGGCAATCTCATGTACTTAGAGTCACAGGAAAAGCAAAGAGAAAGAGCTATTCACAATGTCTTCAAGGGGCCCAAGCCATTTGAGATATAACCTGTGAATAACCGCTGCCCAATGGCATTGAGGAAGAATTCTGCATCACTTCCATTGGGGCCTCTGCCAAGTAGGCAGCACAACAGGTCACCAATTTTGGAAAAATGTTTCAAATAACCACATTAACAGCCCTTCCCAATTTTGAAAAGCAAGGAAAAACCCACTAAAATGATGAAAAATAATTATCGGAAGTAGGCTTTTTTTTTCTTTTATTTATTTATTTTTTTGTCATTTCGAGACATGGTCTCCCTGTAGCCCCAGCTGTCCTGGAACTCACTCTGTAAACCAGGCTGGCCTTGAACTCACAAAGATCTGCCTGCCTCTGCCTCCCAAGTGCTAGGATTAAAGGTGTGTGCCACCACGCCTGGCTTGGCTTTTCTTAACAGACCTGACCTGGTAACAGGGAGGTGCTGTCAGAGGTCACTTCAGAGAAAGAAAAGTCAGGCTGACTGATGCTGCCTTTTTCTGTCTGTTTCTTTAGCACCTTAATTATGCAACTTTTTACATTATCACAAATAATCCCTCAATTTCCAACTCTGGAAACAGAGCTCTCTGAATCAAGTAAGTAGTCTTGGTTTGCTATTCCTTTTATATAAGAATCTAGTCGGGCGTGGTGGCGCACGCCTTTAATCCTAGCACTTGGGAGGCAGAGGCAGGCGGATCTTTGTGAGTTCAAGGCCAACCTGGTCTACAGAGTGAGTTCCAGGACAGCTGGGACTACAGGGAGATCCTGTCTCAAAAAGACAAAAAAAAAAAAGAATCTAACTTGTCCATGTGGATGGAGCATGTCTGTGAGATGGAGGCCAAGCTGGTCTATATAGTGAGTTCCAGAATGGCTGGAGCTACAGTGAGACCCTGTCTTAAAAAAAAAAAAAAGTGAAAATGAAGAAGGAAAGGGAGGAGGAGAAAGAGGAGGAAAAGGAAGAAGAGGAGGAGGAGGAGGAGGAGGAGGAGGAGGAGGAGGAGGAGGAGGAGGAGGAGGAGGAGGAGGAAAGGGAGCATTATCTAGTCTGGTGTTTGGCACAGAACAGGGATTTCCAAACTGCTCACTAAATGCCTGAGTCTCAGACATGTCAGACGTGTTCTGAGGATGTGCTGCCTCACTGGAACACTTACCCAGAATCACGTGCTGAGCTCTATTACTTAGAAGATCAACTTATTAGTCCATCATAGATTTTGTAAAATATAAAGATTTTAAGTCAATTCAAGATTTTCTGCTTTTGGCTAAACAACTATTTTCTTGTCTTCAGTTTCCTCATCTGTAAAATGGGAATAAACTGGGACAACACTACTTACGATTCACAAGACTGCAGTGAAGGGTAAGGCTGAGATCACCTGGTACACATGGTGAGAAGTGAACACTAAGCCTTTCTTCCTTACCTTAAAGTGACAAAGGTACTGACATGTTACTTACCTTGCCTATCTTGATGCATGAGTTCATAGCATCGAGCAAGTCACCTTTTTTCTCATTTATAGGCACTGTTGCTGACTCCTTCCCTATTAATTCACTTGACTGGTAACCCATTGTTGTTTCAAATGCAGGATTTGCATACTGGAGAAAGACAAGAGAAAACAAACATTAAGTGAATTAAAAGATGTTTAGAAAAGAATAGCCAAGGGTCTTCCACTAAAACACTCCTGTTTTTCTGATCAAGAAAACTCAGCAGCTTGGATTTCAACACGGAGGTTCTAAAACCATAAAAGTCTGGGAACAGAGAGGTGCGTCTGCTGAGGTGACATCTGGCTGGGCTTTCTGCTGTGTCCTTCTGAGACTACAGGAAGGCAGTAGTTCACTCTAGCTTCAACCAAGACAAAGGAAGGTATCTACCTAATATAAACCAGGGCTACTACACTAGAGCTGCCCAATGGTGTTACATGAAAGAAAGTACCAGACAGGGCTGCACCTAGGATCTGCCTTCTCCACACAGCTGAACCTCAGCAAGTCACTGCTTATCTGGAAGGCAGGAATGAAACATGCCTATCTTATATGATTCAAATGAAGAATGTGTGTGGAAAGCAGGCTATAAGCTAGGGTGTGTTCACAAATATAATGATTGATAGTTAAATTTCAAATAGACAGAGACAAATGTATGGAAAGCTGTGCATGTGTTGGTAATAATGATACCTTTTATCAAGATCTGTTTTCCTTGCTAGACACCATAGTAAGTACTTTACACATATGAACTCATGTAATCTTCAAAATGATCTTTTTTTTTTTTTTTTTGTTTTTTTTTTCGGTTCTTAGCGTCAGGCTTTAACGGCTGTGCTATCTCCACAGCCCCAAAATGATCTTATAAAAGGTAGGAGACTGCTCTTATTCCCATTTGTACTGATAAGAAAGCAGGCGGGAGTGGTGGTACACGCCTTTAATCCTAGCACTTGGGAGGAAGAGGCAGGCAGTTCAAGGCCAGCCTGGTCGACATAGTGAGCTCCAGGACAGCTGGGACTGAAGGGAGACCCTGTCTCAAAAAGGCCAAAAAAAAAAAAAAAAATGGGATTTAGGTGGATTAAGTAACTTACCCAAAGATGTTCAGATGAGGCAGACGGGAAGCAAAGCCTGTGCCCTCAACTAGCCTTTCAGCACCACCCCCCAAATGTCAGCATTGATGACAAATGGAGTTACAAGTTAGATTCGATTGAAGTAAAATCAAAATGAAATTCACTCCCAGACCAAAGAAATGCGTCTCAACAAGTCCATTTTTTGCTATTAGCCAAAGTATAAGCCATGTTATCTTAAGTCACTTACATAAACCAACTTTTTGTTTTGTTGTTTTGGTTTGGTCTTTTTGAGACAGGGTCTCCCTGTAGCCCCAGCTGTTCTGGACCTCACTAAGTAGACCAGGCTGGCCTTGAACTCAACAGAGATCCATCTGCCTCTGCCTCCCAAGTGCTGGGATTACAAGCGTGCATCACCACGCCCAGCCATAAACCAACTTTTCTAACAATGGTAGTCTTTATTATTGATACTCTTTTTTTATTTTTACAAGTATTTTACTATTTTTATTTTATGTGTATAAGGGCATTGCCTACATGTATGTAAGTGCACCCATGTTGTGCAGTGCCTCCAGAGGACAGAAGAGGGCATTAGATTCCTTGGGAACTTGGGAGTCATGGACGGTTGTTAGCCAACATATGTGTGTTAGGAACCAAACCTGGGTCCTCAAGAGCAGCCATTGCTCTTAACCACTGAGCCATCTCTCCAGCCCCTATTTTTAATATTCTTAACTGTTTCTAGTAAATTCCTACAAATTTTAAGGACTTCCAAGAACAGCAAGAAAAGGTCTAAACAATAGCAGATATAGCCTGTGACCTTATGGTTCCTGCTATAGCCAATCTCACAGGCATTTCTCCAGAGTTAAATCTCTCCTTGTTAAGTGAACACTTACCCACCCCATGAGAAATAAGGAGTGAAAAGCTGGTATTTCTATGTTTCTATAAGTAATTATTCTATAAGTAATTATTATTAGCTTTTCTAATCTAGAGAGTTTATTTATTTATTTATTTATTTATTTATTTATTTATTTTGGTCTTTTTGAGACAAGGTCTCCCTATAGTCCCAGCTGTCCTGGAACTCACTCTGTAGACCAGGCTGGCCTTGAACGCGACAGAGATCCACCAGCTTCTGCTTCCTGAGACCTGGGACTAAAGGCCTGCACCACCATGCCCGGCTAGAGAGTTTTTTTTTAATAATGTAAATCTCTTTTATTATTATTTATTTATTTAGTATGTGTATGAATGTACTGTCTGCATGTAGGTTTGTGCACCCGTGTTGTGCAATGCTGCGGAGGTCAGAAGAGGGTCTCGGATTCCCCTGGAACTGGAGTTCTCCTGGAATTGGAGTTACAGACGGTTCTTAGCTGCCATGTGGGTGCTGGGGATCGAACCAGGGTCCTCTGCAAGAGCAGTCAGTGCTCTCAACCGCTAGGCCATCTCTCCAGCCCCGAGAGAGTTTATTTCAAGTTACATATTTTATTGATTTTTGTTCTTATAATCCTCTCAGGAAAAACTGGCCTCTAAGATTTCAATAATAAAAAGAACAATTATATTATAGAGCTATAATCTCAAAATGAGAACACACAAGACAAGAAATCCAGAAACAAACTTTCAAAATAACAAACCTGTATAATGTGGTCTTCACTTGTAATTTCAATTGCTTCTTGACTTTTCTCTAATGCAGTGAATATTGAGTTACAAGCCCTTTATGGATAGAAACAAGAGGACTGATAAATGTATTTCCTTTCATCATAATCATAAAATCTAATACAATCTCAGGGTATTACATTAGCTTATTTAAGTGGGTTTTTATCTGACTTACAAAGGTAATTAATGTGTGCTCACTGTAAAAGAGGAAGGGGAAATACTTAGAAGCATAAAGAAGACCTGCAATCCTAGCACTCAGGATCATCGCTATGCACACCACTGTGGCTTTTTTCAATAGCAGGAGGCAAGGGATCAGGATGAACAGATGTCAGTATAGCTACAGTATCTGTGCGCATGACTGAGGCCCCCCCCACAGAGTGTCCCTTCTCAATACTGAAAAGCCCTCATAAGAGAAGAGAGTCAAGAATGCTGTACAGCATGTGGCAGATGGGAGGTAGCCAACCATTTGTAGTTGTTATTTATTTTTATTTATTTATTTATTTTTTGGTCTTTTTTCAAGACAGGGTCTCCCTGTAGCCCCAGCTGTCCTGGAACTCACTCTGTAGACCAGGCTGGCCTTGAACTCACAAAGATCCGCCTGCCTCTGCCTCCCGAGTGCTAGGATTAAAGGCGTGCACCACCACACCGGGCTTGTAGTTGTTATTTTAAACAAATGATTTTCACAGTTGTGCAGTCATTAGGAATGACCGGCTCTGCCCCTGCTTCCTTCACTTACACTTACTCCAGGAGTGTTTTCTCATATACTTGGTGTTTGAAAAAAAATATTGCTTTTTTTTTTTCTTTTTTTTTGAGATAAGGTCTCACTATACATCCCTGGCTAGCCTGGAGCTCAGTATGTAGACCAAGCAGGGCTTGAACTCACAGAGATTCACCTGACTCTGCCTTCGGAGTGCTGGGATTAAAGATGTGTGCCACTATGCCCCAGTGCCACTATGCTCAACCTAGGAAATGTTAACTTACTTGTACAAGTAATATGCTTAGTGATAAAAAAATGAAAAATACAGGTGAACAAGAATAATGAGACAGCTTATCACTCCACTACAATAATAAAACAAGTAATAAGTACTAGGGAGACACTTTCATGCACTGTTGGTGCTATTCCCTTTTTGGAAAATGGTCTGGAAGTTCTTCAAACATACATATGCTCCAGCTATTCCACTCCTAAGTATGTATTTACTAAAAATGAAAATATATGTCAAAAGTCAACACAAAACCTTGTTGGTAACAACATTATTCATAGTAGTTGGCAAGTACAGATACCCAAATCCCCATTACTGAAGAATATATAAATAAAATGTGATATAACCATATAATGAAATACTATGGTAGACATAAAAACCAATGAAGTCCTGCCACATGCTATGGCATAGATGAACTTTGAAAACATTGTGTGGAGCTGGAGAGATGGCTCAGTGGTTAAGACTGCTGACTGCTCTAGCAGAGGACCCAGGTTCGATTCCCAGCACCCACATGGAGGCTAAGAACCCTTTAAGCCAGGCATGGTGGCACACGCCTTTAATCCTAGCACTTGGGAGGCAGAGACAGGCAGATTCTATGAGTTCAAAGCCAGCCTAGTCTACAGAATGAGCTCCAGGCCAGCTGGGGCTATAGGGAGACCCTGTCTCAAAAAGAAAAGGGGGGTGGAGATAACATTGTGTGAATGAGGGAAGTCAGTTTCAGAGGATCACATATTGTATGATTCCATTAATATGAAACGTCTAGAATAAGCAAATCCACAGAGACAGAAGAACAAAGGCAGAAGCCTAGAGTTAATGAAGATGTTCTAGAATTATGATGGTTGCACGACTCTGTGAAAACTATTAAATTATATACCTTAAATAGGTAAAGTATATGGTATGTGAGGTATATCTCAACAAAGCTGTTTCAGAATAAATGTGCTCAAAACACCTTGAAATCTCCATACCTAGACACATTAACTGTATACTCTAACCAATTTCATTTTTTTTTTTTTTTGTCTTTTCGAGGCAGGATCTCCCTGTAACCCCAGCTGTCCTGGAACTCACTCTGTAGACCAGGCTGGCCTTGAACCCACAAAGATCCGCCTGCCTCTGCCTCCCAAGTGCTAGGATTAAAGGCGTGCGCCACCATGCCCGGCTCTAACCAATTTCTTTTACAAATGTTAGTATATGTATTTGTAATAACATGAATTCTCAGTTTTATAACCTTTTCTCACTGAGCAGCATATATCAATCTTATCCTATCAATAATTATATTTCTTCGTCACCATATTTAATAATTATATTATAAGGTTATCTCATAATTTATTCAACAAATCTATGATGAGTGATGAGGCAATACAGATTGCTCCAGGCTTTTCTTTCTTTTATTTTTTTTTTTAAGTAAAGAGTGTCCCAAAGAATGATTAGAAGTTTCTCTTGTTTTAGAGGCTGTAAAATAAACAAATAAACAAATAACTGCCTGCTTGTTCTTAAAGTGCAAATATAATACATAACTATAAAGTTTAAGAATAACAATGCTTTTATATTATTCTTGATGAATAAATAAAACAGGGCCATCGAGATGCTAGGTATATAAAGGTGTTTGCTACCAAGCTAGACAATTTTTTGTTGTTGTTGTCTTTTTGAGACAGGGTCTCCCTGTAGCCCCAGCTGTCCTGGAACTCACTCTGTAGACCAGGCTGGCCTTGAACTCACAAAGATCCGCCTACCTCTGCCTCCCAAGTGCTAGGATTAAAGGCATGTGCCACCAGGCCTGGCTCCAAGCTAGACAATTTAAGTATGATTTCCAGGATGGAAAGAGAGAACCAACTCCCCAAGTTGTCCTCTGATTTCCACACACACACACACACTGTGGCATGTGCACTCCCACACTCACACCCACATCCACACAAATAAGTGGAGTATTTAAATTAAAATATAAGATCTGGGGTTGGATAGATGGCTCTGTGATTAAGAGTACTGACTGCTCTTGCAGAGGACCTGGGTTCGATTCCCAGCACCCACATAGTGGCTAACAACTGTCTGTAACTGCAGTTCTGGGGGAATCTGATACTTCCTCTGACTCTGTGGGCACTGCACGACATAGGTTCACTTGCACATGCAATCAATATACTCATACACTAAAATAAAGATAATAATTTTTTTTTTTAAAAAACAACAACAAGATCTGGGCATGGTGTTACACACCTTTAAACCAAGTTGCTTCAAGAGACAGAAGCAGGCAGAAGCGACTTGGTCTACATAGTGAATTCTAGACCAGTTGGAACAACAGGGAGACCCTGTTCCAAAAAAAAATTAAATTAAAATGAAAAACAAAATGATGGGTCAGTGAGATGGCTTGGTGGGTAAAATGTACTTGCCAGGGAAGCCTGATGACATGAGTTTGATCCCTAGAACTCACCTAAAGGTAGAAAGAGAAACAATTCTGCAAAGTTGTCCTATGATCTCCACATGCATACCATAGCAAATGACACACACACAGGCACCATGGAAACAATAAATAAAAATTAGAGCTGGAGAGATGGCACAGCAGTTAAGAGTGCTGACTGCTCTTGCAGAGGACCCGAGTTCAGTTCCCAGAAACCACATGAAGAGTCACAGCCACTTGTAACTCTAGTTCCAGGGAATCTGATGCCTTCTTCTGGCCTCCAAGGGCTCCTGTGTGCATGTAGTACACATAAACCTACACAGGCACACACAGACATTCATGTAAAAATAATAAATATATCTTTAAAAAAAAAACAAAGAGAAGTTTCCACCTCTGACATAACAAGCTCAGAGGAGCTACGTCTGTAAGAAGCCCTGTTGGGTTTTATACTTCACTAGTATAGCTGAACATCTTTTTATATATTCTCATCATTAATATCTCCTGTGAATTGCTTGTACATGTCTTTCAATTTTTTTTCTTCTGCTGGAGCTTTCCATTATTTGGTTAATCACTATTCAATCCTATCTAGGATATTAACTTAATGCTTCGCCTACATGCAACAAATATATTTTTCTCAGTTTGGTTGTATAATATTTTAACATTATTTCAGGGATTGGTCTTTTTAAAATATTTTATTTATGGGGGCTGGAGAGATGGCCTAGTGGTTAAGAGTGCCGACTGCTCTTGCAGAGGACCCGGGTTCAATCCCCAGCACCCACATAGCAGCTGAGCACCGTCTTTAACTCCAGTTCCAGGGGAATCCCACACCCTCTTCTGACCTCCTCAGCATTGCTTGACACGGGTGCACAAACCTGCATGTAGACAGTACATTCATACACATACAGAAATAAATTTTAAAATTTTAATATTTTATTTATTATTTAAATTTTTTTTATTAATTTTATTTATTTCTGTATGTATATGTACTGTCTGCATGCAAGTTTGTGCACCCGTGTCGTGCAATGCCACGGAGGTCAGAAGAGGGTGTCAGATTCCCCTGGAACTAGAGTTTTCCTGGAATTGGAGTTTCAGACGGTTCTCGGCCGCCATGTGGGTGCTGGGGATCGAACCCGGGTCCTCTGCAAGAGTGGTTGGCGCTCTTAACTGCTAGGCCATCTCTCCAGCCCCTTTTATTTATTATTTTAAGTGTATGAGTATACTGCCTGCATATTTTTAAG
>VZQC01014759.1:596736-614465 GCA_009823505.1 Rhizomys pruinosus | reverse complement strand
AAAAAAAAAGGCCGGGCGTGGTGGTGCACACCTTTAATCCTAGCACTTGGGAGGCAGAGGCAGGCGGATCTTTGTGAGTTCAAGGCCAGCCTGGTCTACAGAGTGAGTTCCAGGACAGCTGGGGCTACAGGGAGACCCTGTCTTGAAAAGACAAAAAAATAATAATAATATAAAAATTATATATATATATAAGCTCAATATTTTTATGTTATATGATTGGCTTATCTTCCTTTGTGGCTTTTATGCCATCCTGAGTTTAAAATTACTTCACCATTCAATTGCATATGTTGCTTCTATTTCTGATCATTTATGTGGCCCTACATTTAAGCTTTTAATTTGTTGGCAGTTATGTGGGACAGGGTGTGAAACTGGTCTATATTCATTTCTTTTCCAGCTAGTTAAGCAGTTGTAATGATCTTATTCACTGCAAAGGCCATTCTTTTCCATGTTGATTTGAAAGGCCATGTTAATCAGCCACCAATCTTTAAATAGACTTAGACTTTACATTCTAGTTCTAGCACCTGGCAGAGTCTCTCCCTGTGCTGCTTCTAGTCCCACATTCCTTTTCCCTTTATACTTTTCCCTCACTTTTTTTTTTAAATAATGCATGAAATACTTTTTTTTTAATTTTATTTATTTTTGTATGTGTATGAATGTACTGTCTGCATGTAGGTTTGTGCACCTGTGTCGTGCAATGCCTCAGACGTCAGAAGAGGGTCTTGGATTCCCCTGGAACTGGAGTTCTCCTAGAATTGGAGTTACAGATGGTTCTTAGCCGCCATGTGGGTGATGGGGATCGAACCCGGGTCCTCTGCAAGAGCAGTTGGTGCTCTTAACTGCTAGGCTATCTCTCCAGCCCCTTCCCTCTCCTTTTGTAATGGACATCTCTACTGGCCGTCAGCTGGAACATGATGGGAAATGAGGACAGAGAATTCAGCACTGGACAAACTCTGCAGGGCCTTGGGAGCCACACTTGGGAATCTGTCTGAACTTCACCTTGAAAGCAGCGGAAAATTGCAGGACAGAACAAATAGGTGTTATATGTTATTTCAGTGTGGAGAATAGACAAGAGGGAGTCAGGGTTAACTATAGGGAGAATGACTAATAGATTCAATAACCTAGATAAAGTATAGCGGCCTTACTCTAAGAGTAAATGAAGACAAAAATAAGTGAAGAGACTCCAGAGAAACTCAGAAAGAGCAATAGGGTGCAGTGAAGAATCAGGCGTAGGAGTGGGTAAAGGAGTCTCAAGGGTCTCAATGCAGGGCTACGTGGCAATGCTGCTATACACTAAACTGGGGAATTTAGGAAGAATAATTTGAGGTTAGTTCAATTTAGAGATAGGGAAAGATAACAACTAACAAAAATATGAGTTACAAACTAATGGACTAACTGCCATTTGCTATTTGTGAGCTCTTAGCTGAGTCAGTTGATTTCCTTGAGCTCATTTTCTGCATCTTCTATTTGGGATAGTAGCTTGGAACTTGCTATACAGCAAAGGATGACCCTGATCTAATAATCCTCTAGCCTCCACCTTTCAGGTACTGGGATTACAGGTATGAGCCACCACACCCAGCCTTCCTGCATCTTGATTGGATAAAATAAATTCTATCATTATTTCCTGATCCTTTGAGAGGCTCACTTAATAGGAGTATTGTAGCCAAGCAGTGGATGGGCCAGCAGCCTCAAGAGCAAAGCCCCCATCAAGTTCCTCACATAGTCTGACAATATAAAGGAACTCTGACATACGACACTAATCTTGAGCATTTCTGCTGAGTGACATTTCTATACTAACTCTAGTAATTCATTTCATTCTGTCTATGAAGTATTTTTCTTTCTTGCCTGTGGAACATTGTATTGGTCCATACTAATTGTAACATTCCAATTCTGATAGCTGTTTATCTACCTTGGGCATTTACATACAGAGCAACCACTTTTCTTTTTGATTCCTTATAAAGGAAATGTTAAATAAATAGACACAAAAGAAACATAAGAGTGAAAGAGAGCTCCTGGTTTTATTTTCCTCTGTCAGCCTGCTATAATTTTACTACTTTTTTTACTTGCTCTACAACCAGGCTTCTACTTATTTCATATAAAAATAAATAAATCTCAGCTACATGTGGTAGCAAAGCCCTGTAATCCAACCACTCTGGAGGCTAGGACATGAGGATTTCAAGTTCAAGGATACCCTGAGCTATATAGCAAGACTCTGTCTCAAAACAAAACAAAACCCAAATTCTTTCCATCAAAAAGAAATTACAGCCAAGTATGGTAGCTCATGCTTGTAATTCCAGCACTTGAAAGGCAGAGGAAGGGGGATTACAAATTCAAGGTCATCCTTGCCTACAAAGCAAATTCCAGGCCTGCCTGGAAAAAGAACAAATTACAAATTTATGTTGTAGAGTAGAAAAAAAAAGTCACTTGCCAGAGAGAAAAATGACAATATGCTTGGCATAGTGTATTCAAAGTATTTATCCTCCTTACAA
This sequence comes from Rhizomys pruinosus, assembly GCA_009823505.1. Classification (NCBI taxonomy): domain Eukaryota; kingdom Metazoa; phylum Chordata; class Mammalia; order Rodentia; family Spalacidae; genus Rhizomys; species Rhizomys pruinosus. Next base: position 611,979 of record VZQC01014759.1, on the reverse strand, counting down.
TACAAACGTGTGGTTTTGTGTCTCATTGTTTCTCATTTACTACTACTTTAGGGGCTCATGTTTAAGTGGAAGCCCCTGGTCAGTAACATGACCCATCATTGGATGTTGAGGCTGACTCCAGAAAGTCTGTCTGAGAAGCATTACTAGCCTACCATCCGTCACATTTTAAGCATGTGGTGTGTGTGTGTGTGTGTGTGTGTGTGTGTGTGTGTGTGTGTGTGTGTCTAGAGGTCATAGGTCCCCACAATCTTCCTCAATTGTTCTCCACTTTATTTTCTGAGGCAGGGCTATACCTGACCCTCACTAACTTGGCTGCACTAGCTGGCCCACAAACCTCAGGGCTCTTTCTGTCTTGTATCCGTGTTGCCGACATTGGGATTACAGGTATGCCCAGCTTTTTCTGTGGGTGCTGGGGATCTGAACTCAGCTTCTCATACTTTCATGGCAAGCACTTTACTAACTGACTCATTTCCCCATCCTCCACATACACCATCTTAACCAATAGCAGTTATAGTCTTCTGGTCCTCATTTGCATGACTGACTTGGGAGAACTGAAGGGCTTTCTAAGCAGGGGCAGAATTACCTGAGCTTCAGTTGTGATCGCACCTCTCCAAACGCCAACTGGAGCAGTTCATTGTAACAGGCCATGATACTGGGGTTTTCTATATACCGCTATAAACAGAAAAGGGAGGAATTTTACTCTGATGTGTGCCATGCACAAAAATTTTCTAAACAAATTTCTCAATTTGGCTACTGTAACTTAAAAATTATTTTGCCAAATATACTGAACAAGAGAGATGAAATGTAAAGGTACCAAGTAGCTTTTTTTTTTTTTTAAGTACCAAAGTTTTCTCCTTATCCACATGCCACTGATAAAGCAGAAGCTATAATACAGAGACAGGAAATTTATTAAATAAAGTCTTATTTATAGTAAGATTTCAGGGAAGTTTCAGGAACAATATTTTGACCTTAAAGTCATATCAGCTCACTGTATGCAAAAGTACACCTATAGTTCATCGAGGGAACTCCTACTTGGGCATCATTTTCCTACACTAACCTCCAGAGTGGCTGACTGGTGATCATCCTCCACAGCAAAGTACCAGGAGAATGCACAAATTTGCCCAGTGTCTCATTTTATTTTATTTATTACTTTAATTTTATGTGTATGAATGTATTTAAGTGCACCCCTGCTGTACAATGCTCACAGAGGCCAGACCAGGGCATTAGATCTCCTGGAACAGGAGTTAGAATGATTGTTAGCCATCATGTGGGTGCTGGAAATTGAATCTGGGTCCTCTGCAAAAGCAGCCAGTGCTCTTAACTACTGAACCATCTCCAGCCCCTGCTCAGTATCTTTTATTGCTATACACATAAAGCAGTTTGGAAAAAAAAAATTTCCCACAGAAAAGTAAATTACATAGTTCCAAAGAAAATAGACCAATTCCCATCAAATGATAAATTTCATGAAGATATCTTTAGAAGTCACTGTATTCTGTCACTCTGTCACATATAGTAGTTTCAGGGTATCCACAGGGAATTTATTCCAAAACCACTCCAGAATACTAAAATCCATAGGTGCTCAAACCCCTTATATAAAATGTCGTAGCATTTACAAATAAATGATACCATCAATCTGTATACTTTAAATGATCTCTAGCATACTTATTGTTAGGGTGTGAATTCCACAAAGACCCAGAATCCATTTGAAATGCAGGGGCATTCAAGAAACCTGGCCTATCAACCTGGCTTTGCTTATGGAACAGTGGGCCATCACAGAATACTCAGGAATCTTCTGCCCTTTTGAAAAGCTGGAGACTTCTGCTTACCACACTCCTCTATCCCCTACCTGAGATCTTACCTCCTCTTTTTTTTTTTGGCATTTTTGAGACAGGGTCTCCCTTTAAGTCCCAGTTAGTCTAGAGCTCACTCTATAGACCAGGCTGGCCTTGAACTCACAGAGATTCACTTGCCTCTGCCTCCTGAGTGCTAGGATTAAAGGCATGTGCCACCACGCCTGGCTTACCTCCTCCTTTACATGCCCTGCCAGACGCCTTTCAGTGCTGACTCTATTTTCATTTGAGCTTAGCCCCAGCTACCGTGAAGTAAACTTTATCCCCTAGTCCCTAAAACCTTGTGGTCTCTTTATTCATTTTGGGGGAACGTGCTATAACCTAACACTTATGTTAGCAAATATAAGATAAAGGCTATGAAAGTAGTGCTTTATTATACGGGTAGGGGGCAAAGACAAGAAAGTCTGCACGTGCTGTACGTGTGGGACGCTCTTTCCTGCAGACTTTTGGTATACAGATGAAAAAAATCTACCTGTAAGGTTAGAAGCCCACCTAAGTTGGGGATTTTCCAGGAAGCCAACTGAGGTAGAAGTTCCAAGAAAGTTGCTCCAATCAGGCTCCTGATATTGCCAGAAGCCTCAGTTCATCTCCAGATGCTTCTACTGATCCCAGCCACAGATCCACCTACGCCCATTCCCCTGTCTTCCCACACCTATTTCATTGTAAGCCCACTTCCTTGTATGCTAGGGTATAAAAACTGCCAGTTTGGGACATTCTAACCCGGTCATCCTAATCCCGACACAGGCAGGCCAGCCGCCATGCCTGAAATAAACCTGACTTCCTTCTCATCGGAGTCCTGACTCTTTCTCCCTCTGTGCCAAGTCTCCCTCAAAATGAACATAACACCTGGTGCCATGAACTAGGGGAGAGTTCCAGACTGGCTGCTTTGGCTCAGGCATGGCTGACAGACTCTGATCAGACTGGCTGCCAGGTACTGGCTCTGCTCCACCATGGATTTAACTTCAGCCAGAGGTACTGTGGTCCTTACCTAAACTTCCCCCCTCCTTCCCTCTCGAGACTCTCTCTTTCTCTCTCTCTCCCCCTCCCTCCCTCCCTCCCTCCGTTCCTCCCTCTGTCCCCCACCCCTTTCCTCCCTGCCCTTCTTCCAAACCTGGGCTCTTAAATCTTCCTTCCTTAGAGTGGCCTCTAGGTCTGCATCTTTCTTCTCTCCCCCCTTCCCCGCCACCGTCTCATTTCCTGCAGTAGTCACCTCTTACTTCAGTCACTCCTAGACCCATAAGGTCTACTTTCACTCATTCGAAAATCATTTCAGAACATCCGGCTCCTCTCTCGCCTTTGGGCTTTCTCCCCACTCCGGACAGTGGAATGCCACATGCACCAGCCAGACAGGGATGCCTTCTGGCCAGTCACCTCCTTCTCGTTCAGTTGGCCATCTGCTCTCGCTCACTCACTCTGGCTCTCTGTCCTTTCCCTTCCTCCTCGTTTGCTTTTCTTGCAACCTCACAGCCTTTAACTCAGGAACTTTATGAGAGCCTCATCATAGAGGCTCCGAAGACAAGAGGCACTTGGTCCCCACACCCTTACAGAGTGTGGGTGTCAGGGGGCATCCCCCAGGACATGCAATGGCCTCACAGGGAACACCCTACAAACATACCCCGTTCCTTGGTTAGAAGGAACTTTTGGATCATCTGGGAAGACACACATAAGGGGCTGATGACCCAGTGTCTGAGCCCCCTCACATTTATTAAACATGCAGGACCTGCCCGAGACACAGTGGGAGAAGATGGTCTCAGGGTGAAAGCTGAGAAAGTCCATCCCAGAAGCAGCACAAAAACCTGATCCAAAACACAACCTCCCCAAACAGCATAGAGAGGCTCGCCATCCTCTTCCTCCATCTTCCTCCTCCTCCTTACCAACTTCCCCTCTAGAGGCTCTTAGCTTATCTCCCTCCTTCCAACTCCGAACTCTTTTTCTCCTTCTCTTTCTTACTCCACTCTCAAAAACCTCTGGACTCCAACAGACACTCCATCCCAAGAGTCCTTTGCACTGCACTATGTTGTGGCCTCAGTACCCTCTGGACAATAAGTCTAGACAGCCGGGAGACACCACCCTAGACTTCCATATTCTTTAAGATCTTGAAAACTACCTGGCAAATGCTCTTCTTCAAAACTTCCCTTTCCAGTAACAAGTTGTATCTAAGACAATGCTTCACCTTCACAGTTGCAACAGGTGGTAAGTGACATAGGCTGATTTGGTTTGAGACCATTCCCTTGCTTTGTTTTTCTTGAGGGCTATAGGACTCCCTAGTGATAGGATTAAAGGCATGCGCCACCACACCCACCACCACACCCAGCTTAAAGAAGGTTCTTATCTGCCATGTGGGTGCTGGGAATCAAACCCAGTTCCTCTGCAAGTGCTCTTAACCACTGAGCCATCTCTCCAGCCCCCTCTATCCTTTAAACTTTAATTCACAACAAATTTATTCCCAGGTTCTCTGTCTTCCTCCTCTCTGTCTCAGCTCTGCACATGTCTGATTACAGACTGACAAACCCCAATCCCTCCCTTCACCCCTGGTGTCACCAACACCCCAAGTCTCAACTCTAAGGCTCTCCTCTCCAGGTTTTTCCTTTCCGACTACTGCCCATGTATGACCATCATTTTCTCATGTCATTTAAAACTCACTGTAATGTCATGTCTTTATACATTTCCATGTGTTAACATCTAACGTATTTCCATGCAGAGAAACCGCAGAGAGATCTCATGTAATTATATCATCTTCATTTTGTCTCAAAACAATTTTAAGCTGTCGCCACCAAGATTTCCCTTTTCATTGTGTGCACAAGAATTACTAGTTTTTATTCTGGCATGCCTGATCAGAAATATAAATATTTTAATGGTATAACCCAGTAACCCTAAAAATATCTTTAAATATCTATTATTCCACAAAAAGTACTGCTTGTTCATGCTTGTGAGCTCAACTAAAGTCCTAGGCAATAGAATCTACAACCATTACATGACTGCCAGGAGCCAAGTCACCTCATGGAAAATTACTAGCTTGCTTAACTCAGGAATTTATGGGCGTGATGAGCATTTCAGTCATTAAAGGGACATCTGGTACTTTCAGATACACCCATCCCCCTCTTCGAACTGTGGTGACTCACTTCCCGCCAACGGATTTTCCCCCCTGCTTGCCTTTTTAAACCCTGTGCAAAATAAAGACTACAGAGCTTGATCAGAACATTGTCTTGCTCTCGTTCTTTGTGTCCTCTGTCCCCCATTCTTTCGCCTCCTCCTCAGGTCTGCATTGATGACCCCACGGGCCAGGGCACCTGGTGCCCAACGTGGCCTTCGAGGAACGGGGATTTGTTTTTTTTTTTTTTTCTTTTGGTTTTTCGAGAAAGGACTTCCTGTATGCAACAGATGTCATGGAACTTAACTCTGTAGAAAAGGATGGCACTTGAAACCACAAAGCATCTAGCTTCTGCCATCTGAATAAAGAATGTGCAGGTTAAATGCGGTTGAACCACCACGCCTGGATGGAACGGGGATTTGATTGGATGTCGCTACGCAGAAAGAGGCCTCATCGTGTCTGGATTACCAAGCTTTTCTTTGCGAAGAGTGGTCCGCACAGAGATCGCCACAGAGTCGCCTGCCTGTGAGATTGATCCGTAAAGGTAGGGAATAGCGACGCAAAAATGGGACAGACATTAGACAAACATGATTTGTTTTTAACGGGTCTCAAGGAGTCCCACAGGACATGAGAAATTAGGGTTAAGAAAAAGGATCTTAAGAAATTCTTTGATTTCATTTCTGATGTTTGCCCTTGGTTCCTCAAGAGGGAACCACTGATGAAAAAAGATGGACTCGAATAGGTGACTGTTTACAAGATTTTTATAAAACCTTCGGTCCAGAAAAGGTCCCTGTCCAGGCCTTCTCCTACTGGAATTTAATTAATGAAATATTAACTATTCACAAAAAATGGCCAGATATCCAAGAGGTAGTTTAAAAAGGGGAAAAGATCCTTCAGCTGAGCTCCCGACCTCCTTCGGTTTGTGAATCCATTTCCATTGCCATGCCAGACCTAGAAAATTGCATTGAGCCCACCAAGCCCATTATCACCCCTAAACCCTTGATAAAGGAGTCTCCCACTCTCCATATTTATCTTTCCCTTAAGGAATTTAAGACTCAACATGAGCCCACTGATGCCCTTTCCCCAGAGGAAGCTCATTCCGTTGAGGAGGAAGCAGCCAAATATAAAAATCCCAACTGGGCGCCCTTGCTATCCTCCCAGAACCAACCACCCCCATATGTTGTAGCTCCCCCATTTTGTGCTCCCGCCTTTGACTATCCCCTTCTTCCTGTCAATTGGTCAGGAATATGCACTCCGGCAATGCTTCTGCCAGATATAGATATTCTCCCGGGATATCAACCAATCCCTCTACCTAGCTTTGACACCCTTATCCCCCAGACACAAAAAGAGCAGTCCAATTTATCCCGCTCTTGGTAGGACTTGGAATATCTGGGGCATTGGCCACTAGCTCCGTGGGGATCGGGGTCACTTTAAATACCTATAGTAAATTATCTCAACAACTAATAGAGGATGTCAACATGATTTACTGGTCTATCAGTGATTTACAAGATCAATTAGACTCCTTGGCAGAAGTAGTTCTGCAAAACAGGCATGGTCTTGACTTATTAACTGCAGACAAGGGAGGAAAAGTGCTGCTTTTACGCCAACAAATCTGGAGTGGTTCGAGGTTGAATTCGTGAACATCAACAAGAACTAGAAAAAAGAAGGGAACTCTTCGAAAACCCCATGTGGTCTGCTTGGAACGGAATTCTGCCATGTCTACTCCCTTTCTTTGTTCCCGTGCTCAGACTGCTCATATTGGTGTCACTGGACCCCTTCCTTTTAAACAGACTAATAAGATTTGTTAAACAGCAAATTGACTTCTTGGCATCCAAACCCCTACAAATTCATTATCATAGGCTTGATTTGGCTGACAGAGGCCTAGCAGAACCTTATGATGACATAGCCCGTTTGGGAACTGCATGACCACTCAGAGGGTTGCACGCCTGGCCATTCAAGGTATGGCGAGGGCACCTTCATGGGGTGCGTGGCAAAGCACCACAAGAAGAGGACCTAGTTGTCCATTTCTGAGTCTCCTGTGAAGCAAACCTGATTGCACAGAGGTTGGTGTCATTTCTTTCCCTTTGATCAAGACATTGCAGAAGGAACCTGTGTGAATTGGTAAGAGGGATTATCCTCTCCTCCCCAAAAAAACACCATTAGTAAATTACTTGGGAGGATCAGGTCACTACCTCCCCCAACTGGTTAATGCCCACTCATCCTCTCGAGGAAAATAATCATGTCTTCACCTCCAGCAGTGCTGTTGCCTCATTAAAGCTATAAAAAAGGGAGGAGATGCCAGGAGCCAAGTCACCTCATAGAAAATTACTAGCTTGCTTAACTCAGAAATTTATGGGCATGACAAGCATTGTGGTCATTAAAGGGACATCTGGTACTTTCAGATACACCCTTCCCCCTCTCCGAACTGTGGTGACTCACTTCCCGCCAACGGATTTTCCTGCCTGCTTACCTTTTTAAACCCTGCACAAAATAAAGACTACAGAGCTTGATCAGAACATTGTCTTGCTCTCATTCTTTGTGTCCTCTGTCCCCCATTCTTTCGCCCCCTCCTCAGGTCTGCGTTGATGACCCCGCGGGCCGGGGCACATGACCAGTCTATTTTAATGCAAAATTATGTTTGGATAACTGTTTTTAAGCTTTACTTATTTTTAATCTGAAGTCCTGATATTTCCTTCAGTATCCAAACTGTCTCCCAGCACTAGGGAGGCAGAGGAAGGTGTATATCTTAGTCTGGTTTGGGTGGGGAACTGACACCAGAATGGCCTGGCCCAGCCCTGTTTCTTCCCTCCAAGTGTGGGAGAGGGCAGCCTGGACAGCTAGCTATTGGGCTTTATTGTGTTCCTGCAGTGATTTCCTATCTGTTCCCCAGCCCCCCACGTCCCTCCCCATAGGAAGTGAATGTGCCTCCCTGGGCCTGATGTCCTGCTGGTCTGGCCACAGCAGGGAGTTCCCCAGCTGGTTTTGGTGGGCCACACCTTTAATCCTAGCATGCCTTCAATCCCAGTACAACTGAGGAGGTTTAGGTTAAGGTCAGAAATAGTGATTTCTGAACAAAATGGAGTTTATCTGGCCCATCTCATTTTCCATCTCTTATTAAGTTGGAAACCCAGTTATGGATATTTACTACATTTCTGAAAATGCTCTAAAGTTTTGGTTTTAAAACTAATTTGTCATGCAAAATGTGTATCTAGTCAAGGTTTATTTAAGAGTGTTCAGTTTTGGGGGGGCTGGAGAGATGGCCTAGCAGTTAAGCGCACCGACTGCTCTTGCAGAGGACCCAGATTCGATCCCCAGCACCCACATGGCAGCTGAGAACCGCTTGTAACTCCATCCAGTTCCAGGAGAACTCCAGTTCCAGGGGAATCCGACACCCTCTTCTGACCTCCGCAGCATTGCACGACACGGGTGCACAAACCTGCATGCAGACAGTACATTCATACACATACGAAAATAAATAAAATAAAAATTAAAAAAAAAAGTGTTCAGTTTTTTGGGCTGGAGAGATGGCCTAGTGGTTAAGAGTGCCTACTGCTCTTGCAGAGGACCCAGGTTCGATCCCCAGCACCCACATGGTGACTGAGAACCGTCTGTAACTCCAATTCCAGGAGAACTCCAGTTCGAGAGGAATCTGACACCGTCTTCTGACCTCCATGGCATTGCACAACACAGGTGCACAAACCTACATGCAGACAGTACATTCATATAAATAAATAAATGAATAAATAAATAAATAATTTAAAGAGAGTGTTCAGTTTTTGCCCAAGTTTTATCTCACTTCAAGGTTTAGTAAAAGGATAAGATATATAGAGTTGTTAATTTTCAGTCCTCGCCTGGGTTATACAGGACTCCCTGTTATAGATTATTAATTAAATGGGCATAAACAAGTAGTGGGTTACCTCTGGCTACTGAAAGATGTACTTTATGCTTCTTGGTATCAGGCAAGTGTTACTTTTGATCTAACAAGATACTTTGGCTCAGAAGAAGCTAGGTTCTACCTCCCTGAAGGAGCTGCATACAGTCCAGAAGGAGACAGTTTGAATGGTTTTGGTAATCCCTATCAGCTTATTTCCTGTCTTTAGATATGTGATACAACTTCTGCCTTTCTGGAAGAACTATAAATCAGGATATGGGAGTCTGGGAAAGAAAGAGACTTCCTGTTTGTAGTAAACCGTAGTAGACAGTTTCCGGAAATTATTTAATTCTCTCCCATGGGCTATGCCTGCTTAACCTATGGTGTTAAATCTCTCTTCCAGACAGTGTTATACAAGGCTGCTTGAGCTTTTGTCCAAGCCTTTTCTAAAATATTTTACAGTAATTGAAAGTATCAGGCTGGTGTAACTTAGTCTTTCTGGATGGTTAACAACCATACTTTAATGCCCATACCAATTTGGCCAAGGGTCTTAAGGGATAACTTTGTTCCTTACCCTCTGAGATCAATTAAGTCCCAGGGAAACTATGCATTGGGGCATCTCTTGAAATGTCCTGCAAATGTTGAGTCACCAGTCTTCCTGTACAGGGAGGTCTTGGAGATCCACTAATGGGACTCCAGCCAGTGTCCAGTATATAAAGAGGAAAGTCTGCTCATGCTTCAAAAAGGGAAGCCTGGTCCAGCAAGACCTGACTTTGTCCTCAAGTGGATGGAACTGGTAAATGAAAAGCCAAAAGGAACCAGAGGCTCCCTTCTCCCAAAACTCAAGTGACCCCTGAGGACCAGATCCTCAACTGACCTTGAAAAAATAAAAACCTTGGTTAATCTGGGCTGTGTGGCCTTAAACATTCAAAAGGAAAGTATAACCAGAAATAATCAGTAAGTCCTGAGAAATTGTACTTCAGGTATAAGACTTCAGATCTTAGTAAAAAGACAAAGAGTAAGCCGGGCGTGGTGGCGCACGCCTTTAATCCTAGCACTCGGGAGGCAGAGTCAGGCGGATCTTTGTGAGTTCAAGGCCAGCCTGGTCTACAGAGTGAGTTCCAGGACAGCCTGAGGCTCCAGGGAGACCTTGTCTCAAAAAGACAANCTTAACCCCCATGGCTGTATCCCCTAATTAGACCCCTAAGTAACCTTAGGCCTCATCCCTCATCCTAGTAACAGCTCCCTCCCTTATCTGGTGCCTTCAAGACCCTATCCAACAACTGACCTGTACCAATTTTAATCAACTTTCAGACAAGTACAAACTCATTCCTGCTGACAATGGTTACACCCAGGGTAAAGCATCTCACCCTCTTGTGTCCCCCATCATCTTGAAGCAACTAGAATGAAAAACATTGCCCTCTAACCCTATGACACAAAAGGGTGGAATGTAAGGTCAGAAGCCCACCTAAATTGGGGATTTTCCAGGAAGCCAACTGAGGTAGAAGTTCTGAGAAAGTTGCTCCTACTGATACTGGTCCGGAGCCTCAGTTTATCTCCAGTTGCTTCTACTGATACCAGCCATAGACCCACCTACGCCCATCCCCCCACCTTCCCACACCCATTTCATTGTAAGCCCACTTCCTTATGTGCTTGGGTATAAAAACTGCCACTTTGGGACATTCTGTTTGGTGGTCATCCTAATCCTGACACTGACAGGCCAGCTGCCATGCCTGAAATAAACCTGACTTCCTTCTCATTAGAGTCCTGACTCTCCCTCTGCACCTAGACTCCGTTAGGTCTGGGCTTCCCAGAATTCCAAGGGACACACAGATGTCCACTTCCTCCAGAGGCTGTCAATCTTCTGACCTCTTCCCCTGTACCCGAGGTCCCGCCCCATGGCTATAAATGGTGGGCCCCAGCCGCCATCTTGCTCCCGCCACTGCTCTTGCTCCTGTTCTGCCATGTGCTTGCAAGTGGCTCACTCTGACAGTTCCAAATAGAAGTAAATCTTGTTCCCGGAGTGCCATGGACTCAGATTGTCGGTTCACCCCCACACACACACAACCCTTGCGGCAGCTGGTAAGGCCTCTGGTCAGTCCAGTTACCAGGTGCAAGCTAGACAGCGTCCACCATCAATTTGGCTAAAAGCACCATCTCTTCTCCTCCTTCTCCTACCCTACTCTATCCCTGTGCGGCTGTGAGAGTTAGTGTGCATGGTATGGTTTCAGGGCTCTGCCCTACTATGGAATCTGATTGGGCCCTAATCCGAGATCCTCCCAGGGTCGTTTCACCTCATTGGTACTCAACACATGGTGACTGAGCATGGGGCTGATACATGTGACCCTCATGGTTAAGACCCCTTAAGTCGCCTTGCAGGTGGCTGGCCAGACCAACATCTGAGTGAGGGGAGATTTCATCTCCCACCCCTGCCTTCCATGTGTCCCTGTGTGTGTCCTGCCCCCTCTGCCTCAACATTTCGTCTCTGAATTCTAACCTACTGTTTGCCGCCTCTGTCTTCCCCCATTCTCCTCCTTCACCTTTTATTTAGCCTCCTGTTTTTCCATTTCCTCGTTTTTTGAACTCTCCTGAGAACTGGTGTATCAAAAAGTTCCTGAATCCTGTCCAGACCAATGTCTTCAAGGACACTGGAGACAGAATCCGGACCTGTTATCTGGTCCCCCCTGTAAATTCCGGGACTCTGATTTTTACAGGCCTGTAGACCCCATTTCAGAGCCCCCACACACGTTGGTCCCATGGGCCTGTGGGACTCTGACCAGCACCCCTGAAATTAGAGCAGAGACGTTCTAATCTCCAGAAGGTGCTTCCAAGACTTTTTCCTCTCCTCCCCTCTCCACTCCTCTCCTCCTCTCCTCCCCTCCCCTTTTCAGTTTTCTTTACTGTGCCTTTTCCCTTGCTCATTCAAACAGAAAAGGGTGGAGTGAGGCTGTGCCTGCCCAGGCCCCGTTTCCATGGTGCCTGCGCTGGACCACACCCACTCCTCAGCCACCATCTTGACTGATCCTTTCACATTTTTGGTTTTGGGGTTTTTATATTGGATTATTATAAAAAGGCAATTGACATTCAATTAATACATTTTATGTCAGAGTAACTGAGTTTTGTTTTTACCAGTTTTTCATCTGTTTCAAAATACAATAAATTTTCCATTTTTTACTTTTGTATGACTAGTTAATTTTTTTACAGGGCTTTGTTTGAGATTTTTACATCATCTGGATTTTTTTAAAAACTTAGTTTTGGGGGGTTTTTTAATGTATTTTTTACAAGACTTTTACCTAAATTTAAGGGATTAGTTCATATTTTGGCATTTTCCATTTCATTGGTTTTCTTTATAAATCCCATTTTATTCAGAAATCCATTTTTGTTTTTGCTTCTGTATACAAGCCTCTGCATCTGAGATTACCAAGTTGTGTCTAACACACCCTGTCCCACCTGGCATACAGATCTTGCCTTAGGCAGTAAACTTTCACCTGGCTGGGATTTTTAAAATTTTTCCACTAACAATAATTAAATTAGCAGGTAATCTATGGGAGCCAGATCTGCCTGCCTGCCTGCCTGCCCCATGTGCCATCCTGCACAGGCGTGCACACACAGCCTGTGCTGTAGAGCACAGTATGGACACACAGGATGTTCCCACCTGAGTAGATGTCTTAAACTCTAAATGATTCTGTGTAAATGTGACAATTGCAATTAATAGTTCCACAATGATGGACAACTTTAGAGTTATGTGTGCAGCAGGTCAAGGAACTGAGAATTTTCTGTGCCTTGCCATTGAGTTATTCTGGGTACCAACATTTACCTATGACATTTTAGGGAAAATACAAAAGGGGATTTCCTGTTGTCCAGAGTTAACAGATAAAATTAAGTCATGTGTCTGTCCAACCTGTCTGTGTATTATAACTGTTCTCCAACATGTCTCTGTGATTCATGTAACTGTCATGTGTCCATGTTCTCCTGTGTGCTTTCTGTCAAAAACTGGCCAAACTTCTTTCATTCTATATTGTGCACAAAAACAAAAAATTAAATTAAGTTTACTTTTGGCATGCCTCTTAAATTTTTTCAAAGGCCTAATTTGAACCCGGGTTCCTAGGTTTCTACACTGTTTATTTGAAGGTTTTATTTCTTTTTTTTTTTCTGTATGTGTATGAATGTATTGTCTGCATGTAGGTTTGTGCACCCATGTCGTGCAATGCCGCGGAGGTCAGAAGAGGGTGTCGGATTCCCCTGGAACTGGAGTTCTCCTGGGATTGGAGTTATAGACGGTTCTCGGCCACCATGTGGGTGTTGGGGATCCAACCTGGGTCCTCTGCAAGAGCAGTCAGCGCTCTTAACCGCTAGGCCATCTCTCCAGCCCCAGTAGTTTTTTTTGTTTTTTTTTTTAAGGGGTTCTACAATATAATAGCACAGTTGTTTTCAGATAACACTGATGTTACTCAGCTTGTCGTACAATTAGGTAATTGGTGCATTTTTTTTTGAAGTGAGCCAAAATTAAGCTAAGCAATGAATGTAAGTAACTCTTCATGTAAAACCAATTTGCAAGTATCTATGTCCAAATTTTGAACAACCCAAGGTTCCCATAGTCCAGTTTGAGAAGCTTGTTGCCAAGTACGTTATCAAATAGGAGTCCAGTCTATATTGCTGTAGTCTCATGATTCATGCCAATCTCTCTCTGCAGCCCTTACATTCTACCATGTCTCCCTTCTGCAAGTTGTTCCTAGGCTTTGGGAAAGGGGCACAGTGGGTGAGAAGAAAACAGTCTATTTTCTCTGGTGATATCATTTTGGACTCTGTCTGTTCAGGTTGTTCCCTCTTCATGGGTTGACATCTTATCCAGGGTACCTTTTAATCCTACTAACAAAGCACAAGCAATTAGACTGTACAGCCATTTAAGCACTAATTATTATGGCAAGCTAAGCTGTGAGCATAGACACAGATGCTTGGATGGTATGCTAATCCACAACTGTTGGTTCTCTATAAAGATGGTGACAAGGTTCTTATGTGGCTTATAACATCTCCTAACCACTAGAGGACATAAGCTTGTGGCATCTGCTGTGAGTTATTCCTCCAAGGAGAGAGCTAATAGCCAATTAGATTTGGGATATATATAGATACATGGCTGCCACTGTTGCACAGTATCTCCAGGCAGTTGAGGTGTAGCTGATACTGACAGAGGAGTCTTGCTTGTCTCAAGGAGACCAATATTTTGCTGTATTGCTTTAGTGGCCTTTGGTAACGCTCTCTGGCATTTCAAAGGCCAATTGTACATTAGCAGTGATGTCTCAAAACATTTTTTCATGCTTACACCATGTCTTCGACAACAGGGACTTACTGCCTTTCTCCTTGCATATATCCCACTTATAGGCAAAAGGCCTTTATAATTTTGGGGGCTTGGGTCCCCTAGCCAACATCTCCTAGGCAGAATAATTCATTGCTGATATCAGAGCTTTCCTGTACTAATATATTTTGCTTAATTATACAGCTTATAAATACTTTACTATTGAATTTGGCTCTAAATAGAGAATTATCCTTTCACAGTTCCTAGGTCTATCAGTCAATTAAAGAAGGGTAGTTATACCTATTTTATAAGAAAGTACCACTATAACAGTTGGCTCTAGTTTATAGTTAGGGAAGGACTTCAGTACCATCATGTTTTTCTTTTTCCTATAAAGGGGAGAGGTAGGAAGGTTTCTCAGCATCTGGAAGGTAAACTTCATTAGTGCCCATTATAAACAGTTAACCCAAATAGAATTCAGAGAGATGCTCAGTGTCTGTGACTCAGGCAGTCTGAGGTTCCTCTTTCTTTAATGTTCAGATGGGTCAGCCTCTCTGCTGAAGGCCTATAATTCTTAAAAGTGAAAAGTACACAGCTGGGCTAGGCATGCTGGCGCATGCCTTTAATCCTAGCACTCGGGAGGCAGAGGTAGGCGGATCTCTGTGAGTTCAAGGACAGCCTAGTCTATGGAATGAGTTCCAGGAGGGGCTACAGGGAGACCCTGTCTCAAAAAGACCAAAAAAAAAAAAATGTAATTATGGAATATACAAGAAATTTTGTTCCACCTAGCAGGTACTATATACCTTGTTATAGCCTCAAGTGAAACAGACATATATATTGAGTTACCCATACATACTAAAACTATTTTATATATCTGTTATACTTTGCAAATGTTACTTTTAATATTTTTAAGAAAAATTGGGTTTTACTTCCGGTGACCACATGGACAGTCCGAATATAACCAATTTGGGTGAGCCCTAAGTATTTCCTGTCTGCTGTTGGTATGTGACAATGCCCCCCCCCTTCCTTTTCCTTCTCAAAGCTATAATTCAAAATCTGGGGACAAGTGACACAGCCTCATTTGAGATAATCCTAGAAGGTATTGGTTTAGCTTTTTTTTTTTTTTTTTTTTTTTTTTTTT
>VZQC01014759.1:567500-595565 GCA_009823505.1 Rhizomys pruinosus | reverse complement strand
TTTTTTTTTTTCTCTATTGTTCATTAATTTATTGTTAGAGACTAACAATAGTGAGAGACTAACAAAAGTGTCTAATAGTGTAGGTTTGTAATAAGCTGTTGTTGAATAATAAATCATTTTATGAATGAAATTATTTTCATTTCACCACATATGTAACACATTGTATATCCTAATGTGGTTAATAATCTGTATGGTTTACTCTAGTGATTAAAAGAAAATCATTGAAATCAAACTGGGAGAAGCCTAAATGTTCTTTTCCCTTACTATGTGATCTTGAAAATTTTACACAATATCGTCTCATTTACAAATGGAAATAGTAATTTTAAGTGATTGACTTATATGATTGTTGCAAGAATTAAATAAAGTGTTGGTAAAATATTCAAAATACCCCCAGCAGAGTTAGTAGGCTTTCAGTAAAATGTGCGGTTTTTTTGGTTTATTATTATTATTATTTTTTTTTTTGGTATTTTTGAGACAGGGTCTCCCCTTAGTCCCAGTTGGTCTGGAGCTCGCTCTGTAGACCAGGCTGGCCTTGAACTCACAGAGATCCACCTGCATCTGCCTCCTGAGTGCTGGGATTAAAGGTGTGTCCCACCACACCCAGCTAAAATTACTTTTTGTTTATTTTTTATTGTTTTATTGTTTTATTTTTTATTTTTTTGTATTTTTGAGACAGGGTCTCCTTTTTAGTCCCAGCTAGCCTGGAGCTTGCTCTGTAGACCAGGCTGGCCTTGAACTCACAGAGATCCGCCTGCCTCTGCCTCCCGAGTGCTGGGATTAAAGGCGTGCACCACCATGCCTGGCTTAGCCTCTTTATTATCTTGGGTTTGTTTCATGGGCTATATCGGAATTCTTTTTGCCTTTCATGGTTTAAATCCATTCTACTTTGAGTACCTAAATGACCTTTATAGACCTTAAAGAACAAATTGTAGGCCTTACTACATAGGTTTAATGTCAACTTGATACACCTGAGCTAAGAAACTTCAATAATTGCCTTCATGGAACTGGCCTGTTCCCATTGCAGACAATGCCATCCTTGGCCAGATATTTCTATATTGTATACAATAGGCTGAACATGAGCCAGCAACACAAGCCAGTAAGTTGCATCCTTTCCTAGCCTGTGCTGCAGCTACCACCACCAGGATCCTACCATGAGTTTTTACTATTAGTGAGAATGTTTTGCCACAGCAATTAAGAATTTATTAAGAGTGCTTAAGTCAATGTTCAAGCTTTACTTAGGTGTTATATAGTAATTAAAGTATCAAATTTATTCAAATGTTCCTCTTGGAGGTTTAGCAACTATACTTAAAGCTCCAATCTGATTTGGCAAGGGGGATTTGAAGGGACAATCTTTTGGCCCTTGCCCTCTAAGGTCAACTTAAGTCCTAGGTTCCTGCATCGGCACCTTTGTACATGTCCTGTGTCAGTGAGTAACCAGTCATCCCAGGCCAGGGTGGCCTTGGAGATTCACTTAAAAGTACTTCATCCGGCCAGTGTCCAGTCAAGGGAGGAAAGTCCATATAAAGGAGAAACTCCTCACGCTTCAAAGAGAAGCCTCATTCAAGCAAGGCCTGACTTTGTCCTCACATATATGGAACTGGTGAAGAGAGCCGGGCACAAGGCCTAAGTGACCCCCTAAGGACCAGAAACTCAACTGACCTTAACACCAAAACTAATTTTACTTATCTGAGCTAACTGTGGTTTTAAACACCCCAACAGGAAACTATAATCTAAAGAAGAGACCAGAGAGATAGGTGAGAGCCCTACCGTGCCAAATTGGAATTCTACTGTGTCATGTGAGAAAATATCTCAGAGATAGGTGACAGATTAAATGTGCCATTCCAGAAAAATACCACCTTTTGGGGCTGGAGAGATGGCTAAGCGGTTAAGAGCACCAACTGCTCTTGCAGAGGATCCAGATTCGATTCCCAGCACCCACATGGCAGCTAAGAACTGTCTTTAAGCCGGGCATGGTGGTGCACGCCTTTAATCCTAGCACTCAGGAGGCAGAGTTGGGTGGATTTCTGTGAATTCAAGGCCAACCTGGTCTACAGAGTGAGTTCCAGGCCTGCTGGGGCTATAGGGAGACCCTGTCTCAAAAAAAAAAAAAAAAAAAAAAGAAAGAAAATACCACCTTTTATATTCTCATGGTTATGGCTCTCATTCTGGAGCCCTGTGTACTAAAGCTGACCCTCATTCTAGTGCTCTGTGTACTAAAACTTTTTTCCAATTCCTCAAACTAGGGTACAGGTCCTCTCTCCCTTTGCAGACCCAAAACAGGGACCCTCCAATTGCTAATACACCCAGTAGCCCCCCTGTTGGTACTGTGAAGCTCCTGCACTGGTAAGACTCAACCAACTTGTCTTTTTAGTTGCAGAGAAAATGACCACTAAGTACTGGCCACTATCTATCTGGACCCAAACCACTGGGCGGAGCACCCAGAGCAGCCAAGATGGGAAACCAGATTCTAACCCTCCAGCCTGACAGCCGTTCCCCTAAGACTTCGCACTCCATCAGCTCTGAAGCAGATACAGAAGAGAGAATAGCGTGCCATTTCCTTATCATAATCAAAAGGCTGGAATGTTAGGTCTGGGCTTCCCAGAATTCCAAGGGACACACAGATGTCCACTTCCTCCAGAGGCTGTCAATCTTCTGACCTCTTCCCCTGTACCTGAGGCCCCGCCCCATGGCTATAAATGGGTGGGCCCCAGTCACCATCTTATCCCTGCCCCTGCCCCTGCTCCTGTTCCACCACGGCCTGCAGGTGGCCTGCTCTGACAGTTCCAAATGGAAGTAAATCATATTCCCAGAGTGATTTAAGTCTCATGTGCCTTTTTATCTGGGGGTTCATGCCTTAATAAGCTAACACTCCCCTCAAAATGAACCTAACATTACCAAGACAGAACCTAAAGATATGGAACTAGGGAACAGAGGGCCAACTGAACCTTCAAAATAAATGCATAATAACTCTGACTGAAGAAGAAACAGAGGCCGAAGAGGCAGATCAAGCTGGGACAAGGGCCACTTGAGGAGCTATTGCCATGATGAAGGCAGATATCCCACTTCAAACACAATCAGCATCTTGCCTGTGTGGCAAGTACTCTAAACATCCCAGGTTCAAGCCTTGAAAGTTGTTAACAATACTAATGAGGCACTTACCCTTCTTGAGTTTGCCTCCTCACCTGTAAAAGAAGAAAAGTAATACTGTTCCTACCCACCACAGATCACCATGAGGACAGAGATGGCAGGAGAATTCTTCCTATAAACAGCTACGGGAATGAAAAGAACATCTAGTGCCACCCTAGCAGGGAAGGCAAGGCCTAAAGCCAGAAGCATCACAGGTCCCCATGTCTAAAGGCCAAACTCTTCTCACCCAGAGGTCTGGCAGAGAAGACTTGCCTTCTAGCACTCACCTCCTGCCTGTATCAGCCAGGACTCCAAGGGGAACACCCAAGTCTGTGTACAAAGGTACCCACTAATGACCAGGCAGGGACAGGGAGGAAGGATTTCTGGACAGTTCAGCAGGTAGGGACAGAGGCCTTTAGCCAGACAGGAATCCTCAACTGCTCTTCAGGCAAGATATGGGACAAGGAATCATGTCCAGTTATCTGCTTTAATAAATGGCCTCTCACTGGGCATGGTGGTGCCTGTAATTCCAGCACTTGGGAGGCAGAGGCAGGGGATCTCTATGAGTTCAAGGCCAGCCTGGTCTACATAGTGAGTTCCAGGACAGCTGGGGCTACAGGGAGACCCTGTCTCAAAAAGACCAAAAAATAAATAAAATAAAATAAAAATAAATGGCCTCTCATGTAACCAGATTTTTTTCCACTGGGCAAAAATATTATCTTATGCACCAAACTCTTCAACCCTCAGTGTAAAAATTAAGATTAAAACAAAAACAGCACATGTGACATTGCTCCCAATGTCTCTTCCTCCCCCTTATTGCTTCTGTCTTATTCTATGTCTAAATGGCTTATTTTTTCTTCTTGCCTTCTAATTTCATTCACGTTGGGAAGAGCCACACAAGACTTATAGGATTTGAGAAGCAAACCCAGGGATCCTGAGTAACCAAGCTGTTATTACTCTACTTAAACAGTAGTGAGTTGCCTCTCCCTAGACCCATCCCTGGGAAGGGGCTGGGATAGACTTTCTAAGCTGATGCAGCCTTGCCTTCCCCAGGGCGTATCATATCCCTGATATGTTTTGGCAGGCCCCACTAGTCGTTTTCAATTCTTGATGCATTTGAAAATCATCTGCAACTTGAAAAAAAAATAGTAACAGAATACAGGCCCCCACCCAAGAAAACGAATGCAAATTCTCTAGGGAAGCCCTTCAGGGAATTCTAATGCACACTCAGCAGGGTAGCAAGGGACAGTAAAGCCAAACCTTAAAGACTTAAGTTCATTTGAAAAGGCAAGTAGGTCCTCCCACCACTTTGTGATCCTGATCTACTGCAAATCCATAAAATAGCTGATGGCTCCCTGAACAACAGAGATCTCACAGTAGTAAAGCAATAAGAGAGAATCCATGCCCCTCTAGGTCTAATTACACATCCTACTGTCACATGAAAGTTAGACTATAACTGGGCGGGGTGGAGCACACCTTTAATCCCAGCACTTGGGAGACAGAGGCAGGTGGATCTCTGTGAGTTCAAGGCCAGCCTGGTCTACAGAGCAAGCTCCAGGCCAGCTGGTACTAAAAGGGGGGAAAAAAAAAGGAAAGAAAGAATTTGTAGCCTCTAAACACTGGCCACCCACTTGGATTTCTTACCTACAAAACAGCCCCCATCCCCTAAGTCTCCTGTAAAGTTTATGTTTTACAAGGAATATTCTCGTGAAGACATGATTTTAACATGGTAGCAAACGCCTTTAGTCCCAGCACTCAGGAGGTAGAGGCAGGCGAATCTCTATGAGTGCAAGGCCACCCTGGTCTACAGAGTGAGTTCCAGGCCAGCTGGGGCTACAGGGAGACCCTGTCTCAAAAAGACCCCCCCCCCAAATAAAAGTGCTAAAAAGTGCTTCTAGTAAAGACTTCAGGGACACTTAGGTCAATGACAGACAAGAGGGCACATGAGCATGTGGCAGGTACTTAAGACTTTTCAAATTAGCTCCTTTAGATCTCAAGAATACTAAGAAAATATAAGAACTGCTGGATGTGGTGGTACACGCCTTTAATCCTAGCACTTAGGAGGCAGAGGCAAGCAGATCTCTGTGAGTTCAAGGGCAGCTTTGTCTTCAGAGCAAGTTCCAGGACAGCTGAGTTGGCAGGGAGACCCTGTCTCAAAAAAGACCAAAAAAAAAAAAAAAAGGAAAAAGAAAAGAAAATATAAGAACCATAGTTGGGGCTGGAGAGATGGCTCAGCAGTTAAGAGCACAGAATGCTCTTGCAGAGGACCCAGGTTCCATTCCCAGCATCCACATGGTGGCTGAGAACCGTCTTTAACTCCAGTTCCAGGGGAATCCGACGCCCACTTCTGACCTCCGAGGCATTGCAGTACATGGGTGCACCAACCTACATGCAGACAGTACACTCATACACATAAAAAATAATAAATAGGGGGCTGGAAAGATGGCTCAGCGGTTAAGAGCACCAAATGCTCTTGCAGAGGACCCAGGTTCGATTCCCAGCACCCACATGGCAGCTAAGAACCATCTTTGATTTCAGTCTAGGGGAATCTAACACCCTCTTCTGACCTCTGCAGCATTGCACGACACAAGTGCACCAACCTACATGCAGACAGTATATTCATACACATAAGAAATAATTTTTTAAAATGCTAAAAAAATAAAAAACAATAATAAATAGCCGGGTGTGGTGGCCCATGCCTTTAATCCTAGCACTTGGGAGGCAGAGGCAGGCGGATCTTTGTGAGTTCAAGGCCAGCCTGGTCTACAAAGTGAGTTCCAGGACAGCTGGGGCTACAGGGAGACCCTGTCTCGAAAAGACAAAAAAAAAAAAAAAAAAGACTGGGATCATAACTGAGTGTAGAGCACTTGCTTATGCATGGAGGCATAGAAGGGAAGGAGCTATGTTCAGGTTGCCTTATCTCCAGAATCACTGAACTGACTTTAAAAATTCCAACTACAATGCAAATATTATAAGAACACATTCCACAGAATTTTTAAATGAGTAATTACCTTAAAATAGAGGAATATTTTTAGTATGGTTTTTTTTTTTTTTTTTTTTTTGGTCTTTTCGAGACAGGGTCTCCCTGTAGCCCCAGCTGTCCTGGAACTCACTCTGTAGACCAGGCTGGCCTTGAACTCACAAAGATCTGCCTGCCTCTGCCTCCCAAGTGCTAGGATTAAAGGCGTGCGCCACCATGCCCGGCAGGATATTTTATTATGTTTTGATGACTTTAGTAGGCATAGTTTGATAATAAGGAAGTGTAGTGTTATAGATTCCATGATTATAAAATCAAACCCAACTGTGACACAGCATAGGGAAAATTTTTTAATCCAAATTAATTCAAATTTTTGCTGGACACTGGACTCATGTAAAGTAATTTCTCATGCTGAGTTCTAGTTGTATAACTAAGAAGTAGGTACATACCCGTGTGAAGCCAGCAGCAATGAAGGGCATTAAAGACAACTCTTCCTTGTCTGGCCTTCCAAAGAAGATGATAAAGGTTAGATAGTGTTTATCAGTTACACTTCACCTCTTTTACTATTCACTAATTTACATGCTACTTCAACTGTTACATAATGAGTTTGTGCACCTTCACGAAAATGGTATTCTCTTATGGTTTTGCCAGCTTCTGAAATGAAAGGGCAGTTCAAAACCTGAAAACCTAGCTTGAGAGCAAAACTCCCTTCCTGAAGTCAGCAGAAGGAGAAAAATAAAATGCTAAAGAATGAAGGCCAGGCTTCAAAGGAACTCTTGTCCAGCAGGCAGGCCCTCCTTTTGCCCTATGTTAATAACATCACACTGGCATCCGAATTTCAACATTAAAGAATCATGTTTACCTGCGCACTACACCAACAATAACCGTGTTTTCTGAGAGTTTTGATGCTCTGATAGACCTTTAAAAAAAAAAACACAAAATTTAAATAAATATAAAAACAATTCTTTTTAATTAATTTTTTTTTAATGTGGATGAATGTACTGTCTGCTTGTAGGTAGGTACACCCGTGTCATGCAATGCCACAGAGGTCAGAAGAGGGTGTCAGATTCCCCTGGAACTGGAGTTAAAGACGGTTCTCAGCCACCATGTGGGTGCTGGGGATCGAACCCGGGTCCTCTGCAAGAGCAGTTGGCACTCTTAACCACTAGGCCATCTCTCCAGCCCCAACAATTCTTAAAAATAAATATGTTTTCATAATTTTAGTTGTACAATTAAAATTGCAGAGAGAAACATAAGAGGAAAGGACCCCCTCACACTCTGCATTTACCTACTTGGCTATGTGATCCTTCTTTCTTTGCAGTTTAACTCCAAATTAGTAGACTGTAGTAACCATAACAAATATCATGTATGACTAAAACAGCTAACTAAAATGACATCCTTCTTATGCATTAACCTAGGTCAGTTCAGGTAAAGAATTTTTCCTACTTTGTGTTTATATGAAAGGCGCTACAGCTACTTGTCTCTTCTGGTAGAAGGGAAATGTACGACCAAGGCTCCTGCCTATACAGACTGTGGGAAATGTGACCACAGAATGGGAAAACCTTATTCTTCTTTGCTCACTCCTACCTTGAGGCACATAGGCTGCAGGTTCCTGTGGATCTCAGGCTGAGAAATATTTAAGAGTCTCAGGATAGAGACTAGCCCTAAGGGAGAGCTGCTCAGGAATGAAAGGTAGTCCCAGGGACCAGCCAGTGTCTCGTGGGACACAGCTCATTTCTCCACCCCTTTTCTCAGTAGTCCTGCTTTTCCCAGTGTCCACTGGACTCCTCTAGTTCTTACCTGTCTTTTCTCCCCAGAGGAGCCAACCTAAAGGGCACTGCAGGGCTCTACTGGAAAAGACTTCCCAAACAGGCCACAGTGGAGTTGCTGGCTAGGTGTCCAGCCCTGGTCTTCCTGCCTGAGACCAGGCTCAGTTCTGAAAGAAAGACTAGGGAAGGGTAGCCCCGAAGGGTCACTGGCACAACAGACACTCATAGCTAGTGGACCGCTCGTGATTAACAGTCTCCTAGTACTAATCTCCACCAGGAAAAATGGAGTACAGACTCACAGTGCAATTCCTGTGACCTCTAGGGACATTAGATCTGTTCCCATAACACAGATGAGGAATGAAGAAAGGAAAGTTAAGTTGTAACCAGCCTCTTCAAACCAATTCTCAGCTTTTTAGAGGAAAAACAGTTGTGGGTAATATAATAGCAAGTAGGTAACCATGAAAATGATGTCAGTGAGGAGCTCTGGACGACCTGCCTACACTGGAGGTAAAAACAAGGGGCGCTGAGCCAAGGAAGAAGCAGAAGAGAAGACCATGTCTACCTGAAGACAAGCCCATCAAAGCAGCCCTAAAACTACATGAAGACAGAGGACAGTGGTGTACTCAACTTTTTCTAGCAAAAGGAAGAATTGACTACAAATAGAAATATCAGGAACTAGGCTTGAAAATTAATACCCTTGCTTTAGAATTCATGACACTTGCAAAGAAATGTCTTGGCATAGTCAAAATGTACATCTAGACACTAGGAAGGCAGATTTCAAGGTCAGAAGATGGGACATGATCCTTTGTTCTAAGACTCTGACGGCTTGGCAGGCATACTGGGGAACTCTCAAAATCATACTATCTTTTGTTCACTGGAAGTCAATTTGCCTGCACATGTTAGAAAATCCCAAAGGGGGGGGGAGAAATCCCAAAGAACAGTGGCTTAAATACTCATTCCTATCTCACATATGAAAGATGTACACAGGAGATAGTTCAGGGCTGCCATGCGTTCTGCAGGACCAGGTACCTACTTTTTTCACTGTGTATTTCTCTATTACTGCTTGAACATTTCTTCCTCATGGTCCAAGATTGATCTGAATGCTAGCCATAACATCCATATTCTAAATATTAGGAAAAGCAGCTTGCTTCCTCCCTCCAGGATACTTTCCAGAAAATGTATAATAGTTCCAATGGTCAGTTACAAGGAAAGCTAGGGGGCTGGGTATGGTGATGCACGCCTTTAATCCCAGCTCTCGGGAGGCAGAGGCAGGGGGGCTCTCTGTGAGTACAAGACCTGCCTGGTCTATAGAGCCAGTTCCAGGACAGTTGGGGCTACAGGGAAACCCTGTCTCAAGAAGACCAAAAAAAAAAAANAAACCCACACAGCCCATGGGTCCCACCATCCAGCGGGGGGGCTTGTATGTTCAATCAAGTTGATCAAATGAGTGTCCAGACTATATTGCTGTAGTTTCACCATTCACCCCAATCACAGCCCTTACATTCTACCATGCCCCTTCTTCTGCAGATTTTTGCCTAGGCTTAGAAAAGGGGCACAGGTGGATGAGAAGCAAAACAGTCTACATTCTCTGGAGCTGTTGTCTTGGACTCTGGTCAATTCTGGCTGTTTCCTTTCATGGGCTGACAGTTTGTCCAGGAATAACCTTTCAATCCTACTAATGAAGCACAAGCAATTAGATATATAGGTATTTAAGCAGTACTAATTGTTATGGTAGGTTAGTTTGGTATAGACACAGATGTTTGGATGTTATGTTAATCAATGAATTACATTTTTTTTCTGTTAAATATGGTCTTACTGTGGCTTTTTTCTGTTAAATAGGGTCTTACTGTGGCTTATGACATCTCCTAACGATTAGAGGATGTAAGCTTGTGGCATCAGCTGTGGGTTATTCCTCCAAGGAGAGAGCTAATAGCCAATTAGATTTGGGATATACAGGCATATGGCTGCCTCTGCTGCACAGTATTTCCAGGCAGGTGAGGTGTAGCTGGTGCTGAGAGTGGAGTCTTGTTTGACTCAAGGAGACCCGTATTTGCTTTATTGGTTTAGTGGCCTTTGGTAACATTCTCTGGTATTCCACAGAGAGTTTGTTGTAGGGCTAGAGATAATGCAAATGTTTTCATCAGGGGCACAACATGTTTTAGTGGTTTACACAGTTAATTAAGTATTTTAATAAAAATATATTGAGGGGCTGGAGAGATGGCCTAGCAGTTAAGAGCGCCGACCACTCTTGCAGAGGACCTGGGTTCAATCCCCAGCATCCACATGGCGGCCGAGAACCATCTGTAACTCCAATTCCAGGAGAACTCCAGTTCCAGGGGAATCCGACACCCTCTTCTGACCTCCACGGCATTGCACGACACGGGTGCACAAACCTACATGCAAACAGTACACTCATACACATACAAAAATAAATAAAATTGAAAAAAAATAAATAAAAAAATAAAAAGGATCTTCTGACCAAAGCAAATCAAAAAATTGTATGAACATTTTTGACACTCTTGAGTTTATTCTTTTTTTGTGGGGAGGTGGCATGTTTCTTTATTTGTGGTATGGGTCATGTATGTCTGCTTGCTGCCATGTGCATGGACACACATGTGCATATGGATACATCCCAGGCCGACACTGGGAGTCATCCTCAATCCTTCTCCAGCTTATTCATTGAGGCAGGGTCTCTTAGTTGAACCTGCAGCTCTCATTTCAGCTCCTCTGTCTAGCCATCTTACTCTAGGGATCTGCTGTCCCTGTCTTCTAAGGCTGGAATTATAGGCAGGCCATGCCAGTTATATAGTTTCTGGGGATCTGAACTCTAATCTCCCCCACACACTTTTTAAAAATATTTGTGTATTTCATATATAACACCCCAATCAATACTAATCCCATTTGTACTCCCTTTCCCAACAGTCCCTTCTACAGTCCCTCCACTGGAATTCATACACTCTTTCATTTGTACAAAGGCCATGCTGTTTTGAGATTCTCCGTGGATGTAGCAGCCATGAGCACTGTGGTGGATCAACTTTAGGATCAACTTGACACACCTTTAGGGTTGAGGGAGCATCAATTGGGGAATTGCCTCCATTGGGCTGGCCTGTGGCCCTATCTGTGGGGTATTCTTCATTGTTGAGTGTTGTGGGAGGGCCCAACCCACAGTGGGCAGTGCTACATCTAGGCAGGTTGCTCTGTATTGTATAAGAAAACAGGGTGAGCATGGGTCAGGGGAGCAAGTCGGTAAGCAGCATTCCTCTATGCCTGTGCTTCAGTTCCTCCAGGTTCCTGCCCTGAGTTCCTATCTTGGACTCCCTAAGTGATGACCTATGACCTGGGAGATGTGAGCTAAATAAACCCTTTCCTCCCCAAGTTGGTACTGGTCAGAGTATCTTATAACAGCAAATGAAAGCAAACCAGGACAAACACTGAGCGGAGGAGCCCAGACACCTGCTCTTCCTACTCATACTACCCTCTCTACCATGTTTTTTCACCTATATTCTTTTCAGAACTTCTGTCTATCCCTCAGTACTCAGTTCAAATATCTTTTTTGAGCCCCTCTTTGACACAGGTACCCACAGAGTTCCTGATAAACCTCTATGGGCACTGAGCTCATCTAGTGATCCTCTGTATAAGTTGACTGCCTTTGCCCCCTCCAAAATTTAGGTGTTACCAATGTGACAGCATCAAGAGGTGGTCCTTCAGAACTTCCCAGGCTCTGTGGGTTGATCTCTAGTGAGTGGAATTAAGGACTTTATTAAAGAAATTTCATACAATCATCTGTCATCCTAAACTCTCACCCAACAAGATAAAGATGACATCATCTTTAAGAAGATGTAAGAAAGAGCCAGGAAGAAAGACCTAAGATTCTTGGCCAAAGCCCTTCAGGAAAAGAATATGATCAGGAACCACATTTATAAAGGTCTGCTCTCTGAGAACAAGGAGGAGGGACTGCCTTGTTGACTCTTCACTGGCCAGCCAAGCCTACTGAGTGCTATTCAGTTCTGGAGCCATGTTTACAAAAGCTACAGATCAGGAAGAATGTGGTTCCTCAGAGGGCCTGCCATGAAAGCATGGAGACCAAGTTTAGATCCCCACTCTCTATGTAAAGTCCTGTATCTATAACCTCGGGCCTCAGGAAGAGTGAAGACAGGCAGATCCCGAAACTCACTAGCCTAGCTGAACAGATGAGCTCCAGGCCTGGTGAGAGATTGTTTCTATAAAGTGATTAAAGACACCTGACATTACACTAACCCCTGGCTTCCATATGTTCTCTCTCTCTCTCTCTCTCTCTCTCTCTCTCTCTATATATAATACATATATATATATATATATCACATGTGTACACTACACACAAAAATTTTTAAAAATAATTTAGAAAATTATAATCATTCTTGTTGCAGTGATATGCAGGTGACAGCTAGACTTAATTAAATGTCAGGTTTCATTTTAAATCTTAATAGTTGTCATTTATATTTTCTTACTGTTGCTTTTGTTCTGATTTTTGTGGAGTTTGGGATCAAACCCAGAGCCTCATGTAGTCTAGACAGTGTCACACTGTTTTAAACAAAGCAAGCAAGATAAACTAAGGGATAAAGATTCATCTTAGTAACACTGATATTTTAATATCTTGCTTATTTTGAATATAAGAAAGGGAGATTGAATTTAACCTAATGTATCTGCAGGCAGCACTTACTGTCACAGACACCTTTAGGCCTGCATCTCTGACTTACCTGCACAGTGCCTCTGCATCTAGTTGTCCAGGATTTCTGTGGTCTATGATGATGATGTCATGGAGTTTATCCAGGAAACAAGCAAGAACACCCTGTTCCTCCTTGGTGACTGTACATTTAAACCCAGCTCTTTCACATGCCCTGTAGAATCCATTGCACTGGTTATCTTCTTTGGTAAACACTAAAAGTACCTGAATTAGAAGAGCACAAACACATTTTTTTAAAATTTTTATTTATTTTTGTATGTGTATGAGCGTACTGTCTGCTTGTAGGTCTGTGCACCCGTGTTGTGCAATGCCGCGGAGGTCAGAAGCGGGCGTCGGATTCCCCTGGAACTGGAGTTACAGACGGTTCTCAGCTGCCATGTGGGTGCTGGGGATCGAACCCAGGTCCTCTGCAAGAGCAATCGGTGCTCTTAACCGCTAGGCCATCTCTCCAGCCCACAAACACGTTTTTTAAAAATCTTGTTATAATTCTCATTTCTTAGTAAGTCACAGAAAATTCCCAAGTGTTTTCAAGATAAAGCATAAGATTTTTTTTTTTTTTTGGTCTTTTTGAGACAGGGTCTCCTTGTAGCCCCAGCTGGTCTAGAACTCACTCTGTAGACCAGGCTGACCTTGACCTTGAACTCACAAAGATCCGCCTGCCTCTGCCTCCAGAGTGCTAGGATTAAAGGCGTGTGACACCATGCCCAGCAAAGCATAAGATGGAAATATAATAACTGTAAATATTAACTTTTTTTCTCACATATAACTCAGGGATATTATCATTCATTGCCCTCAAATTGGTGCTAATTTCTAAACTGGAAATCTAAGTGCTTATATGCTTACTTCTTTTGCTGAAAAACCCATTGACAGAACTCAATAAAGACTTGATAGAATATTTTATTTTAAAACTGAATCAAAACACACAAATATGTACATTAACAGAAAGTTAACTGAGTATGTCTCTGATAGAAAATGCTAATATTCCAATGAACATAATGGAACACATAATTTTTAAACAAACATATACTTAACATGTTTTGACTCAAGATTTTATGTAATGCCTCCAAGGTAAAAAAAAAATCACTTTGATGCCAGGCA
This sequence comes from Rhizomys pruinosus, assembly GCA_009823505.1. NCBI lineage: Eukaryota > Metazoa > Chordata > Mammalia > Rodentia > Spalacidae > Rhizomys > Rhizomys pruinosus. The sequence continues at coordinate 581,872 of VZQC01014759.1, read as the reverse complement.
TGGTGGCACACACCTTTAATCCCAGCACTTGGGAGGCAGAGGCAGGTGGATCTTTGTGAGTTCAAGGTCAGCCTGGTCTACAGAGTGAGTTCCAGGACAGCAGGGGCTACAGGGAAACCCTGTCTCAAAAAGACCAAAAAAAAAGAAAAATCACTTTGAATATAAGAAAAGAGATTGAAGAAGACTAAAATGTTCTATTTCAAAGCCTGCTAGTTAAGTGATATGGGGACAGCACTGGATGTGGAAGGCAGCATCTGTGCCAATACCAAGACAATGACCAGCCATCTTGGTACTTGGCCTGCATCAGGTGAGGCCTGGATCTCAGGATTGCTGGCACACGCCTGTATATCAGCACTTGGGGAGGGTAGGCAGGAGGATCAGTACAAAGCACGGTGATGACAGTATGAGCTACATGAGGCCTTGTCTCAAAGGTAATAAATGCCAAGCAGGGTGGCACACAGTTTTAATCCCAGCACTGTTAACTGTATGCAGGAGACTAAAATTTCACCTTTTATTTTGGAAAAATTCAAATTTACAAAAATATTGTAAACAACAATGAACACTTAAATACTCTTCCTCTAGATTCATCAGTCCTTAACCTTTGGCTGCCTTTGTTTTAACTTTATCTCTATGTATGCACACATGTATACATGCATACGTGAGCAATGGACACAACTATACAGCCCCCCCACTATGAATCCAAAATTTTGGCCTCAATGTATATTCCTAGGGAAAAGCTATTCTTTTATGTAATTATAACATAGTTACTCTTTTTTTTTTTTTTGAGACAGGATCTCCCTTTAGTCCCACATGGCCTGGAGCTTACTATGTAGACCAGGCAGGCCTTGAACTCACAAAGATCCACCTGCCTCTGCCTCCTAAGTGCTAGGACTAAAGGCGTGCGGTCACCATGCCCAGCTAACACTGTTACTCTTATCAAGCCCAAGAAATTGAACATAATATACAGTAATTACCTTAAATGTCTAACTTTAAACATCATCACTCCATTAAAGAAAATTGGAATATCATTACATCATTATACCTGAAGTTGATCTTGATGAAATCTCATGGGGCCAAACTGCACATCTGATACTGCTACCTGTAAGAAAGAGATGTGCTTAAAGATAAAAGGAAGGAGAAAAATCTACCAATATTTTTCTCTTTCTACTCAGTGTAACAGAAAAAAGTAAAATATTTACCCTAAAAATTACAAAAATATTAGCTAAGAGGAAACACAACCATATCCTTCTAACTCCCAGCAGAAATGGGAACAGGAAAGGAGAAGCAAAATGTATGTGGCGTCCAGGCATTCTTTTGCTAGCTGTGCACAACCTTAATAAGATTCACTCAGCCTTCCTTAGCCGGAGTTTCTCATTTGTTACAAAGATCAAGTAATACGATAATATAAACCATCACCAAATAGTAGATACCAAACAAGTACTGGTAGTCCATATATACCTATTTCCACCTTTCTCTTGATGGACAATGAAATCTTACATCCCAAACAGCACATGAATAATGCAGTCCAACAGACAAAACTATGGAATGTCAGTCATAGAAAACCTCTTTAATAAATAGTTGACATTTCATTTTATAGAAGCATAACAACACTGTTCAATACATACTTAGCAAAGTGTTTATTGCACTATAATGAGGACTTGAATTTGGATCTTCAGCACCCACATAAAAAGCTGGGTATGTGTTTGCACACTTCCGTAATACTAGAGTTAGGGAGGTGGAAACAGACAGGATTGGAGCTCACTGGCTAGCGAATCTAGCCAAATCAGTGAGCTTCAGGTTGAGTTGGAAAAAAATAAGATGGAGGGGGCTAGAGAGATGGCCTAGTGGTTAAGAGCACCGACTGCTCTTGCAGAGGACCCGGATTTGATCCTCAGCACCTAAATGGCAGCTGAGAACGGTCTTTAACTCCAGTTCCAGGGGAATCCGATGCCCTCTTCTGACCTCTGTGGCATTGCATGACACGGTGCACCAACCTACATGCAGACAGTACATTCATTCACATACAAAAATAAATAAAATTAAAAAAAATAAGATGGAGAGCTGGCAAGATAGCTCAGTGGGTAAAAGGTACTTGCTTTGTAAGCCTGATAACCTGAATTCAATCCCAGGGACCCATATAAAAGTAGAAAAACTTCACAAAGTTGTCCTCTGACCTTCACACATACATTGATATATTCTCTCTCACTCTCTCTCTCTCTCTCTCTCTCACACACACACACACACACACACACATGACACATGCAAATAATAATAAAAATAAGGTAGGGCGTAATCAAGGAAAACACCCAATGTTTACCTCTGGCCTCTAAACAGGTACATGTATCCACATACACATGCACCTCTACATAACAACAACAATAAAAAAAGAAAATAAACATGATGTCACCTCCAATTTCTTTTTTTTTAATTTTATTTATTTTTGTATGTGTATGAATGTACTGTCTGCATGTAGGTTTGCGCACCCATGTCGTGCAATGCCGCAGAGGTCAGAAGAGGGTCTCAGATTCCCCTGGAACTGGAGTTCTCCTGGAATTGAAGTTACAGACGGTTCTTAGCCACCATGTGGGTGCTCTTAACCGCTAGGCTATCTCTCCAGCCCCACTCCAATTTCTAATAGTAGTAATCCTAACACCATTGCAAAGCTTGGTGTGCCAAGAGCTGAATATACGCTATCTCACTAAATCCTCACCACAATGTAGTAAGAGTTTTCAACTGGGAAACTTGGGTTCTAAGTACTTTGTCTAAGGCCACACAACTAGGAAGAGGCATGGCTAGGATACTAACCCCCCCCCCATCTGTTTAGCTCCAGACCTCATGCTGCAAAGCCAGAGAGAGCCATGAAAGGGCTTGGGAAGTCTATGCTCTTCACAAAGCATCCCAAGAAAGAGAGAAAGTGGGGCTGACATCCAGTGGCAGATGATAAATCCTTGTACTAGATTTCTGCCCAGAGGAAAGACAAAGCCTACAAGAAGAGAAAGACTTTCAACTCTAACCTGAGATCCTAAGCCTCTGGGTGATGATGTGATTCCATATCTACAATAGCAACCTAAGAACTAGATCCTTAAGACTTCCTATAAAATATCTCCTGTCAGTCAGTCTCTCATCTCTCCTCTCAAGCTAAAGTAAACAAAATCTGCTTAGTGATGAAGGAAACTCGCATACAATTTAAAATTTTAACTACGAGAAGCTAATGTTCAGTAATTAAGGGACACTGGTTAAGTTTCTGATTTGCCTCCTGATAATTTTGTTTCTCAAAAGGAATTAGAGGAGCCGGGCATGGTGGCGCACGCCTTTAATCCTAGCACTTGGGAGGCAGAGGCAGGCGGATCTTTGTGAGTTCAAGGCCAGTCTGGTCTACAGAGTGAGTTCCAGGACAGCTGGGGCTACAGGGAGACCCTGTCTCAAAAAGACCAAAAACAAACAAACAAAAAAGGAATTAGAGGAATGGAGATCACTATTATTTCAGATCTAAGACTGAGAAGGAAGACTGTTTGGGAAAGTAAAAGGTTAAGGAGACTAGGCATCTGAGGTACCACCCATCCTCGTGGGTTGTGTAACATGGGGTAGCATGAAATAGATTGGCACAGTTGGATGCCAAAGCCAGTATTTCAGAAACACAATATGGCCCAAGAATCAGAATAGCCTAAAATGACAGACCTAGGGGAAGATGGTACAGTAAAACACAGGAGGAATCTTTCTACCTAAACAACACTGAACTACCAGAACTATCTGTTATAACTACTTGGAGAACTCTGCAGTATAGTAAAGGCTTTCACTTCCAGGGGAAGGCCTACATAGTAAAGGTGATTAATTTCAGGCAATTTCTACTCTTAGTACCAGGCCCCTGACCTAGCTCCATGGCAGGCAGCTGTGCACATGTTCTGGAGCAATCTGAACACAAGTTTCAGGAAACAGGATGGCACAAAGGACTTTGTCCTCCAACTTTCAGGAACTGGTGTTCTATTCATGACTCTTGATTCTAATCATTGGATTCTGACCAAGAAGTAGGTAGCAGAAAATACCACATTAAGAGGAAATTTATAGCTACAAACACTTACATTAATACAAATGGGGGTAGGGGGGCTGGAGAGATAGCTCAGTAGTTAAGAACACTTGGTGCTCTTGCAAAGGACCCAGGTTCAGTTCCCAGCACCCACATAGAAACTCATAGCCATCCTAACTCCAGTTCCAGGGAATATGATGCCTTCTTCTGACCTACACAAGCACCAAGCTCTCGTGAGATACATATATATACACACAGGTAAACACTCATACTCATAAAATATTTTTTTTAATTTTTTTTTAAATTTTATTTATTTCTGTATGTGTATGAATATACTGTCTGCAAGCAAGTTTGTGCACCTGTGTCGTGCAATGCCTCGGAGGTCAGAAGAGGGTGTCGGATTCCCCTGGAACTGGAGTTCTGGAATTGGAGTTTCAGATGGTTCTCGGCCGCCATGTGGGTGCTGGGGATTGAACCCGGGTCCTCTGTAAGAGCGGTCAGCGCTCTTAACCGCTAGGCCATCTCTCCAGCCCCATATAAAATATTTTTAAAGAATACATTAAGCCGGGCATGGTGGCGCACGCCTTTAATCCTAGCACATTGGGAAGCAGAGGCAGGCGGATCTTTGTGAGTTCAGAGCCAGCCTGGTAACAATAGCGAGTTTCCAGGACAGCTGGGCTACAGGGAGACCCTGTCTCGAAAGACCAAAAAAAAAAAAAAAAAATCACATTAAATCTCAATGAAATTAATCTTATAATTTAAGTAACTAAAAAAAGAACAAATTAACCCAAAAGCTTTCAGAAGAAAGGAAAGAGAGTAGAGTATGAATGAATAAAATGAAATAAAAAAAAGAGAAAATCGGGGCCGGAGAGATGGCTCAGCAGTTAAGAGCGCCAACTGCTCTTGCAGAGGATCTGGGTTCGGATTCTCAGCACAGACATGACGGCTAAGAACCACCTTTAAAGCCAGGCATGGTGACAGAACTTTAATCCTAGCACTCAGGAGGCAGAGGCAGGCAGATCTCTGTGAGTTCAAGGCCAGCCTGGTCTACAAATTAAGTTCCAGGCCAGCTGGGGCTACAGGGAAGATCCTGTCTCAAAAGACCAAAAAAATAAAAAATAAAAAGGTAGGGACAGCAAGATGGTTCAGTGATAAGGCTCTTCCACCAAGCCCGAGATAACCTGAGTTTGATACTTGAAAACCCATGGGAAGAGAGAGAACTGACTCCTGAAAGTTGTCTTCCGATCGCTACATATATGCCATGGCACACACATGCTCATACACATACACAGAATAAATGGGAAAATACACATTTTTTAAAAAGTAAAAAAGTGAAGGAAACCAGGCTGCCTAGTATACTTTGAGCTCTGGGTTCAATCTTTTAGTGGGCGGGAGGGAGGAGAGGAGGGAGGTGAGGGAGGAGGGGAGGATAAAATACATAGCTGGGCATGGTGACACATACCTGTAATCTTAGCGCTTAGGAGGATTCTGAGTTTAAGCCAGTCTGGGCTACATAGTGAAATCTTGTCTCAAAAAACTTACACAAAATAAAATTTACAGTGTTAGTCACATCTGAAGGACAAGATAAAAGAATGGGCAGCAAGGGCAAATAACACTAAGTCCATGAGTGACATCAAAAGTTGGTGTGAGGGGCTGGAGAGATGGCTCATTGGTTAAGAGTACCAACTACTCTTGCAGAGGAACTGAGCTTGATTACCAACACCCACATGGCAGCTAGCAACCATATATAACTCCAGTGCTAGGGGACTCCAATGCCCTCTTCTGACCTCCTCAGCACTGCACAACAATGGGTGCACTAAAATGAATGCTGCAAACAATACTTCTACACACACACACACACACCACTATATATATAGATATATATTATATATATAATATAGAATATATATATTATATTTGTCTTTTTGAGAGAGGGTCTCCCTAAGCCACAAGCTGGTCCTGGAACTCACTTTGTAGAACCAGCCTGGCCCTTGAATCAGAGATCCATCTGCCTCTGCCATCCCGAGTGCTGGGATTAAAGGTGTGGCATCACCATACCCGGCCTTAAAAGTAATAAATATTTTTTAAAAAACAAAATACAGTTTTGCATTCCTTAATCACACCTGGGACAGAGTGGCAGATCCAGGATCAAAGTCAGCCTGGAGCTGACAGGGAGACCCAGTCTCAAAAAGATCCCCCCCCCCAAAAAAAAAACCCAACAGTTTAGTATGATACGATTCATCAAAGAGGCTTCTTTATGAACAGTATGGAGAATAAATAAACAAAGTTCCAAACTGGTCAAATGCAGACAGTAATGACCATGGTGCCCAGCCCCAATTAATACATCTACAATACAATCCAAGACTCAAGGAACATTATGTGGAAAAAGGGGTGGGAAAGTTTTAAGAGTCAGAGGACCAGGACACCTGTTGCTAGACAGAGTATTCTGACGTGATAAAGAAGCTGCACACATAACATCTCCACATGGTTACCTAACACCTCCATAATGGCAACACCACTGACATGCCTCTGTGTATGGGGAAATTTCACAAGGTCCTACCTCTAGATGAAGATTATAGGCAAGATCAGTGGAGAGAATCAGCCTTTTATCTGGGATGAGCTCCCTGATAGCTTATCCAGACCCAAGTGGTCAGCCTTAAACAACACACGCACCTTTAAATGGACTCAGTAGATTTGTGTGGTGTGTGTGTGTGTGTGTGTGTGTGTGTGTAAAACAATAATAAAAATATGTCACAAAATTAAGAGGAAGTGGGGAAAATGTGAGAAGAACCGGAGGGGAGGGTGGAAATATGTAAATAAGTACCCATGTAATTTAAAATTCTCAAAAACTAATGTTTTTTAAAGTGTGAAAAATTTAGGAAAAACAATATAACTTTATGATCTCATCTTAAAAATAACTAACCCAGTAGATGTATTTTGAGGCTAAAGCAAGGTATATATTCATTTGGTTTCAAGACTGAGTTGGGCCATTGCAAAGTTTTGGCAATACCGGGCGATGCAGTGGTACCACCTTTTCCCAGCCGCTGGGAGGCAAGGAAAGGTGAATCTCTATAAGATCAAGTCCAGCCTGATCTAGGTATCAAGTTCCAGGCCAACCAGGGCATAAGGGAGACCCTGTCTCAAAACAAACATAGATAACAACAACAAAATGAAATGAAAAAAACAGCAAAAAATACCCTAAAGTTTTAGCAATATTTTAAAAAGGTTCACATGTCAGCAAATCTACCACTGAACATTTTACTTAACTAGATTGCATTTAGCTTCACATCCTATCAAAAGGAATATACAGCTCCTAGGACTTCTGTGAAGCTGAGTATCAGCATAGTGGGACAACTACCTACCACTGTCCCATGTACAGAACACCACCACCAGGAAATCTGATGACGTTGCTCAGTGAGGAGATGTCAACGGTAGGCCCTCAGAGTTAACAACTTCCCAACCACTCTCCATAAGAGCAAGAGAACTACTGGAATTCTTGCATACCTATTTGTTTATGTCTAATAATCAGAATCAAACTGATCTATTCCTTCAGATCACAGCCCTTTTAATTCAGTTTTTATATTACTATTTAGAAGAAAATAGTCATTTTCCAAATGAATTTTAATGACATAGTTTTCATTTACTCTTTCAGCTTCAAAAGCAACTGACATTTTTAGATAATACAGAAACAACAATATGTTCAAAAGCTGATATTAGTAATTATACAAGTTCTTGAAGACAGATGTGGTGGTATATTCATACAATCCCAACACTCAGGAACGAAGAATAGGAAATGAAAAGTTAGTTCAAGACCAACTTTGGCTACATAATAGATTGAGGCCAACCCGGCCTATAGTTACATCTTGTCAGAAAAAAAACACAAAAATAAATTGTTGAATGTAATCTTTTATATGTGTTTTGTTATAACTTTTTCACTTTTTACTGTGTCTTTCTTAGTCTCCTCCTAAAAATTGGAATGCACCAGGTTGGGTAATCACATGCCTTTAAATCCCACGACTGGGAGGCAAAGGCAGGTGGATCTCTGTGAGTTTTCAAGGTCAGTATGCTCGACATAGTGAGTTCAAGCCAACGGGAGTACCAGGAGATCCCCATTCAAAAAGACTAAAAAAATAAAAAAAAAAAAAAAAAAAAAAAAAAAAAAAAAAAAAAATAGTACCCCCCCAAAAACAAGGGAACACTCATGAATTTGTGCATAGTCCGTTTTGTAATATTTTTTAGATATGTGCGAATGTAATTAAGATTTATTTGTTTTTAGGCTGGAGAAATGGCGCTAGCAGGTTAAGAGCACTACTGCTCTGCAGAAGACCAGGTTCAATCCCCAGCAACCAACGGTGGTCTGAGACCTCTTACTTAACTCCAGTTCCAGGGGAATCCGACACCCTCGTCTGACCTCCGAGGCACTGACATGGATGCACAAACCTACATGCCGACAGTAAATTCATACACAGAAAAAATAAATAAAAATTAAAAAAAGATTTATTGTTATTATTTTTATTGTTAATATTTTCTGTTTTATCTGAAACAGCTGTGTTATTATTATTTTCTTTAATTCATTCTTTGGTGTATTTCATACATCATGTTCCAATTCAGTCAGGTATTTTCCGTATGTCCCTTTGTTCCTTCCCCCACCCCTCCACCCCACCCACCCCATCCCAGATATTTTTTGCCATAACGGTCCGCAACTTGTCTTCCTTTCTCTCATTGTTTTTTTCCTTTTGTTTAGGCAATAAGTGATAATTTAATGATACAAGATCCTTCATGTAAAAACCATTTACAAGTAGTTTGTGCCCAAACCCAACAGCCCAAGGGTCCCACAATCCACGGGGGGCGTGTATTTCAATCAAGTTCAATCAAATGAGTGTCCAGGTATATATGGTAGTTTCAAAACACCTTCCCCCCAATCGCAGCCCTTACAGCTATCCACGTTGCCTCCCTCTTCCTGCAGATTGTTCCCTGTGCTTAGAAAAGAGGCACAAAGGTTGAGAGAAGCAAACGTCTACTTTCTCTGGGAGCTGTTGTCGTGACTCGGGTCAATTCTGGCCTGTTTCCTTTCATGGGCTACAGTTTGTCCAGGAAAACCTTTGATAGCCTACAATGAAGCATAAGCAATTAGTATATATGGATATTTTTTTATCGGGGTATAAAGGTATAATGTTTTTATTTATTTTTGTATGTGATATGTAAACTGGTCGCATAGTAGGTCTGTGCACCATGTCGTGCAATGCACACGGAAGTCAGAAGAAGGTGTCAGATTCTCCCTGGAACTGGAGTTCTCTGACCTGGAATGGAGTTCAGACAGCTCTTGGCCGCCATTGGGGTGTTGGGGATCAAACCACNAGATTCCCCTGGAACTGGAATTCTCCTGGAATTGTGAAATTCTCCTGGAGTTTCAGACAGTTCTCGGCCGCCATGTGGGTGCTGGGGATCGAACCTGGGTCCTCTGCAAGAGTGGTTGGCGCTCTTAACCGCTAGGCCATCTCTCCAGCCCCTACATTGGGACTTTTAACTGCAAATTACAAACTCAACTCAAACTAGCTTCAACCAAAAAGGAAGATTTATTGCAAGGGTATTAAAATATCATAAGAAGGAGAAAATAGCCCGGCGTGGTGACACACACCTTTAATCCTAGCACTCAGGAGGCAGAGGCAGGCGGATCTTTGTGAGTTCAAGGCCAGCCTGGTATACAGAGCGAGTTCCAGGACAGCTGGGGCTACAGGGAGACCCTGTCTCGAAAAGACCAAAAAAAAAAAAAAAAAATCACATTAAATCTCAAATGAAATTAATCTTATAATTTAAGTAACTAAAAAAAGAACAAATTAACCCAAAAGCTTTCAGAAGAAAGGAAATGAGAGTAGAGTATGAATAAAATGAAATAAAAAAAAGAGAAAATCGGGGCCGGAGAGATGGCTCAGCAGTTAAGAGCGCCAACTGCTCTTGCAGAGGATCTGGGTTCGGATTCTCAGCACAGACATGACGGCTAAGAACCACCTTTAAGCCAGGCATGGTGGCAGACACTTTTAATCCTAGCACTCAGGAGGCAGAGGCAGGCAGATCTCTGTGAGTTCAAGGCCAGCCTGGTCTACAAATTAAGTTCCAGGCCAGCTGGGGCTACAGGGAGATCCTGTCTCAAAAGACCAAAAAAATAAAAAATAAAAAGGTAGGGACAGCAAGATGGTTCAGTGAGTAAAGGCTCTTACCACCAAGCCCGAGATAACCTGAGTTTGATACTTGAAAACCCATGGGAAGAAGAGAACTGACTCCTGAAAGTTGTCTTCCGATCGCTACATATATGCCATGGCACACACATGCTCATACACATACACAGAATAAATGGGAAAATACACATTTTTTAAAAAGTAAAAAAGTGAAGGAAACCAGGCTGCCTAGTATACTTTGAGCTCTGGGTTCAATCTTTAGCGGGAGGGAGGGAGGGAGGGAGGGAGGGAGGGAGGGAGGGAGGAAGGAAGGAAGGAAGGAAGGAAGGAAGGAAGGAAGGAAGGAAGGAAGGATTCTGAGTTTTAAGCCAGTCTGGGCTACTAGTTGAATTTATCTTGTCTCAAAAAACTCACACAAAATAAAATTTACAGTGTTAGTCACATCTGAAGGACAAGATAAAAGAATGGGCAGCAAGGGCAAATAACACTAAGTCCATGAGTGACATCAAAAGTTGTGTGAGGGGCTGGAGAGATGGCTCATTGGTTAAGATGCCAACTACTCTTGCAGAGGAACTGAGCTTGATTGACCACAACCCACATGGCAGCTAGCAACCATAATAACTCCAGGTGCTAGGGGACTCCAATGCCCTCTTCTGACCTCCTCAGCACTGCACAACAATGGGTGCACTAAAAAATGCCTGCAAACAATACTTCTTACACACAACACAACACACACACTACTATATATATAATAATATATATATATATATATATATATATATATATATATTTGTCTTTTTGAGAGAGGGTCTCCCTATAGCCACAGCTGTCCTGGAACTCACTTTGTAGACCAGGCTGGCCTTGAACTCAGAGATCCATCTGCCTCTGCCTCCCGAGTGCTGGGATTAAAGGTGTGCATCACCATACCCGGCCTTAAAAGTAATAAATATTTTTTAAAAAACAAAAGTTGCAGGGTGTGGTGGTGCATGCCTTTAATCCCAGGCCAGCCTGGTCTACATAGTGAGTTCCAGGACAGCTGGAGTTACAGGGAGACCCTGTCTCAAAAAGATCCCCCCCCCAAAAAACCCAACAGTTAGTATGATACGATTCATCAAAGATGCTTCTTTATGTAACAGATGGAGAATATAAACAAAGTTCCACAACTGGTCAAAATGCAGACAGTAAGTGACCATTGGTGCCCAGCCCCAATTAATACATCTACAATACAATCCAAGACTCAAGGAACATTGTGGAAAAAGGGGTGGGAAGATTTTAAGAGTCAGAGGACCAGGACACCTGTTGCTAGACAGAGTATTCTGACGTGATAAAGAAGCTGCACACATAACATCTCCACATGGTTACCTAACACCTCCATAATGGCAACACCACTGACATGCCTCTGTGTATGGGGAAATTTCACAAGGTCCTACCTCAAGATGAAGAACTACAGGCTGTAGAGGGAGAGAAAATCAGCTTTCTCTAGGGATGAGCTCCCTGATAGCTTATCCAGACCCAAGTGGTCAGCCTTAAACAACACACGCACCTTTAAATGGACTCAGTAGATTTTGTGTGTGTGTGTGTGTGTGTGTGTGTGTGTGTGTAAAACAATAATAAAAATATGTCACAAAATTAAGAGGAAGTGGGGAAGAATGTGAGAAGAACCGGAGGGGAGGGGTGGAAATATGTAAATAAGTACCCATGTAATTTTAAATTCTCAAAAACTAATTTTTTAAAGTGTGAAAAATTTTAGGAAAAACAATATAACTTTATGATCTCATCTTAAAATAACTCAACCAGTAGATGTATTTTGAGGAATAAAGCAAGGTATATATTCATTTTTAAGAGTTCTAAGACTGAATTTTGGGCATTGCAAAGTTTTAGCAATATCAGGGCAGATGCAGTGGTACACACCTTTAATCCCAGCACTTGGGAGGCAAAGGAAAGGTGAATCTCTATAAGATCAAGTCCAGCCTGATCTAGGTATCAAGTTCCAGGCCAACCAGGGCTATAGGGAGACACTGTCTCAAAACAAACAATAGATAACAACAACAAAAATGAAATGAAAAAAACAGCAAAAAATACCCTAAAGTTTTAGCAATATTTTAAAAAGGTTCACATGTCAGCAAATCTACCACTGAACATTTTACTTAACTAGATTGCATTTAGCTTCACATCCTATCAAAAGGAATATACAGCTCCTAGGACTTCTGTGAAGCTGAGTATCAGCATAGTGGGACAACTACCTACCACTGTCCCATGTACAGAACACCACCACCAGGAAATCTGATGACGTTGCTCAGTGAGGAGATGTCAACGGTAGGCCCTCAGAGTTAACAACTTCCCAACCACTCTCCATAAGAGCAAGAGAACTACTGGAATTCTTGCATACCTATTTGTTTATGTCTAATAATCAGAATCAAACTGATCTATTCCTTCAGATCACAGCCCTTTTAATTCAGTTTTTATATTACTATTTAGAAGAAAATAGTCATTTTCCAAATGAATTTTAATGACATAGTTTTCATTTACTCTTTCAGCTTCAAAAGCAACTGACATTTTTAGATAATACAGAAACAACAATATGTTCAAAAGCTGATATTAGTAATTATACAAGTTCTTGAAGACAGATGTGGTGGTATATTCATACAATCCCAACACTCAGGAGACAGAAATAGGAAATGAAAAGTTAGTTCAAGACCAACTTTGGCTACATAATAAATTTGAGGCCAACCCGGCCTATATTACATCTTGTCAGAAAAAAACACAAAAATCAAGTTGTTGAATTTAATCTTTTTATATATTTTTTTAACATTTCTCACTTTTCTTTCTTTCTTAGTCTCTCTCCTAAAAATATGGAATGCACCAGGTGTGGTATCACATGCCTTTAATCCCAGCACTTGGGAGGCAAAGGCAGGTGGATCTCTGTGAGTTCAAGGTCAGCTTGCTCTACATAGTGAGTTCCAAGCCAACTAGGGATACAGGGATACCCCATTTCAAAAAGACTAAAAATACCCCCCCAAAAAAGGGAACACTTCATGAATTTGTGCCATAGTCGTTTATATTTTTAGATATTTGCGAATGTATTAAGATTTATTGTTTTTAGGGCTGGAGAAATGGCCTAGCAGTTAAGAGCACTGACTGCTCTTGCAGAGGACCCAGGTTCAATCCCCAGCACCCACACGGTGGCTGAGAACCGTCTTTAACTCCAGTTCCAGGGGAATCCGACACCCTCTTCTGACCTCCGAGGCACTGACATGGGTGCACAAACCTACATGCAGACAGTACATTCATACACATAAAAAATAAATAAAAAATTAAAAAAAAAGATTTATTGTTATTTATTTTTTATTGTTATATTTCTTTTTATCTGAAAGCAGCTGTGTTGTTATATTTTCTTTAATTCATGCTTTGTGTATTTCATACATCATTTTCCAATTCAGTTCAGGTATATTTCCCTTTCCCTTCCCCCCACCCCTCCCCACCCCATCCCACCCCATCCCAGATATGCATTCTGCCATAACTGTCCTGCATCTTTCTCTCAGTTTTTTTTTCCATTTTTTAGCAATAAGTGATAATTTATGAGTACAAGCATCCCTTCATGTAAAACCAATTTACAAGTAGTTGTGCCCAAACCCACACAGCCCAAGGGTCCCACCATCCAGCAGGGGGGCTTGTATTTCAATCAAGTTCAATCAAATGAGTGTCCAGGCTATATTGCTGTAGTTTCACCATTCACCCCAATCGCAGCCCTTACATCCTTCCACGTCCCCTCTTCCGCAGATTGTTCCCTGGGCTTAGAAAAAGGGCACAGGTGGATGAGAAGCAAAACAGTCTACTTTCTCTGGAGCTGTTGTCTTGGACTCTGGTCAATTCTGGCTGTTTCCTTTCATGGGCTGACAGTTTGTCCAGGAATAACCTTTTGATCCTACTAATGAAGCATAAGCAATTAGATATATAGATATTTTTTTTATCTGTGTATAAAGGTATAATTTTTTTATTTATTTTTGTATAGTGTATATGTAACTGGATTGCATATAGGTCTGTGCACCATGTCGTGCAATGCCAACGGAAGTCAGAAGAGGTGTCAGATTCCCCTGGAATGGAGTTCTCTGAACATGGAATGGAGTTCCAGAACAGCCTTGGCCGCCATTGGGTGTTGGGGATCAAACCAC
>VZQC01014759.1:504644-566648 GCA_009823505.1 Rhizomys pruinosus | reverse complement strand
GGTCCTCTGCAAGAGCGGTCGGCACTCTTAACCGCTAGGCCATCTCTCCAGCCCCCTTGATTTATTGTTTTTAAAAGACTGTAAAATTAGGGGGCTGGAGAGATGGCTCAGCAGTTGAAAGCACTGGTTGCTCTTGCAGAGGACCTGGGTTCAATTCCCAGCACTCACATGGCAGCTAAACTGTCCATAAATCTAGTTCCAGGAGAATCCAATGGCTTCTTCTGACTCCAAGGGCATTGCATGACACAGGTGTACATGCAGACAACACACGCATATATGTAAATACGTAAAATAAAAATAAAATATTAAAATAAAAAAGACTATAAAATTAGGGTCAGCAAGATGGCTAGGTGAGTTCAATCCTCTTAATCCAGGTAAATGCAGAAAGGACTAACTCTACAAAGTTGTCCTCTAACCTCCACACACGTATCTCTCACACACACACACATATATACACACATACACTAAAGAATATTTTATTTTTAAAAAAGATTTTAAAATTCAAGAATCAGATAGTAAGGCTATCTATATCCTATTATCTTAAAATAATTTTTGGCAAATATATTCTGACAGAAATACAAAACAAATTATCAGAAACTGTGACAAACCACACATCAGATTTTTTTGATTGGCTGACTAGCTTAGTATTGTTTAAATGTGACACTAGTTGGGGCTGGAGAGATGGCCTAGTGGTTAAGAGCACCAACTGCTCTTGCAGAGGACCCAGGTTTGATCCCCAGCACCCACATGGCGGCTGAAAACCGTCTTTAACTCCAGTTCCAGGGGAATCCGACACCTTCTTCTGACCTCCGCAGCATTGCAGGACACGGGTGCACAAACCTACATGCAGACAGTACATTCATACATATACGAAAATAAATAAAAATTTAAAAAATATTTTAAATGTGACACTAGAAAGCAAGATTACTCTGGGTCTTAATGAGGATCTGAGGTAGGAAGAAAAGCTATCAGCTAGATGTGGTGGCACCCAGCTGTAATCCCAGCACTTGAGAGAATTACTTAAAGTGTGAGAGCAGCCCAGGCTACACAGCAAGATCCTGAAGAAGGAAAGGAGAAGGAAGAGAGAAGAGGGAGGATATGAATAATTCTGATGTTTTAAATTCCCATCCCTTCAATTATCCCTCCTATTCCTTGACTATTATTTTTTTCTTAACTCTTAATCACCTTTGATACAGTATGTATCTTACTATTTTTACCCCCTTTCTCTCCCCCAGATAGGGTACCTTGCTGGCCTGGAGCTCACAAAGTAGACTAGTCTGACTGGCCAGCAGACCCAGGAATCCACCTGTCTCTGTCTCCTGAGTGCCAGGATTAAAAATCTGTACCACCATGGGATATATATAATTCCCAGCACTTGTGAGGCAGAGCAGGTGAATCTCTAAGAGTTCAAGGCCAGCCTGCTCTACATAGAGAGTTCCAGGCCAGCTGGGGCTACAGAGAGACCCTGTCTCAAAAAAACAGATAAATTTCTATTTATAGCACATTATAAATGTGTATGTGATATAGCACTTCTTGATTTCAGGGTAATTTCACACATACTTTATTTGATTAAGGAACAAAAAGGAAGGAACCGTGTAAAATCCTAATAACTAGGAAGCACAAGAATCATGTGATTATCTTGCTACATCCCTCTTATTAGAAACAAAGTTTGTATTAGGGTTAATTTACATTAATTGTGTATATAAATCCAATTCTGGCCTGAGCCACACTGTCCCTCCAAACTTTCTCTGTATAGCTGGAGGCCATTTTGTCAATTTTAGCTGTTTTTCTCCCCAAAGAAAAATAACCAGAGGGAGTTGGCCTAACCAATAATCAACAAAGACCACCAGTTCTTAAATATGGAAGAGCCTAAATTATCCAGACATTTATGAGCCATCTATTACTATGTTATATACCAGGCATAGTACTAGGTACTAGAATTACAGAGGCCTACTGTCCTTGAAGAGAAGTAACAGGCTGGAGGGATAGCACAGTTACTACTAAAATACTTGTCTTGCAAGAAAGAGGACCTGAGTTTTATCTCCAAAAGCCAGGTAAAAATGCCAGGCATAAATTTATAATCCCAAAAGTGGGGCAGTAAAGACAGGAGGATCAGGCTGGAGAGATGGCCTAGCGGTTAAGAGTGCCGACCGCTCTTGCAGAGGACCTGGGTTCGATCCCCAGCACCCACATGGTGGCTGAGAACCATCTGTAAACTCCAATTCCAGGAGAACTCCAGTTCCAGGGGAATCCGACGCCCTCTTCTGACCTCCGCAGCATTGCACGACACGGGTGCACAGACCTACATGCAGACAGTACATTCATACACATAAATAAATAAATAAAATTAAAAAAAAAAAAACAAAAACAGGAGGATCCCTGGGGCTCAATGGCCAGTCAGTCTAGCCTAATTAGACATCAGGGCAGAGACCCTGTCTCAAAGGAAGTAAACAGTGTTTCTGAGCTTGTCCTCTGACCTGTATATCATGTGTACCAGCATACTCACATACATACATACACACACACACGAAAAAGTAAAATAGGGGGTAGGGAGATGGCTCAGCAGTCATGGCAGTTAACAACCATCTACAACGTCAGTTACCAGGTATCTCCCAGGACCCACGTGGTAGTTAACAACCATCTATAATGTCAGTTACCAGGTATCTCCCAGGACCCACATGGCAGTTAACAACCATCTACAATGTCAGTTACCAGGTATCTGATGCCCTCCTTCTGGCCCCTGCAGGAACTGTACACACATGGTGCACTTATCTACATGCTAGCAAAACACTCATACATATAAAATAAAAATAATTTTAAAAATAAGAAGGAATTTATAAATAATATCGTGGTCAGTTTTAATAGAAAAAGATGCCTAGTATACACTAAGTATTTTGTTTATATACTTAAATCCAATTTTTATCTTTTTGTTCTTGGAGAGTCAGCCTCAAGTAGCCCAAGCTGGCCTTGTTTTGTTTTGTTTTTAAATTTTATTTATTTATGTATGTGTAGGAATGTATTGTCTGCATGTAGGTCTGCGCACCCGTGTCGTGCAATGCCGCGGAGGTCAGAAGAGGGTGTCAGATTCCCTTGGAACTGGAGTTCTCCTGGAATTGGAGTTACAGACGGTTCTCAGCGCCATGTGGGTGCTAGGGGTCGAACCCAGGTCCTCTGCAAGAGCAGTCGGTGCTCTTAACTGCTAGGCTATCTCTCCAGCCCCCCAAGCTGGCCTTGTACACAGTACATAAACCAGGATAACCTTGAACTTCTGATTCTCTTGCCTCCTCTACCAAATGCTGGGATTACTGGTGAAAGGGATAGGACAAAGAGTTTTGTGAATGCTAGCCACTCTACCAACTGAACTACATCCCCAAGTTCTCACTCTGAAAGTTAAGTTCATTAAGTCCATTTTTGTAATTAAAAAAAAACCTGAAGCTCAGAACAGAATGATTAAATAACTATTAAGCAGTAATTTCCAGAACAAAACCCAATTCTATCTGCACATAATTCCTGCAGCTCTTTTGTGTTCCATAGGGAAAGGTCTAAATCTCTTAGAAGGTCTAAATCCAGTGGAAATAAGATCAAGAAACTGGCAAATAGTGCTCATCCATTTGCTAAATCTTTACTGAGCATCCACTCCCTGCCAAGTGGTTTCCTAGGCATTAAGTTCAACAAAGAACATGGCAGATAATACTGCTACTATCAGGGAGAGATATGATTGAGAGAAACTGGACTGCGTTCTGAATGAGAGGGTTGAGGAAGGCCTCTCTGAGCTAGCAATCTAGGAGTGGGATGGATCTGAACAACAAGGAGCTAGCCAGCCAGGAGTGGAGGAAGGAATGCCAGGGGAAGGAAGCAGCTGGTACATGGGGTACACACTGGGACTCAGGTGGGGCACTAGAGAAAATGGTGGGGCAGAGGGTCATGAGATGGGATCATGGCTAAGCAAAGGCCTTATTATACAGAGCCTTCTAAGCCTGAACAAGAAAACTGAATTTTAGTCTAAATTTCATGAAAAGCCACAGGGTAAAAATACACAGGTAGTGATATAATCTGATTAAAAAAAACAAAAAAAAAAATCACTACCACCACCACCACCATCACCACCACCACCAACAAAACCCTTAAAGTGTGTGGCAAGCAGACTACAGGAAGGTAAGAACAGGGAGGAGATCGGAAAGAAGGTCCCTGCATTAGACAGGATGTAGGCCTGTCCTGGCAGCTGCTGTGGAGATGAGCACATAAATTTGGAGTATGTTTTGAAGGCAGATTTATCAAGACTTGCTGATGAACAGGACATGACCAGAACTGCTGGTTCCTATGCCAGAGCTTTGATACCAGTAGTGTAGAGACCTGGGGTTCTGTGAGGCATCCCAGCAGAAGCTGGAGTGAGTCTCCTAGGCCCTTTCCAAATCCACTCATATCTACCCCAAGGCAAAGCTCGATGCTTTTCCAGAGCCTTCTCTCACACTTGATAGCAATATCCACTCTCCTAATCTTTTCCCCTCCACTCACCTGTTACTACTTTTCTCTTCAGTTAATTGAAATAGCAAGCATTTACTACAAACCTTTTATGTCACCCTATCTTAATAAAAAAACAATAATAGCTGGCCGTGGTGGCGCACCCATTTAATCCTAGCACTTAGGAGGCAGAGGCAGGCGGATCTTTGTGAGTTCAAGGCCAGCCTGGTCTACAGAGTGAGTTCCAAGACAGCTGGGACTACGAGGAGACCCTGTCTCAAAAAGACAAAAAAATAATAATAATAATAAATAAAAGAAGGTATCTGAGCAAGCAAGGAGAAGCAAGCCAGGAAGCAGCACTCCTCCTGGATCTTTGCTTCGCTTCCTGCCTCCAAGTTCCTGCCTTGAGTTCCTGCTTCGGCTTCCCTTGATGATGGACTGTAACCTGTAAACTGAAATAAACCCTTTCCTCCCCCAAGTTGCTTTTGGTCTAGTGTTTATCACAGCAACTGAATGCAAAACAGTTATTATCATCTTAGTGACCTGTCAAGCTGACAAGAGTCTATAGGCTACCCCCCAGTGGGATGGAGAAAGAGGTTGAAAATGTCCTGCTGTTTACACAGGTTTCTCTTCTAGAGAATCCAAACACACCGGAACTAGACCACCTGGATATTGAAAGCGCATACTCCCAATTATTAATGAACAAATCAGCACCAGGTGTGGTAGTACAATCTCGAAATTTTTGAAGTAGAAGTGAAGTGAGTTCAAGGCCAGCATGGGATACATAGTGGGTTCAAGGACCATGTCACAAAACAACAAAACAACATCCTTTCTCTCTGAGATGAGTCTATTTCCAGCATATTTACACTTATCGATCATGTGTATGAAACACTGCACATTCAGACAGCAATGAACCTTGTTCTCAAGGTTTTATAGAGGCTCTCTGCCTGATTACTCCCAGTATCATGACTCAAAAGTGCAGCCTAAGGTTTTCTGGGTTAGTTAAAAAGCCTTAATGAGGGGCTGGAGAGATGGCCTAGTGGTTAAGAGCGCCGACTGCTCTTACAGAGGACCCGGGTTCGATCCCCAGCACCCATATGGCAGCTGAGAACCGTCTGAAACTCCAATTCCAGGAGAACTCCAGATCCAGGGGAATCCAACGCCCTCTTCTGACCTCCGCGGCATTGCACGCCACGGGTGCACAAACCTGCATGCAGACAGTACATTCATACACATACAGAAAAAAAAAAAAAAGCCTTAATGAGATCCAAAGGGGATTACACTGAGAATGACACTCCACACTACAGAATTATCTATACTCACTCTAACAGTTCCTATAATCAGAATGGGAAAGTTGAACAAATAGTTTCAGCTCTGACCTCACTTCTTGATAAGCTTTGTAATATTAGGCAATAATTTCTTCACTTAGGTGAGCCTTACTGGGGAAACAGTGATTTCTGAAGATTAAATGACCTAACAAACATGGAGTTCTCTGTGTGGTGAACAGCACAGTCCAGTGGCTCTATTTTCATTTGAGCTTAGCCCTGGCTACCCTGAAGTAAACTTTATCCCAGAGTGCCTAAAACTTTGTGGTCTCTTTGTTCATTTGGGGGAGCATGCCATAACCTAAAAATATACATCCACTATTTTAGTGGAAGGGGATGAAACATTTTTATGAAAAGCTCACTTTAACTCTAGAAGGGTGAAGAAATCTGTGAGCAGTGTGGAGGTATCTTGGTTTTTGTTTTCCTGTTGTTATAGTAAAAAACCCTGACAAAAACAATATACCAAAGAAAGAATTTATTCTGGTTCACAGTTCAAGGGGACAATCCACGATGGTGAGGAAGTCAAGGTGGCAGAAGCTTGAAGTAGTTGGTCAAAACCTATCCACAGTCGGGAAGCAGATAAACACAGGTTTCTGCTCAGGTCCCTTTCTCCATTTACACAAACCAGGATCCCAGTCAGGAAATGGTACTGTCCACAACAAAGAGTCCGCCTACCTCAGCTAACACAATCAAGATGATCCTCTCCGGAATGGCCAGAAGCTTGTTTCCCAGGTGATTCTAGATCTTCAACTGACAACTGACCTTAATCACAGGCTAAACATAGCTATGTTTAGCCTGCACTGCATACATATGGTATACTTACATACATGCAGACAAAACACTTATACACATAAAAATAATTTTTTTCTTTTTAGAGAAATGTTGTGTTTAATGGTAAAGCTTAGCACACTCCAGTACCAGAACTGGCATGGAGTCGAAGCAGTAGGGATGGCTGGGTGACCCCATGGAGCCTCACATGGCAAAGAGGATGAGGAAAACAACCCTCAAAGATTAACTATTATTACCACAATGCTACATATCAGAACTTACTCCTGTCTAACTGAAAGCTTGTACTATGTCCAAAGTGTCTCCTTTCTTGGTCTATTCCCCACTCAGTATCACCACTCTACACCCTGCTTCTGAGTTCAATTTTTTTAGATTACATCTAGCAGTGACAGCGGACGGTATTTCTTCTGTCTGGCTTATTTTACTTAGCATAATGTCCTCTAGGTTCATCTACAGTATCACAAATGGGCAGAATTTCCTGTTGTTGTTTTTAATTTTTTTTTTATTAATTATTTTTGTATGTGTATGAATGTACTGTCTGCATGTAGGTTTGTGCACCCGTGTCGTGCAAAGAGGGTGTCGGATTCCCCTGGAACTGGAGTTCTCCTGGAATTGGAGTTACAGACAGTTCTCAGCCGCCATGTGGGTGCTGGGGATCGAACCCGGGTCCTCTGCAAGAGCAGTCAGTGCTCTTAACCGCTAGGCTATATCTCCAGCCCTTCCTGTTGTTTTTTTTTAAGATAAATGATATTTAGTTATGTATATAGACCACATCTTTAAGCCAGTCATCCATTGGTAGGCCCTTCAGTCATTTCCACATATTAGGCTATTATGACTAATTCTACAGTGATGATGAGTGCAGCTATCTCCTTAACACACCAATTTCAATTCCTTAGCTTATATACCCAGGAGAGTGCTGAACGGTATCCATTCTTCTGTTAATTTTTTTATAAGATTTATTTTTATGTGTATGTGTACATGTATATATATGTATGTACACCATGTGGTTGCAGTGTCTGCAAGAAGAAGGTGTCTGCATGCAGGTTTGTGCACGACATGGGTGCACAAACCTGCATGCAGACAATACATTCATACACATAAATAAATAAAATAAAATAAATAAATAGGGCTGGAGAGATGGCCTAGAGGTTAAGTGCACCGACTGCTCTTACAGAGGACCCGGGTTCAATCCCCAGCACCCACATGGCCACCGAGAACCATCTGAAACTCCAATTCCAGGAGAACTCCAGTTCCAGGGGAATCTGACACCCTCTTCTGACCTCTGCAGCATTGCACGACATGGGTGCACAAACCTGCATGCAGACAGTACAGTCATACACACATAAGTGATGGGAATCAAACCTGGGTCTTCCGAAATAGTAAATTCTCTTAACCACTGAGTCATCTCTCTAGTCCTTCTACTGTTAGTTTCTGAAGAACCTCCATAGTGTGTTCCAAAGTGCTTATACTAATTTACAATGCCCCCAACACTACATAACATTTTTTTCTGCATCTTTACCAACACTTGCTATCATTCACCTTTTTGCTAACAGCCAGTCTAATAGATAAGAGACAATAGCTCACTAAGGTTACATTTCTCTGATGATTCAAGGTATTAAGGTTTTTTTGGTTTTAGTTTTTAATGTGTCTATGGCCTGCTCAGAGCTGGGCATGGTGGCACATGTGAGTTCAAGGCCAGCCTGGTCTACATAGTGAGCTCCAGGACAGCTAGGACTAAAGGGAGACCCTGTCTCAAAAAGACCAAAAACAAAGTAAAAGAAAGAAATGCTTGCTTAGGTCCTTTGCCCATTTTTAATGGGATTATTTCTTTTCTTGATACTGGACAGCTTGAGTTTCTTGTATATTTTGGATATTAGCTCCTTATCTGCTGTATAATTTGTAAATATTTTCTTCTTCCAGCTATCGCCTCACTTTTTATTTGTTTGCTATGCAGAAGTCTTAATTTGATACAGTATTGTTTGTATATTTTTACTTTCATTGCAGCAAAATTCCTTACCCAGATTTTTTATTTTATTTTATTTTTTCTTTTTGAGACAGGGTCTCCCTGTAGCCCCAGCTGTCCTGGAACTCACTCCGTAGACCAGGCTGGCCTTGAACTCACAAAGATCCGCCTGCCTCAGCCTTCTGAGTGCTAGGATTAAAGGCGTGCACCACCACGCCCAGCTAAACCAGATTTTTTAAGTTATTTTTATTTTATGTGTATGACTGTATTGCCTACATTTGTGCGAGTGTACCTGTCTTGCAGTGCCACAGAGGATAGAAGAGAGCATAGGATCCCCTGGAACTGGAGTTTTAGATGGTTGTTAGCTGCTATATGGATGCTGGGATTCGAACCCAGGTCTTTTCCAAGCACAGCCAGTGCTCTTAACTGCTGAGCCACCTCTCCAACCGCAACCAGTTTTTTTTTTTTTTATAGCATAAACTAAAAGGAAAAAGTGACAAATTATTTACATGTATTTTTTGGGGGGGTTCTTTTTGAGACAGGGTCTCCCTTTCATCCCAGCTGGCCTGGAGCTCACTCTGTAGACCAGGCTGACCAAGAGCTCCAGCTGCCTCTACCTCCCGAGTGCTGGGATTAAAGGCATGTGCCACCTCACCCAGCTGACAAATTATATTTTTAAATTAAGAATGCCTACTCATCGAAAGACACTAGTAAAGAAATAAAAAGCCAGGACTCAGGAGACGACTCCAAGGTTAGGACAACCTACTGCTCTCGCAGACAACCCAGGTTCAATTACCAGCACCGTGCCAGATAACAATTGTCTGTAACTCCAGTTCCAGGGGGATTTGATAACCTCTTCTGACCTCTGTGGGCATTACATGACACAGGTGCACTTACATGCATTCAGGCAATACACTCATACACAATAAAATAAAATAAAATAATAAAATACAAAATAGGCCATAAATTTGAAGAAGATAATCTGCAATAGATTATGTGACAAATGACTCACAGTCACAACATATAAAGGATCCCTGAATATCAAAAACAAAAAGGCAATCTTGATAGAGAGTGCCTTGTATAGAGGTCATTAACACAGTGAGATGAAACAGTAAGTCAGTCCCCTCTACCTACACTCAACTGGGGGAAAAATAGTGAGCTTATCAACAACTTTCAAGTTTTAACAAATTTATAAGAATGTATGTAAGCAGGAAATTTGAATGATTATCTTAAATTTTTTATAAAATAAGCAAATGCCACTAGCAAAAGTCTCTCTTATTTTTAAGAGAGTTCTTAAGAGAAAATGGAAAAAGTACTTGCATTGACAATTTGTGTATCTAAAGGGGAAATGAGTTACTTATGCAACTACTACACAGTGGAAAGCTTTGTTTCCATAGAGATCATGACACAACTGATTTAGACCTTAAATTAGAATATTCCCATTTGAATTGAGAAATGATCTTTTTGTTTAAATGAATAGTGTATTCAGTGTGAATAAAAGCTCTACACATCTGCTGATATCATTTCCTCTTTACTTCAGTAATAATAAGAATCTACACAAGCTCTAAACAGGAATTTATATCCCTCAAATATCTCACAAGTGCCTGAAAATACAGGGAATGACATATTTCTATAGGATATACAAAAATACTGACCAGAAAGAGCCAACAGAAGATATGGGAAATCTCTCTGCTTATTTCGCCTGTATTTCACTTTAGCATTCTCTTAGACTCTGAAGAGCAATACAAGCCAATCCTGGCTGTATTCCTTCAGCAATTCAACAGGAGGAGGAGGAATGCATGAAGTTATTAAAACAAAGTACAGGGCTGGAGAGATGGCCTAGCGGTTAGGAGCACCGACTGCTCTTACAGAGGACCCGGGTTCGATCCCCAGCACCCACATGGAGGCCGAGAACCATCTGAAACTCCAATTCCAAGGAGAACTCCAGTTCCAGGGGAATCCGAGACCCTCTTCTGACCTCAGCGGCATTGCACGACACGGGTGCACAAACTTGCATGCAGACAGTACATTCATACACATACAGAAATAAAAAATTTTTTTTAAAAAGTACAAAAAAACCTGTGGTGGTGCACGCCTTTAATCCCAGCACTCGGGAGGCAAAGGCAGGTGGATCTCTATGAGTTCAAGGCCAGCCTGGTCTACATAGTTGGCTCCAAGGCCAGCTGGAACTAAAGAGAGGCCCTGTCTCAAAAACACCAAAAAAAAAAAAAAAAAAAAAAAAAAAAAAAAAAAAAAAAAAAAACAAAACCTGTTAAAATTAATAAAAGCAAGACACGTAAAACCCTTCAGGGGCTCCACATTGTCTTAGCTAAAGCCTAGATGACACGATGTGGCATTCAAAGTTCCAGGATTCACTGAAGCCTCAATTTCAACTCCTCCAAGCCACTTACAACTAGGCCTATGATCTTACTATACTACTGCTGAGCAGGCAAGCTCCTGCTTCCTTTCTCTTCACCGATAACCCTTCCTCAATCTCCAGGTAGGAGACATGGGAATCTCTCTCCCGGGAGTCTTACTGATGTTTCTTGCCAGCTGAAAGTCAGTAATTCCAGCAGTGATACAGTGATATTTCAAATAAAATGTCTAACAGCAGTGAACTGTTTTTAAGGCATTTATGATCTTCTCAAATGGAAGCTTTTTTTCACATGATAAACTTTAAAAAAATGGATGTTTTTCTTTCTCTTCCTTCCTTCCTTCCTTCCTTCCTTTCCCTTCCTTCCTTCTTTCTTTCCTTCCTCTCATCTCCCTTTTCCTCCCTTTCACATTTTTTAGAGGGTCTCTCTGTAGCCCCAGCTAGGCTGGAACTTGCTATGTAGACCAGGCAGGCCTTGAACTCACAGATTTACTTGCCTCTGCCTTCTGAGTGATGGGATGAAAGGCATGAACCATCACGGCTGGCCCAGCCTGATTTTTTAGCTTGTTGCTACTCTAGGCATTTTCTCTCCCTATATCCATTGCTTTTTTTTTTTCTTTCTTTCTTTTGAGACAGGGTCTCCCTATCGCCCCAGCTGGCCTGGAACTTACTCTGTAGACCAGGCTGGCCTTGAACTCACAGAGATCCGCCTGCCTCTGCCTCCCTAAGTGTTAGGATTAAAGGCATGAGCCACCATGTCCAGCTTAAAGACGGTTCTTAGCCACCGTGTGGTGCTGGGAATTGAACCGGGGTCCTCTACAAGAGCTGTCGGCACTCTTAACCACTAAGCCATATCTCCAGCCCCATATTTTTAAGTGTTTTATGCAGATATCAGAAAGTGCTTGATTTCCATTTTATTATTTATTTTTTATTTCCATTTTAAAGGCAATTGTTTTCCACTTAAATTATATAATAAGTAAAAGGCAACACTGATTTTGAGTACACACAACTAACTGAAAAGAAACCACAATACAAGTAAGCCCCCCAGTTAAATAAAAAGCACAAATTTCATACAAAATATTAGTATATTATATTATTTTATAGGAAAATGCTTAAGACTGATAACAGTGAAAAGCAAAACTAGGGGTTTTAATAATAAAGTATGCATACTTAAAATATATTTAAGACAGGGGCTGGGAGATGGATTAGCAGGTAAAAGTGCTACCTGTGCAAGCCTCATGACTGGGGTTTGAGCCCTGAAACACAGGTAAAAATCCAGATGCAGTGGTGCTCATATGTAATCCCAGCAT
The DNA here is from genome assembly GCA_009823505.1 of Rhizomys pruinosus. Classification (NCBI taxonomy): domain Eukaryota; kingdom Metazoa; phylum Chordata; class Mammalia; order Rodentia; family Spalacidae; genus Rhizomys; species Rhizomys pruinosus. The sequence goes on along the minus strand of VZQC01014759.1, from coordinate 554,429 downwards.
TCCTATGGTAAGATAGGAGGTGGAGATGGGAGAATCACCAGAAACCTCACAGGCCACCTATCCTGGAATACACAGTTCAGCAGAAATGAGAGACCTTCTCTCAACAGGGCAGAAGGCAAGAACCAAAATGTCCTCTGACCTCCATAAGCATGCCATGGCATAGATAAACCCACATTCTCATTCCCCACCCCCAAAAAATTTATGTATTTTTAAAAGCTATCTCTACATCAAGTTAAAGTACAATTTCAATTCCATGATGTACAGTATAAGAAAATGTTCCCAGGGCTGGAGAAATGACTCAGCAGTTAAGAGTACTGGCTGCTCTTGCAGAGGACCTAGGTTCGGTTCCCAGCACCCACATGTCAGGTAACAACCATCCAGAATTCCAGTTCCAGGGGATCCAACACCTTCTTCTGACCTCTCCAGGCATTGTATAACACAGGAACACTTACATACATGCAGTGAATACACTCATACACGTGAAATACAAATTATACATATATATTGGTCTTTTTGAGACAGGGTCTCCCTGTAGCCCCAGCTGTCCTGGAACTCGCTCTGTAGACAGGCTGGCCTTGAACTCACAAAGATCCACCTGCCTCAGCCTCCCAAGTGCTAGGATTAAAGGTGTGCACCACCACACCCAGCTAAAAAAATAATATTTTAAGAAAACGTTCCCACTAAAGTTATTAGAAATGGACAGAGGACTGAACATGCATGACTGTGACTAGCAATAAATTTAAAACATGAACTAACAATTATTCTCAGGGAGTCAAATTAGGGCACACCACCTCTGTAGGTGGCTGATTTTACTAACACGTTAGTTTTTGCTGAACAGTTTTCTGTAGACAGGTGGCTAGAGGAAATGGGGAAGAGTAAAGATTCCTTGTACTGTGGAAAGACACTGTGGGGCAAGCACATGGGCTAACTTATTTACCTTATCAGAGGTGATCTGGAAAAAAAAAGACTGCTAACCAAAGAGAAGTTTGGATATGTGTGTTTGTTTCTATAACCTTTTAACTTTGACGTGCTCTATGTGCTCCAAGGCAGAGCAGTCACTTGGCAGCATTAGAATGTCAGTGGGTATAAAGGCAGAGAACGTCCCACTTCAGAAGTAAATGTGCTTCAGATAATTTAACTAATTGAGAAAAAGGAGCTAGGTAGTAAATGACAATGCACCAAAACATTCTGGAGAATGTTTTACACCTATTGCCCCTCTGGAGAGTGAACATTCGGGACCAAATGTTCTTGTTGGCACACAGTTTGCCTCTACAATTGGTGGATTAAATAAAGTTCTTAAAGAGCAACCAAAAAAAATTATGATTTTTCCCAATTAAAACCTGTTCAAAATGAGATTGTCTCCCACTCCTAAAATCTGGAAATGTTTCGTAACATTTTTTTGTGCTAGGTATGGAACCCAAGGCCTTGCAAATGCTAGGCAAGACCCATATAACTGAGCTACATTTCCAGTCCTTGTTTTACTGATGGTCTGGCTATGTATCTAGCCCAGGTTGGCCTAAAAATTGAAATCCTTCTACTTCTGCATCCCAAGTGCTAATATTATAGATGTAAGCCACCACATTGGGGTTTGCCCACTCTTTCTAATGAAGAGTCCAAGAGATGTGCTGTATTGTTTCCTAGGAATGCTATAACAAATTATATGGGTGGTTTAAAATAAGAGAAAGTTATTCTCTCACAGTTCAAGAGACCTAAACATCTAAAACCAAAGTACAGGCAGGGATGGTTTCCCCAGAAGGTTCTGATACAGTAACTATTTCATGGATCTCTCATAGCTTCAGTCTTCCTTGACCTGTGGCTGTATCACTGCAGCCTCTGTCTCTGTCATCACACTATCTTATAAGGATACCAGTTATTCCAATTAAGGCCCATCCAAACCCAGTATGACTTGTTCTTTTTTTTTTTTTAAGTGTGCTTTTTTTTTAATAAATTTTATTTATTTTTGTATGTGTATGATTGTACTGTCTGCATGTAGTTTTGTGCACCCATGTCGTGCAATGCCGCGGAGGTCAGAAGAGGGTCTCAGATTCCCCTGGAACTGGAGTTCTTCTGGAATTGGAGTTACAGACGGTTCTTAGCCGCCATGTGGGTGCTGGGGATCGAACCCGGGTCCTCTGCAAGAGCAGTCGGTGCTCTTAACCGCTAGGCTATCTCTCCAGCCCCCATGACTTGTTCTTAACAATTTGCAAAGGCCCAATTTCCAAATCAGGACATACTATGAAGGTTAAGTAGAAATGATACTCAGTATATACATTAATTTATAAATACAGCCAGACTCAATTAAAAGCGATCAGCTCGTTTAAATTAAGTTCAAATCAGGGGAAGCTACTTAATCTAAAAAATATTCTGGGGGCTGGAGAGACGGCTCAGTGGTTAAGAGCACTGACTGCTCTTGCAGAGGACTGGGGTTCCCAGCACCCACATGGCAGCTAACAACTGTCAACTCCAGTTCCTTCTGACCTCCACAAGCATTGCACCACAAAGGTGCACTTACACAGATGCAGGCGATACACTCATACACATAAAAAAATAAAAATAAAGAATATTCTGTAGGAGTGGAAGGTCCTGGAATGTTCTATTTCTTGACCCGAGTTAGGCCACATTCTTGACAATTCATTAATTTGTACTCTTGGGAGTTATACATTAGTTGTTAGATGTTAAACTTTCAAAGAGTTCACTTTGAAATAAAATGATCAATCCAAAATCTTAACAGCATTTCAATTTTCATTGGCAAAAAAAGACTTCTCCACAGATAGGCAGGACTAGTTCAGGAGTAACCAGTTCTTGGGAGTAAGGGACTGGGGTGGCTTTCCTTCCTGACTAGTACAAGCAGATTTGCATTCTTGGAGCCTCATGGATGTTTAAAACTTTCTCTCACGGAGTTCATTTTTGTGATTTTTCTGAGTCTCCTACTGTGTCCCTCCCACTACAACTTCATTCAGATGGGCAATGTCTCTCTTTCAGCTGGTATTTCCAAAACCTCCCTCATGTCCTACCAAAGTGTAGATCCCATTTCCTTTAGTGCTGGGTCCTCTCAGCCTGGCAGGCTAATGTCCTCGGCAGAACTCCTTCAGAATGGCCCTGGGTTCCAGCATGTGCCCACAACCAAGTGTGTACTCATCACCCTGCTCTGAGCACTGGTGTATTTGGTGGAAAGTAAGGTTATGCATACGGGTTTGAGTCCACTAACTAGGCAAATGACTTTGCCTGCCTCTGAGCACTTTGTTCTTTGCTGTCTCTGACATAGCCAACTACTGACGTGCTTCCTGTTTGTTTCCCGTTTTTTAGGGAGGGCTAAGAAAGCAGCTCCACTCATTGCTTCCATGTATACCAAGAGCTGAAGTGCATGAAGGGAATATGAAGAACCAAAAGGATACAAGAGGAGGAAAGGAATGTACTACCTGCCTGCTGGTCAAAGTACTGCCCGCATAAGCAGAGGAATTTGAATGGCTGTCAGGGTTAGCCACAAGGTGAAACCTAGAAGGGAAGAAGGCTACGGTGATAGCCTGCTGTGAAGTACATGTTTTAAAATCCAGTTCTCTCAGCTTGAAATGGATGCCTCCTCCTCCTTTTTTTTTTTTTTCTTCTATTTTGAGTTTTCTACTTCAGACAATCTTGAGAAGGTGGCTTTAAGCTATTAGAAGATTTGTTTAAAGCAGAATCCTTAGGGCAGGGTGTGTGTGTGTGTGTGTGTGTGTGTGTGTGTGTGTGTAATTTCCATAAAACAAAGAATTAAATAAGAAGGCCTTGGTTCTGAGGGTAAAGCAAAGAATGCTGTTAAATACATTATTCGATACTTCAGGAAGAGAGCCTATTTATATTCCAAGATGTTTGAGCCACTGAGATGGTTCAGTGAGTACAAGCACTTGCCAAACCTGACTGACTGTTCGATGCCCCAGGACTCACATGGTAGGAGAGAATCAACTCCCACAAATTGTCCTCTGACCTTTACATGTGTGCTGTGGCACGTGTGCACAAATGCATGAACATGTACACACATAAATGTAATATATTCCCAGAGCTTTTAAGACAAAATTCATGTTTTCTTATTCCCCAGTGATAGTTTTGAGAAAATAACTTTATCAAAATTTCCATCATAACTATTCAAAATAAATAATAATTCAACCTTTTCTTCTTTGTTTCATTCACTCATTAGTTGTGGGCTTTTCTTGCAGGCAAAACTAGCTAATCACCGTAAGCCTAACACCAAGTATGTGCATATAGTTGGCTGAGTGAAAAAAGAAGATTGGTTTAAACAAAATACTTAGAAGAGGCATTGTGTTCCTGCAGACCTCATGCTTCTGAAACATCACATTTTGAGTTGTCATATCATTGAAAAGCTAACTACTCCATTGATAGACACCATCTCATTAACCCCCCAACTCCTTTTTATATTTGTGGCTATAACAGATATTGGCCTTAGTTCTACCAGTTACTTCAAAAAATATTTGTAACATTTGTTTGTGGTGGGCACATGTGTGGTGGTCAGAAGACAACTTTCCAGAAGTCAATTCTCTCCTTCCACCACGTGCATCCCAGGGATCAAACTCGGGTCCATAATGCAAGTGTCTTTACTCACTCAACTATTTTGCCAACCCTACCAATTACTTTTGTTATATCCTTTGTATAGGATGATGTGTGTGTGTCTGTGTGTGCAACTTGATATTCTTTTTAATGATTATTTTTATTAAGAACTATAAACCTCGGCTGGGCGTGGTGGCACACACCTGTAATTCTAGCACTCAGGAGGCAGAGGCAGGGGGATCTCTGTGAATTCAAGACTGGCATGGTCTACAGAGCGAGCTCCAGGACAGCTGGGACTAAAGGGAGACCCTGTCTCAAAAAGTTTTGTTCTACATTCCTCTGCTATCCGAAATACATCAGTTCTATTACTGTTTTATTTAACGTTGTACTCTTAAATTTACCTCCAACAGTTTACCTGTCAGTTTTATTACATTCATTTATTTATCTGGAGGGTACATACCAGGGGGCACATGTATTGAACCCAAGTCCTCTGCAAGAGCGGTCGGCAATCTTAACCACTGAGCCATCTCTCCGGCCCCCCAAATAATTCTTTACATTTGAAGTCCAATTTGAACTACTAGCCTATATTATAAGACTTATATGGAAATAAGCATGTGACACCACACCCTGCTTTTTTCTAAATGGGTGTTAGGGATCAGGCTCTGGTCCTCATGCTTACACAACAAGCATTTACCTGACTGAGCCATCTCCTCAGTCCCTGCCTTTATTTTTTTGTTTTATTTTCCCTTTACTTGCTTTTGAACTCAAGAATCCTTTTTCTACTGCCTTCATCACTGAGCTTTTATATTTCTGATTTATTCTCTAGTATATATATATATATATATATATATATCCTTAGATAATCTTACATATGTCTCCTATATAGCATATATATACAAATATATATGGATTGACACCTATTTATTTATTTTTTGGCCTTTTCGAGACAGGGTCTCCCTGTAGCCCCAGCTGTGCTGGAATTCACTCTGTAGACCAGGCTGGCCTTGAACTCACAAAGATCTGCCTGCCTCTGCCTCACAAGTGCCAGGATTAAAGGCGTGGCCACCAGGCCCACCTACACCTCTTCTTTTTTTTTTTTTTTTAATTGAGCCCTGCTGGCTGTGGTAGTACTTTATTTATTTATTTATTTATTTATTTATTTATTTATTGTATTTTTGAGACAGGGTCTCCCTATAGCCCCAGCTGGTCTGGAACTCACTCTGTAGACCAGGCTGGCCTTGAACTCACAGAGATCCACCTGCCTGCCTCTGCCTCCCAAGTGCTAGGATTGAAGGCATGTGCCACCACACTTGGCTTAAAAAACGGCTCTTAGCTGGCATGTGGGTGCTAGGAATAGAACCTGGGTCCTCTGCAAGAGCAGTTGATACCATCTCTCCAGCCCTGACACTTCTTTTTAACTTGTAAAATGTTTGGCTATGATTTTAATTTGCTCTGGGTCAATATTTTCTTAAATGCATTCTCTTTGCTTTTCATGTTGTTGTTTTTGGGGTTTGTTTTTTTTTTTAATGTCTGACTAGACTGTGAACTGGTAGATTTTGAGGAAAGAGGTTCAGGGTCTTATAATGTCAAGGTTCACCTGGAACTATGTAGCCAAGGGTGACTCTGAATTCTTGATCCTTCTCCCTCTACTTTCCAAGGGCTGGGATTACAGACACGGACCACCACATCCAACCGAAATGCAGCATTTTTTGATTACTCTTTTTTTTTTATTACTCATTTTTGAGGACAGTTTTTGCTGGACAAGCTATTTACAGGTGATTTCTTTGGGAGAAAAAATACATCTATGGTTCAGGCAGGACTACGTACATATGCACTCAGGGTACAGGTATTCTTGAATTGCTTTCCCTTCTCAGGCAACAGTGAGGTGTGCACAGGGAAAAGTGTTCTCTTCCTGCTACTGCACAGATTAGTTCCTCTCAGCATTCCTTGTCTAAGTCCCCACTTCATCCAGCCTTCTCTGCATTTTGGAATTAAAGTGGCTCTTGAGAAGCTCTTCCACTGACTTGTGTACTCATTTCTACCATCACAAGTGAAGGCTGTGAATTCCAGGGTATACCCCTCACTTTGAAAATGCTATTTCTGGGGGCTGGAGAGATGGCCTAGCGGTTAAGAGTGCCAACTGCTCTTACAGAGGACCTGGGTTCGATCCCCAGCACCCACATGGCAGCCGAGAACCGTCTGAAACTCCAATTCCTGGAGAACTCCAGTTCCAGAGAAATCCGAAACCCTCTTCTGACCTCCGTGGCATTGCACGACACGGGTGCACAAACTTGCATGCAGACAGTACATTCATACACATTCAGGAATAATAAAGAAAAAAAGAAAAAAAGAAAATGCTATTTCTGGGGCTATAGAGAGCCCCTGTCTAAAAAATAAAAATAAATTTAAAACCAAGATTTTATCTATTTGATCTAGATTGCTTATTTTGTGACATGAAGTTATTCATAGTGTCCCCTAATCTTTCTACTTTCTATAGAGCTACTGCTAGTTTTGACAGTTCGTGCACCCTCCCTTGTTCCACAGACAAGCTAGCTTCTATTGTCAGATTTGTTGTATATTTTCCAAGAAGCAACTTTTGATTTCATTAGGTTTCACTATTGGTTTTCTTTTTCTTTCATTCATTTCTTCTCTTATTTGGATTATTTTATTCTCTATGCTTGATTTGAACTTCCTAGTATTTTTTTCAGTTTCTTAAGATGTCAGTTAAAAAAAGATGTCGGTTAAGATTTTATTAATTTGAGGTTCTTCTCTTCATAGATGCCATAAATCTCACTCTGGAAACTTGTAAGAAATGGTGTAAGAGCCTCTGAAAGTCAACTTCTCAAGAGAAAGAACGCTAGGTAAGAATGTCAAAGGCAATTCTTTTCAGAAATCTATAAATGAACTAACAACTTGCAGTGATATAAAAGGATCGTTTATGAATTTTAGTGTCAACTTTTCTCTTTCTGCAAGCAAGACAGAACTGTGATAGGAATCACACTGAATCTACAGAGAACTGTGGATAGTGCTATCATCTTCACAATTCTAAGTTTTCTGATTCATGAACATGGGATGCCTTTCTGTTGTTCTAAGTCTTTGAATTCCTGCAACAGTGTTCTATAGTTTTCAGTGTATGAGCCTTACATGCTCCTTGTTAAATTTATTCTGAAGTATTTCCTGCTTTTTAATTCTATATAAAGATGCTATCTTGGTTTAATTTTTTTTTTTACCTTCATTTATGTATGTCAGGGGAGGGTGTATGTGTGGAAGTCAGAAGACAGGAGTCACTTCTCTATGTGTGGAAGTCTAGCTTGCAGGCGTCACTTCTCTCCTACCATGTGAGATCTTAAACTCAGATCATCTGGCTTGTTGGCAAGGACCACTTACCAACTGAGTCATCTTATCACCTCCCACCTTAATTTAATTTGGGATTCCTTGTGACTAGTGTATAGAAATAAAATGAATTTTTGTACCTGGACCATGTATCCTACAGCTTTTATATCATTGGCTCTAAAAGATAGTCTGGGTAAATAATCTGTTATCTATAATTTTATGTCACTTGCAGATAAAGATGGGTTTAGTTCTTCCCTTGGAACTGGCTGCTCTCCAGGTCTTCTGCTAGCTAATCTACTTGGGTAGACTATTCAGCACCATAGAGGTGGCAAGCATAAGCCTTCTTGTCTTATTCCCTATTTTAGAAGAAAACCTTCCAGTCCTTCCCCTTATTTCATTTTGACTCTGAGTTGTTCATACATGATGCAACCACTTTGGAAAACTGTTTGATGGTTCTTCAAAATAAGAAGTACCATTTCCATATGACCTAATAATTCCACTCTTGGGTTTTTACCCAGAATAAATTAAAATGTATGTCCACATAAGATATTCATAGCAATATTATTTATCATAGCCCAAAGTGGAAACATCTCAAACATCTCTGAAGTGATGAGCAGATGGAATATAATGTTTTCATAGACTATAGCTCTCCATCCAGAGGAAGGAGATACTGCTAGCTGCTATAATGTGGGGGGAATTTGCAAGCTACATGGTATATAAAATGCACATGAAAAGTCCAAAATGGCCTAAAAAAAAGAAAAAAGAAAATACTATTTCCTAGGTTGCATTTTGTTGTTTTGTTCTTTCTCTTTCCTAAAATCTGAGGCTCTAAGTGTCTTCTCTACTTCCTTTCCTAATCTTGATACAACCTTTCAAAAGCTACTTATTTTCTGGCTTGGAATTTGTTTCAGAAATCTTCTAATTTCTTCAAATACAGGATTTTCATTTCTGTTTCTTTTTACTTCTTATTACTTACAGTAATGTCCCTGGGGAGGATGAAGAAAGGATAGTTTTCATCATGTTCAAGTATTTTCTACTTTCTTTTTCAACTCTAAAACCAAAATGGCTTTAAATTAATTTGAATATAACTCAATACACACTCAAAATCCTAGACAATCAGTTTTCTTGAAGGGTGACCAGACTCCAAAGGATGGATCCACCCAAGCACATTTGGGGATCACAAATTGGACTCCATAGGCTTTTTTTATTCCCCCCCAATGGGCTTTTTTTTTTTTTTTTAATGTGTATGAGTGTACTGTCTCCATGTAGGTTGGTGCACCTGTATGGTGCAATGCCTCGGAGGTCAGAAGAGGGTGTCGGATTCCCCTGGAACTGGAGTTAAAGATGGTTCTCAGCCGCCATGTGGGTGCTGGGGATCGAACCTGGGTCCTCTGCAAGAGCAGTCGGCACTCTTAACCGCTTAGACCATCTCTCCAGCGCTCCCAATGGGCTTTGAAAAAAGGAGAAATAATAATAGAAGACATGACTTAGGTGTTGCAGATGGGGAAGAGGCCTGAATATGATCAAAATACGGTGTATGAAATTCTCAAAGAACTGATAAAATATTTTAAGAAATAAATTAAAGAAAAAAATAAAAAGCTACTACCTGAAATCTCATTGCTACTGCCTGTTGGCATTGAAGCTTATACTTTTTTTTTTCCTAGTGCACAGAAATCAACCTCTTCTCTGCCTTTTTTTTTTTTTTTAATCAAGGCAGGGACTCCCTATCGTCCAAGCTGTCCTGGAGCTCACTATGTAGACCAGGCTGCTGGCCTTGAACTCACAGAGATCTGCCTACCTCTGCCTCCCAACTGCTGGGATTAAAGGTGTCACCACACCTGGCTCTTCTCTGCCTTTTTTTCCACTTAAAAGTAACCCTTGGGCTACAGAGATGGCTCAGCAGTTAAGAAGGTATATTGCGCTTCCAGAGGACCCCCAACTTCAATTCCCAGAATCCACATTAGGAGGCTCACACCTCCTATGACTCTAGCTCCAGGGGATCTAACACCCTCCTCTGGTATCTGAGGGTACCTGTACTCTCACACGAATACCCACAAACATATAGACAGAATTAAAATTAAAATGTAATTTTTCCTAAAAAAGTGAGTCTTTTGGGAAATAAAGATCTAAATTATAATTTTTAATTATTTTTTATTTATACAAATGTTTTAGTTGTCGGTATGTGTGTAGTGCCCTCTAAGGCTCTAAGAGGGTGACAGAGCCACCATGTGGGTGCTAGGAATCAAACCTGGATTCTCTGGAAGAGCAGCAAATGCTCTTAACCCCTGAGCCACCTCTCCAGCCCCCAAATTATAAATTTTAATAAAGGCATTCAAGAGGACTTCCTTTTATCCATGTGTATCATGAGACACTAAAATGTTTAAACTTAAAATAAACAGTCCCATAATACAGAAATCACACCTTACTGATCAAATTTTCCACATTTTAGTTTCCTTGTAAATCAGAGAAAATGAGGGGTTTATTCTACAAGCTTTTTTTTTTTTTTTTTCTTTTTTGAGACAGGGTCTCCCTGTGGCCCCAGCTATCCTGGAACTCACTCTATAGACCAGGCTGGCCTTAAACTCGCAAAGATCTGCCTGCCTCTGCCTCCCAAGTGCTAGGATTAAAGGCGTGCGCCACCACGGAAAAAGACCAAAAAAAAAAAAGTTATTATGACCTTTGTTCTCTGTATAATACACTGTATTTTCCTGGTTCTCATTCACAAGATAGATAAAATTCAAACAGCATAATTAGTTAAGTCTTATACCATGGGTAGACAATATCTATGGGTTATTAATCAGGAAGATGAAGAAAATTGCAGACTGCTCATTTTACATAAATAGATAAGCTATATTACGGTGTCAAGCAAAGGAATATGTGCAAACTGCCTGTAGCCTATGAGTTTTCATTAAACTGTCATTTCAAATCCATTTCCTTAATTAGCACAGAATCAGAACTGTACAAACACTGAGGCTCAAAGCTGGTTGTAGTTATAAAGTAGTAAGAGAAAACATTCTGTTCTTTCTCAAAGCAGACCTCAGGAACAACTTTTTCTTTTTCTTTCTTTTTTTTGAGATAGGGTCTCCCTTTAGTCCCAGCTGGCCTGGAGCTCACTATGTAGACCAGGCTGGCTTGAACTCACAGAGATCCTCCTGCCTCTGCCTCCCAAGTGCTGGGATTAAAGGCACATGCTACCATGCCCAGCAGGAACAACTTTTTCAAAGAAACACCCCTACACAAAAGAACAAACCTCCAGATGGCAAATGCACTGTATGTGACAAGGGACAAAAATTGTGAATGAATGTTATTTACAGAAACATTCTAACAAGTGTTTGAGGGTAGCCTGTAGGTTTAGGATATGCCCCTTCAAGAACTGTCCTCGTTCAGCAAAGCAGCAGCCAAGCACAGAAGAACTAGAGATAGAGAAAGCCAGCCAGTCTTCAGTCATCCATGACTTATCCATCCACCACTAACAGCCTATAACACTGAATATGTATATGAGAACATCTGAATCCTCGTATCAACCCCCAAAAGGGGTTGTTGTTATGCCTAGTTATAGATTTGGAAACAGAGAACCTGAGAAGTTAACCTAACTCATCAGTTACACTGCTACTAAGTGGGGGTGAGAAACCTGAACCTAAACCTATGTGTCCTGCAAGACTAAAACTCTGTTACTATACTGTATTGCCCTGTGTGCTAAAACAGCTATTAAAACTCAGAAGGAAGCATGTATAAATAATTTTAGCTGAAATGGTCAGAAAAGACAACAATCAGGGTGAGTCTAGAGTGGCAGGCAAGACTCTAGCAACCAGAGAAGAAAAAAGTGGTATAAGCAAAAACATGGCCTACAGGAGAGCAAAGCCAACACTTTACAGTCACAGATGACACTAATTGCAAGTCTGTTACAGAAACTGGAAAGCAAGCCCAGAGACAAAACTCTAGAAGAAGCATACCTCTTTTCTACCTTTAAGGCTAGATACTAATCTGGTCTGGCCCTCAGTCTAACAAGTATAGTCTGTCAGGTTCAGTCTCAGTCACATAGTATCTAATGTTTTATAATTTATAATCTTTTATTTTATTTATTTATTTTGTTTTGGGTCTTTTTGAGACAGGGTCTCCCTTTAGTCCCAGCTGGCCTAGAACTCGCTATGTAGACCAGGATGGCTTTGAACTCACAGAGATCCACCTCCCTCTGCTTCCCAAGTGAATTTATAATCTTTTAATGCATAGATTTGCTATCATAAGGAGGATAAGTGTTATTAATGGGTTTAGCTGTGAAATTATCATTCCTTTATTCACTTCATTGAACATTTATAGAGTACCATTTAAGCCCTAAACTTACAGAGTAGTGACATTATGGAATCAGGAACATGGATCCTATCTTCCAAAAGCTAAACACAGAAGGCTAGAAAAATATAAACAGACAATTACAACATTTTGTGAATGTTTAACAGCAAAAATGTGTACAGAATGTGACTGAAAATGAATGATTAATCCTGCCCAATGGGGGAGAGGGCACACAATTAAATCTTGAAGAAAAAAATAAGGCTTTGCCAAGCAAAAGCATTCTGGAAAAAGAAAACATGTACAAAGGCAAGGAAGATTTACTGCATCAGGCATGCTCAGGAACAGCAAATGGCAAAGTATAGCTCTGATGGAAGATTCCATGTTAAAAGAGGCTACAGAGCAGGCAGAAAAGAGAAGGCTTTGTTCAATTAACAATACTGCAATTAAGTGAGCACTAAAATGCCCAAACACAAGTACCAGGTTAAAACAATAGAACTAACTATGGACCCCTGCAGTTCACAAGCAGAGCTATTCCTACTCTGCTCACAGCCAGAGGTGAGTCACTCACTCTCACCTCTCACAAAAGGAAACCAGAGACTGTGGCTGAGGACATGAAGGCAGTGGGGTCTAGTCAATGGAGGTTACTGGGAAAGACCAAAATCACACCATAGGTTCAAAAAGTTGAAGACATTTTGCATTGTCATGTGTCAGCAAAAAAAAAAAGTTGAAGACATTACAAGAAGGAAACAAACTGTTGTCAAACATCATAAAAGGAAGGATAGTGGTAAGAGACTAAAAGAAAAATTTGCTTGGGGCTGGAGAGATGGCCTAGTGGTTAAGAGCGCCAACTGCTCTTGCAGAGGACAGAGGTTCAATCCCCAGCACCCACATGGCAGCTGAGAACCTTCTGTAACTCCAATTCCAGGGGAATCCAACACCTTCTTCTGATCTCTGTGGCATTACACGAAATGGGTGCACAAACCTACATGAGGACAGTACATTCATACACATAAAAAATAAAATTTAAAAATTAAAAAATCTTTAAAATAAAAAAAAGAAAGGAAGTATTGGGCCATATAGCCATACTAATTTACTGAGATAATATTTTAAAATGGGACGTATATAATTTAAATTTCTGTTATATTTATTTTTATTTTATGTGTATGAGTGTTTTGCCTGCATGTATGTAAGTACACTACATGTGTGAAGCGCCCACAAAAGCCAGAGGAGGGTATCAGATCCCTGGAACTGGAGTTACAGATGGTTAGCTGCCATGTGGGTGCTGGAAACCTAACCCAGGTCTCTCTAAGAGCAGGCAGTGCTCTTAACCACTGAGCCATCTCTCCAGACCCAATTTTTTGTAATTTTTAGAGAATTTTGAACAACAACAACAAAAAAAGCTATCTTTTACGAAGACTGTCCAGACTAGACTGCCTAGATCAAGCTAGATCATGTCCTCTCTAGAACAGCTTTGCATGTTCTACACTCGGCTTAAGAACACTTTTATTTTTTTATTTTTTTTTTTTTTCCTTTTTGAGACAGGGTCTCCCAATAGACCCAGCTGTCCTGGAACTTACTCTGTAGACCAGGCTGGCCTTGAACTCACAGAGATCCTCCTGCTTCTCTGCCTCCCGAGTGCTAGGATTAAAGGCATGCACCGCCATGCCCAGCAAGAACACTTTTATTCTTTAATTTTTTTTTAATTTTATTTATTTCTGTATGTGTATGAATGAACTGTCTGCATGCAGGTCTGTGCACCCGTGTCGTGCAATGCCACGGAGGTCAGAAGAGGGTGTCGGATTCCCCTGGAACTAGAGTTCTCCTGGAATTGGAGTTTCAGATGGCTTTTGGCCGCCATGTGGGTGCTGGGGATCAAACCCGGGTCCTCTGTAAGAGCAGTCCAGTAGGTGCTCTTAACCGCTAGGCCATCTCTCCAGCCCCCACTTTTATTCTTTAAAGCATCTCTTCTCAACAAGTTATTCTCTGCTGTCATCAGTTGTTTGTTTTTTTGCAAACTCCAGTTTAATTCAGGAAACACGTCCTAAATGCGTGCACAGATTTCCTACATGCTAAAGAGAATAAAATTAGTGAGGTATAAAGCCTTGCTTGTTTGGTTTGGTTTAGGTGTTTGTTTGTTTGTTTGATTGTCTGGCTAGTTGGTTGGTAGCTGGGTGGCTGTTACAAGTTCTTGCTATGTAGCTCACACAGGCTTGCCTCCAACTTGAAGTGTGTTTGTTTGTTTGTTTGTTTGTCTGGCTAGTTGGTTGGTAGCTGGGTGGCTGTTACAAGTTCTTGCTATGTAGCTCACACAGGCTTGCCTCCAACTTGAGGTGTGTTTGTTTGTTTGTTTGTCTGGCTAGTTGGTTGGTAGCTGGGTGGCTGTTACAGGGTCTTGCTATGTAGTTCACACAGGCTTGCCTCCAACTTGAGGTCAGCCTCCTGTCTCAGCCTCGTAAGTGTTGAGACTACAGGTTTGAGCCACTGTCCCTGGCTGAGGCACAACACAGTGCTTAATGTTGCTAAGTAAACTACAATTAACTTGTAGAGGATGAGGGGAAATTTTTAAAAAGCCTACAAGGCAGAGGAGAAGGAAAGTCTTCACTATGCTCACTGGAGCATGAGGGAGAGGTCAAGCAGGACGCAGTATCTGATATGGGCCTTGAGGACCAGGCAAGATATTTTAAGCAAAAACTGTCAAAGAGGAGTTTGCAGTCCAAATAAATTACACAACTAAGTAAGCAAAGAATGAGGTTTTTTTCCTCTATCAAATTGGGAAATACTAGGAACAAATAACACTTTGGGCAGGGATATAAACTGGAATATTTCTTTTTTTTTTTTATTATTTATTTTTGTATGTGTATGAATGTATTGTTTGCATGCAGGTCTGTGCACCCGTGTCGTGCAATGCCGCGGAGGTCAGAAGAGGGTCTCAGATTCCCCTGGAACTGGAGTTCTCCTGGAATTGGAGTTACAGACGGTTCTTAGCCGCCATGTGGGTGCTGGGGATCGAACCCGGGTCCTCTGCAAGAGCGTCGGTGCTCTTAACCGCTAGGCTATCTCTCCAGCCCCCATAAACTGGAATATTTCTAAAGGATAATTTTATAGAACGTGTACAATTTTTTTAAATGTCCATGCTCATTAATTTAGCAGTCAGAATTACAAAGACATCAAGGGAAGGACACCTGAGTACAAGCTTGACTGTAGAGGGCTTAAACATGTGCTCGCTGACAGAGATGCATGAAATTGGTGGGGGGGAGGGGGAGGATGGGGTCTAATTTTTATTACAATCTATTACATGAAATGCATAAAAACTCAATAAAAATATACATTAAAAAGACATCTCCTGCCGGGCGTGGTGGCGCACGCCTTTAATCCTAGAACTTCAGGAGGCAAGGGCAAGGTGGATCTTTGTGAGTTCAAGGCCAGCCCTGGTCTACAGTAGTGGTTCCAGGACAGCTGGGGCTAAGGGAGACCCTGTCTCGAAAAACCAAAAAAAAAAAAAAAAAAGACATCTCCTAAAGAAAGACTAGATTTGGTACCATGTATATATTATGCATTTTAAAAGCAAGATATTTAGAATAATTATAGTAGTATAGAATAGAGTTAGATGGATATTTACCACAGTACCACAGCACTGTTTATGTAAATGTCAGCAATCTCAAGTGTCTAAATACTATTTCTATAGAATGTAACACTATGAAGCATTTATAATAATAGAAGTATACTAATTGACATGGAAGTGTTCAGCAAAGTTTAAAAAGCAACTTTCAGGCCAATATAAACACATGGAAAAAAGTTCAACCTCACTAGCTATCAGAGAAATGCAAATTACACTATACTGAAATTCAATCTCATCCCATTCAGAATGGCAGTCATTAAGAAAACAACAAATGCTAGTGAGAACGTGGACAAAAAAACCCTCTTATATACTGCTGGTAGGAATGTAAATTGATCTACCTACTACAAAAATTCTCAAAAAGCTAAAAACAGACCTACCTTATGACCCAGCTATACATCCCTGGGTATATATTTAAGGACTCTGTCAAGACACACAGAGATACTTGTACATTAATACCCACTGCAGCACTATGCACAGGAGCTTAATTATAGAGCCAACCTAGGTATCCATCAACAGATGGTTAAGTCGCAGTCCCTCCTGCTTCTTCTGTCCTCTAATTCTTGGAAACTCAACTTGGGGCTCAATGGGGCTTTTTTTAAGCTTTAAGAAATAACCTGGTCATGAAACTGTAATTATCAATAAGCAAAACCAAGAAACCACAAACTATCAAATGTCTGTTTTGAATACTAAATGTAGAATACCAAATGTAGCCATCTTAATAGACTTTGTACGTTCTTAATATCTGAAGAGAATTTTTAATCTGGATTTTGTTTTTTTAATCCTGTTTTACAAATTCTTATGCTATGGAGAATAGGGAAACTCAGTGATGAAGAACAGAGGTTTTGGAAATACACATGTACCCAAACTTCCCAAAGACCAAACAGAAACCCATGTGTAATGTGTTGCCTTTATTCTGCTATCAAAATTGCCAAACAACTTTAAGAAAATTGGATTTGATTGGGGCTGGAGAGATGGCCTAGTGGTTAGGCGCACCGACTGCTCTTGCAGAGGACCCAGGTTCAATCCCCAGCACCCATATGGAGGCTGAGAACCGTCTTTAAATCCAGTTCCAGGGGAATCTGACACCCTCTTGTGACCTCCACAGCACTGCGTGACACAGGTGCACAAACTTACATGCAGACAGTATATTCATACACATGCAAAAAATAAATTAATTAAAAAAATAAAATTGGATTTGAGAAGAAAAAAATGTACTGAAAAAAATGTGGCACATTTACATGGAATTTTTTTCACCCATAAAGAGGTATGAAGTTATGCTGTGTGCAGAAAAGAGGGTGAGAGTGGAGATAACAGTCTTAAGCCACTTTCAGAAAGCCAAATTTTGTTATCTTTCTTGTTGCTCCTAGATTTAAAAAAAATATTTATTATTTTTTATTTTATATGTATGAGTGTATCACCTGCATGTGTGTAAGTGCACCCATGTCATGCAATGCTCACAGAGTCAAAAGAAGGTGTTGGATTCCCCTAGAACTAGAGTTATGAATCCTTTGTTGTTAGCTGCCATTTGGGTGCTGGGACTCAAACATGGGTCCTCTGCAAGAGCAGCCGATATTCTTAACCACTGAGCCATCTCTCCAGCCCCTGCTCCTAAATTTTTTATAGATACATAAAATCATATATGTACATATGACATGAAAGTAGAAGTGAATCTGGGGAACAAAGGGAACTAAGAGGAAGGGTGAGAAAGGGGGAGGGTATGGGAATAGGGGAGGTGCGTGACATACAATATACAGTTGTATGAAAATGTCTTTATGTAACATAATAACATGTAAAATTAATGTACATTAAAAAACTTTAAATGCATACACAAACAGCAAGCTTCAGAGCAGAATGAGTTCATTATTTGTGTTTATATATGGTATGTGTATGACATAGTATATGTATGGGAAGCACAAACAATAAAAAAAAATCAATGGTTCCAAGTTATGAATATTATTTTTATTTTGTTTTTTGTATCTATATTTTATGGTTTTCTAAAATGAATATATATTATTTTTAATATAAAAGCATGAAATTATAATTTTCTAAAACATCTGGACAACAGCTTAGTAATTTAATTACTATTCCATAAAAATTGTTCTACAATGAAATGTTCTGTAAAATTGTGAAGGTAAATGCCATTGTTTGGTCATCTTTGCACACTTCCTTGAAAGAGCAAGAATGACTGAGCACTCTCTGTTATGTCACAGTCAGGGGAGGAAGGCTGATTGTTTTGGCAATGAGCACATTTCTCTGGGAGACCCCAATCTCAGTACTTCCTCTTGGTTTCAACACCAGGGGTGGAAAGGCTTTCTTTAAAGTGTTTTACCACCAGCACCATCTTACTCAGACAGGGCGCCTGCTTCTCTGTTATGGATGTTTCCAGGTTGTCAGTATCAAGAAGCATGCCCTCTTCATTTCACATCTTTTGTAAAACTGGCAAAGAAAAATTTAAAAAAAAAGGGGGGGGGGCTGGAGAGATAGCCTAGAGGTTAAAAGCACCGACTGGTCTTGCAGAGGACCCAGGTTCGATCCCCAGCACCCACATGGCGGCTGAGAACCGTCTTTAACTCCAGTTCCAGGGGAATCCGACACCCTCTTCTGACCTCCGCAGCACTGCACGACACGGGTGCACAGACCTACATGCAGACAGTACATTCATACACATAGAAAAATAAATAAAAATTAAAAAAAAACTACTGGCAAATATTAGACTTAATTTTTAGTGAGGTTCTGAGTGTTGGTCTGCACTACAGCCCCCCCACAGTGCAGGAACTCTCCAAGTTCCGCCTGTAGTTCAAGAGAGCCTTGAAGGCCTCCTGGTGAGTGAAAAAAAATAAGTCTGAATGGAAAGCCCTCACTTTTATCTTTTTACTGGCAATGATAATTCCATTTTCATCTCTACAACCAGGAACCACATAGTAGAAATCTACTAATAGATAAAAAGTTAAACCAAATTAGCTATAATTAAGCACTATTTACAGATTTTTGTACTTTCCAGTAAGAAAAACACATAACAACATAAACCAGAATACACATAACTGAACCACGTTTTACAATGCTTGTTCCTTTTTTTTTTTTTTTTTTTTTTTTTTTTTTTGGTGTTGTTCTGTGTGTTGTTGTGTTGTGTTGTGTGTGTCGTGTCCCGTGTATGTGTGTGTGTCTTTTTGAGACAGGGTCCAAAACACTGCCACTGGGGACTTCACTAATGTAGACCAGGCTGGCCTGTGAACTCAGAGATCCGCCTGGCCTCAGCCTCCCAATTGCTGGGATTTTAGGCATGTACTACCACGCCCAGCTACAATGCTTATTTTTACTACACATGGATATTGTTTGTTTGGGGTATTTTTTTTTTTTTTTTTTTTTTTTTCTTTATTTTAAAATATTTATCAGTTTTTAAAAGATATGCTAACATAGCTGGGCATGGTGGTGCACGCCTTTAATCGCTGCACTTGGGAGGCAGAGGCAGGCGATCTTTTGAGTTCAAGGGCCAGCCTGGTCTACAGAGTGCGAGAGTCGTTCCAGACCAGCTGGGGGCTACAGGAGGGACCCTGTCTCGAAAGAAGACCAAAAAAAAAAAACAAAAAAAAAAAAAAAAAGAGCTGCAAATATCTTGACTGGGAGCATTGACTACATACCTTCTTCTGGAACCCAGGGAAGGCCCCTGGCAGTTTCTATCAATCGAAAATTCTAGGACACTCTTGGAACTCACCACCACACTGTGAGATGCTCCAACCACATGGAAAGGCTGTATACACTATAGTCATCAGTACTAGCTAGTAAAAACAGTTTTCAAGAATCCCCAGATCAGGTACCAGCAACATACATAAAAAGTCTCCAAACAATAACTTTCAGGACAAGCCACCCAGTACTAGCCTCTGTTCATATTCACGGACCTACAGGATCTGTGAGAATAATAAATGGCAATTGCTTACTAATTGTTCACTAAGTTTGGGGTAGTTTATATCACAGCAACAGTAACGAGAACAATCATGCTAGATATAGCTGCTAAACTGGTGTTTGGAGCTAGATATAGCTGCTAAATTGATGTTTGGAGCCGCTAATGGATAGTTTAACACTGGTTCACAGGACACTAGTTCAGTATTTGGAGCCAAATCACTCAATCTGCATAGTTCCCATAGGGTCTTTATTCAGACAGGTCAAACTTTTGCATAGAAATGGATGGAACAGGTAAGGTAAAAGTACAGTGTGAGGGCTGGAGAGATGGCCTAGTGGTTAAGAGCACCAATTGCTCTTGCAGAGGACCTGGGTTCGATCCCCAGCACCCACATGGCGTTTGAGAACCGTCTGAAAACCGTCTGAAACTCCAGTTCCAGGAGAACTCCAGTTCCAGGGGAATCCGACACCCTCTTCTGACCTCCGTGGCATTGCACGACACGGGTGCACAGACTGAAGCAAATTTGCACTGAAGCAAATCTTGAAGCTCATAAGAGGCCTTCATTTCAAAAAACTCCTCCTCTCCTAGGGATGGGCCAAAGTCCTTGTGTAGCTACTTGTCAAAGACTTTCTGGTCTGAAAGCTGACAATATATGTACCTCTAGCCACTGGAAGGTGGTCAACCCTGTCTACAGCATCAGACTTTTCTGTTAATGGATAACTTCCATCTAAATATAAACTCAGATTAACCTGTTAAGGATTAGCAAAATCTAAAAAAAAAAAAAAAAGCATTTCTGGTAGATAAGTTTCCAGCAGGCCTCTGACCAGAGAACTTGAGTACAACTGATTTATAGGCGTTTCTTTCTTTAAATGTCACTAGTCAAGCTACTAAGCAAAGGACTAACCTTGAGGACAAAAAGGAAATTCATGACTAGAACAGGATATCAGGAAGAGCAGAGCAGCCTGAGAATGGGGGCAAAGAGGGGGAAAAAAAGGGCAGAGGGTTCTTTAGGCAGACATCATGGAAGTAGGTCATCTCAAGGAACTGGCCTCAAGAATGCAGGGCCCAGTTCAGAAAGGCAGTTGGGCGTAATGTGTACTGGAAACAACAACAACAGAAAGGACTGCATCAAAGAACTGACTGAAACAGTGAACTTCTGCTCAAAACAGTCAACTTCCTTCCCTTCAATGCCCAGAGGAGTCAATCCTTCTGCTGGGACTTTCTGGTACTTCCTACTCACTGCAAAGCTGCATTTTCTTTCTCAGCCATTAAGTTGGTGATACTCTGGCCTGTTGGAACATACAAATCCTTTCCCATAGTTAGTTTTAAGCTTTGGATTGCAAGGTTTTTTGACAAAAAGTTTTCGTATTTATATATACCCCCCTTTTTTATTTTAGGTTTTTATTTTTGACCCATGAGTCTCAAGAAAGCAGTTGTATTATATACACCTATAGGGTGGAGTCAAGGCACAGCTTTCATCAAGTTCACCCATGCTGTTTTGGGTTACTGTATGTGATTAACTTGGGAAACAAACTTTATTTTTAGATTAAATCATCCTATAGGTGAAAGAGAGTGTTACCAGGTCATACTATATGACAGCAAAATTATAGGGAACATTTTGTTTATACAATCCCAAAGTAATTGTTATCAATGTTTTTAATTAAGCTAATGTGGACAACAGCAATTATATCACCAATTAACTCAGAATGCATAAACCGTTTTTATCAAGCCTTTAAACAAGTAATAAAAGATTACTCATATTTTCACATAGTGAAGACTGACAGACCCTCTCTGTGGATCCTACTATGTAACAATGATTTTTTAACGAATCCTAACGAAAGCTTACCTGCTAGGTGCCACAAAGGTTTTATAAAGAGACTTAACTTAACATCTTTAACTCCCTCCCCCCCATAGAATAAGGAGAAATGATGGATGATGAGGTCGTCTCTCGTCCAGCCTGTAGATTGGAGCGCCAGCCTGTTATTAGAGGTAATTTCTCTTTGTAAAATACAGTAAGACTAGGCCTTCTTTTTTTTTTTTAATTAATGTTATTTTATTTATTTTTAATTTCTGTATGATATGAATATCGAATGCTACTGTCCCTTGCATGCAGGTCTGTGCACCCGTGTGCGTGCAATGCGCGGAGGTCAGAAGAGCTGGTCTCGATTCCCCTGAGAACTGAGTTCTCCCTGAATTGGAGTTTTCAAGACGGGCTGTCGCCGCAGCGGGTGCTGGGGATCGAACCCCAGGGTCCTCTGTAAAGAGCGGTCGCGGCGGGGCCTCTTAACCGCTAGGCCATCTTCTCCATCCAGGCCCCAAGACTGGCCTTCTTTAATTGACTAATGGGACAAGAAACTTCTAAAGATTATGCCTCTATTCAAGACCAATATAATGCTAAGTCTCCTAAGCTATGCAGCGTAAGAACAAAATATATTAATACAGGACTCTTGACATCAACAATGGATTATTCTACACTACAAGGAGATGTTGACCAGGGGATCCAACCCCCCAAAAGAGGTAAAGCTCCTTGCCTCCAAACTGGATATCTGCGCAGGAAGAGGAGGCGATAAGGCCCCTGCTGTTGAAGACCTGATATAAACACGGGGAAAGATTGTATGAGAGACCGCACTTGCAAGTATATAGGATGGTCTCTGAAATGCCAGAGAGTGTTACCAAAGGCCACAAACGCAAACAAAGCAAATATAGGTCTCCTTGCAGTTCAACCAAGCTATCCTCCTTCAGCAACCAGCTACACTTCATCTGCCTGTGAAATACATGTGGAGCAGTGGCAGCCATAGGATTCGATTCTATAAATCCCACAATCTAATTTGGTATTAGCTCT
This sequence comes from Rhizomys pruinosus, assembly GCA_009823505.1. Taxonomy (NCBI): domain Eukaryota; kingdom Metazoa; phylum Chordata; class Mammalia; order Rodentia; family Spalacidae; genus Rhizomys; species Rhizomys pruinosus. The sequence continues at coordinate 531,908 of VZQC01014759.1, read as the reverse complement.
CTCCTTGCTGGGAGGATATAACCGCACGGCTTGATGCCACAAGCTTAACACCATCTAAATGGTTAGGAGACGTTTTATAACCACACGAAGACCTGTCATACGTAACAGAAGAAATTTAATTCATGGATTAAAACATACATCCAAAACATCTGTGTCTAGTAGCAGAAAAGTAAACCCTACCAAAACAATTAGTACTCGTTTAAAAATAACTAATTCTAATTGTGTGTGGCTCTTGTAGGATCGAAAAGGCTTATATTGATACTGTTTAGAGTACCTCTATATATCTAATTGATGTGCTTCATTTTGAGTAGGATCGAAAGTTTACTGCCTGGACAGCGGGCAGCCCCTGAAAGAAAACACACCCCAAATTGACAAGAGACAAAGACAACAGCCCAGAGAAAGTAGACTGTTTTGCTTCTCATCATCCATCTCATCCACACGTGCCCCCTTTTCTAACGCCTAGGGAACAATCTGCGGAAGAGGGGCATGGGTAGATGTACGGGCAAGTCTGGGGTGACATGGTGACCTAAACACACCTCTTGGGTGGACACTCTCATTTGGTCAGGCCTTGATTGAATCCAATCCGTAAAGGTGTTTCTACATTCTGCGAACCACTGCTTTGTTAGATACTGTTGTGACAGGATCAACAGTTGACATCAGCCTCGCGGGATGTGGCATGAGCTGTGGGTATTGGGCACAACTGCTAGCTAAATTGGTTTTACTGAAGGATGCTTGTATCAGTTATCACCTAGAAAAAAAAAAAAAAAAAAATAAAATAAAAAAAAAAAATGAGAAACAATACAAAAAAACAGAGAAATAGAATTGAAAGAAGAAAAGTTCTACGGCAGAATGCATATGATCTGGGATGGGTAGGGGTGCGGTGGGGGAAGGGAAGGGGATATATGCCTGAACTGAATTGGAAATGACGTATGAAATACACAAAACATCAATTAAAAAAAAAAGAAAAAAGAAATAAAAAAGGAATAAGTGAAAACAAAAAACAGTCACTTCCTCATGAGAAGTATTGGAGAAAGACTAAGAGAATACAAAAAAAGCACTGTTTGGCAGATGTCCATGAGCTCTGGCGGGGTGGTGGGAATGGGCTCGGAACACGGGTTCTGTTTGTTAAAAAAAAATAAAAATACATAAATTTATATGAAACAAAACAAAAACAGAAAGGCTGTGGGAATCAGAGCTATGAGAAGCCTCAAGTCAGGATTCAGGTGACCTCAAAGAGAGGAAGTCTTATCCATGAGATATGGTGGACTTGAGATATGAAGAGCATATTCACATTACAAAAGCAAGAACAAACAGCTCTGAGTTTGAGACAGTGAAAAAAAGAATAGATGAAGGAAGAAGACACACAATAAGGATCGCACTTGAAAGAAGCTGAACCAACCCCTAACATTAACATACTGGTTTTTATCAATAGCATGTTTTGCCCCGAATCCATAAAAGGACAAAGTTTTATTGTATTTTTTACCTTTTTTTCACATAAATTTATTTTTCTTTTTTAAACAAATCTAGACACCGTGTTTTCCAACCCCATTCCCCCACCCCACAAAATGCTCCTGTCATTCGCCAAACATGGCTTTGCATTCTCTTTCTTCTCCACTCGTCAGCCTTTCTCAATATCTCCATGAGGAAGGTTGACTGTTTTGAGCAAGAAGTTCACTGTTTCCGAGACAGTCAGTTTCTTTGATAGCAGTCCTTTTGTTGTTGTTGTTTTGTTGTTCAATCCACTGCTTATGTCCTCACCTGCTTTGGACAAAAGCTCAGGGGCCCCTTACACAAGAAAAATTACTTGTCAATAGGTATCTTGGCACTTAGCAGTCGACAGATGAGGGATCCATTCTGTCGTTTGCGTTGTTTTTTTTCCTGGACTGTGATTGTGTTACTTTACTCGACATGATATGTCCTCTAGCTCCACCATTTTCCTGCAAAGCTCATGATGTCGTCAATTTTTTTTTTCTTTTTCTTATAGCTGCACAGTATTCCATTGTGTAGATGTACCTCAGTTTCTCTATCCACTTGTCAGTTGAGGGCCATTTAGTGTTGGGTCCAGCTCGTGTTAGTGTGAAGAGAGCTGCAATAAACATGGCCGAGGCAGATCTTGTATCTCTGAGGTGGGGTGAGTCCTTGAGGGTACATGCCCAGGAGTGGTATATGCTGGTGGGGGTGGCAAGTTCTTCCAAGTCTTCCACAGGGTTCTTCTCCACACTGCTTTCCATAGCTGTATGTTATAAGTTGATACAAATTGCCCACCAGCAGTGGATGAGTGTTCCCTTTCCTCCCACAACCTCTCCACACCTTGGTATCATTTCCTTGATCCTAGCCAGTCTTATTAGGAGTAAAGATGATAATCTTAAAGTGGTTTTCGTCATTATTTGCATTTCCTTAATGATATATTGAAAGTGAAACAATTTCTTGAGGTTTTCTCAGACTCTCTAATTCCTCACTTGTAAAGTCTCTGTTCAGCTCTCTTTGCTCCATCTATTGAGTTGGGTCATCTTGTGTTTCCTTTTTTCTCTTGGGTTTGTTTTGAGTTATTTAAAATGTCTGGAAATCGTGCTTGTCAGATGTGATCTTCTGCAGTGAGTGAAGGTTTCCTCACTACACTGTGGGATTTTCTCTCTTCACTCCTTGATGTTTCTTTGAAGTACAGAAGCTTTTGATTTTAATGAGGTCCCATCTTGTCAATTTGCAACCTGATAATTTTGTGCAGCCTCATGTCTGATTTAGGAAGATCTTTTTTTCTACACTGCCTATGTCTTGTAGTCTGCTGCAAATGTTGTCTTGCTATCACCTGCAGAAGTTTGGGTGTTTCACAATTGAGGTCTTTGATCATCTGGAGTTCACTTTGTACACAGGGCGAGAGGGAGGGGTGTAATTTCATTCTTCATACAAGTGGTGATCACAGTTTTGTGCCCCCAACACCATTTGCTGAGGGCTGTCCCTTTGCTTTTTCTCCATTGTGGCTTCTTGGCCCCCTTGTAATAGATGGCTGAAATGGTATTGCTTCGATTTGGCTTCGGTTTTGTGCCACTGGTCGGTCGACAGGTCGGCTTTTGTGCCAGATACCAGGCTGTTTTAACTGACCTTCACAAGCCCTGTATTAAAATTTGATAGTCTGGATATAGAAGCATCCCCCTGTGTAGACTCTTTACACCAGGGTTTATTGGCTATTCAGGGGCTTTTGTTTTCCATTTCAAATGAATTTAAGAACGTTGTTTCCAAGCCTGTGAAGAAACTACTTGGGGATTTGGATGAGGGAATGTTGCATTAAATCTATAACAAGAGTTTCGGTAATGGACATTTTAATAAGTAAGTTAATTTTCCCAAAAACCATGAGCATATGGGAGGTTTTTCCATCTTCTGATGTCTTCTTCACCTTGTTTGTTCCTTCTTCCATTCTAAAAGGTTTAAAATTTTTGTTGTAGAGATCTTTGTGTCTTTGGTTAGGTTTGTTTTTCCTTTTTTTTTTTTATTTTATTGTTTTTTGAGGCTATTGTAGTGGGAAGCAGTCTCTTTGAATGTTCTTTCTCTCAGTTGCTTGTTCTGTGGTGAAAAGAAAAAGGCCATTGATTTTTTTAGTTATTTTTTTTTTGTATCCTGCCACTTTGAAAGCTGTTAATCATTTCTAGAGTTTCTGGTGGAGTTTTGGAAGTCATCCTTAAGTAAACAATCATATCAATATCAGTCAAAAGGGATACTTTGGCTTTCCTGCTTTTTCCTCTTTTTCCCAATATAGGATAAACTCCTTTAATATCCTTTTCTTGCCTGTATTGTCTAGCAAGTGTTTGTTCAAGCACTACTATTGAAAGGAGTGGTGACAGGGAGCCGCCTTGCGAGTTCCCTACCCTTTAAAGGGTAATGTTTCTGGTCATTTCATTCCTCCATTTTTAGGATGATATTGACTGTGGTGTTCCTTGTATATGGCTTTATCGATTTACATGAGTAATATCCCCCTCCAATCCTCCAATTCCTTCTAGGACTTTTAAAAGCCATGAGGGGATGCTAGAATTTTGTCAAAGGCTTTTTCTTATCTTCATTGAGTGAGTTTTTTTTTTTGTCTTTTTGTATTGTTTGATGGTTAGTTTTGAAAATTATGAATGTTAAGGTTATTTTGTTATTTTTGTATTTGAAATAACCATCCCTGCATCTGCTGGTATACAAATCCAACGTACTGGTCTGAATGGATGATCTTCTTGATGTGGGTCTGATTGACGATTGTGGCCAGTATCCTGTTTAGAATTTTGGCATCTGTGTTCATGAGGGAGATGGGTCTAGAATTCTCCTTTTTTAGCTGCTTTGCCTGGTTTTGGGTAATAGCGTGGATGCTGGCTTCATAGAAGGAATGTTGGAGAATTCCAGTCTGATTGTATATACTTCTACAAACAGTTTCAGTAATAATGGTTGTAAGGCGTTTTGAAATGTTTTTAGAATTCTTCTGTCTGTCATTGCCAAATGATCTGGGCCTGGGCTTTTTTTTTTAGTTGGGAGGCTTTTTTTTTTTTTTTTTCTTTTTTTTGTGTGTTCATATGTGTATGGGTATGTTTTAAGCTGCTGGTCTCTTCTTGGCCGAGCTTTGTGATTCCCAGGATTTCAGATTTTTTTTTTTTTTTTTTTTTTTTTTCTTCTAGGTTTTCAAAACTTGGTAGAAATATAGGTTCTTGTAATATTCCCATATGATTTTTCTGGATCTTGTCCTTGTTTGTTTGTGATATTTCTCTTTTCATCACGGATTGTATTGATTTGGAGTTGTTTCCTTCTTTCTTTTGGTTAACTGGGCTAAGAGGTCTGTCTTCTTGTTTATTCTTTCAGAGAACCAACTTTTTGGCCTTCATCATTGATTTTTTTGTATTGGTTTTCTTTGTTTCTAATTTCATTGATTTCTGCTCTGAATTTTGTTTATTTCTTCCTGTCCTTTGCGTTTAGGATTCATCTGATGTTGCCTCTCAAGTGCTTTTAGCTGTAATGTTTTAGATCATTCCTTGTGCTCTTTCTGTTTTTCTAATGTAGGGCACCCAGGGCTATAAACCCACCTTTTAGGACTGCTTTTAAAGGGATTTTGCTGTGTTGTTTTAACATTGTCATTCAGCTCCAGGAATGCTTTTATTTATTTCTTTAATCTTCTTCCATGACCCATTAATTATTCCAGAGTGTGTTGTTTAAGTTTTCTCATGTGTTTCTTGTAGGGCAGGAGGGCTTGCCCTGGTGTTGATGTTGAGCTTTAATTGCACTGTGGTCTGATAAAATGAATGATATTAAATTTCACTCTTTTTGTATTTGTAGAGGTTTCCTTCTGTGTCCAGTATGTGGTCGATATTTGAGAATGTTCGTGGGGTGCTGAGGAAAAGTGTATTCTCTAGTTTTAGGATGGAATATTCAGTAGACGGTCTATGAGGTCAATTTGGTGTATGCATATCTTTCAGTTCAGATGTCTCTCTGTTTATTTTTGTCCTGTTGACCTATCCAAAGGACTCACCGGGGTATTGAAATTTCCTACTATGAGTATACTGGGGTTAAGTGTGTAACTTGTGGTCCTGAAGAATTGTCTTTAGAAAGTTTGATGCACCAGAATTTGGGTGCATATATATCCATAATTGTGAAATCTTGGTGAAATGTTCCTTTGATAAAAAAGTAATGGCCTTCTTTTTCTTCTGATTTCTTTTACTTTGAAGTCTATTTTGTCTGATATTAAATAGCAACAACCTGCTTTCTTTTTGGTACATTTGCTTTGGAATATTTTTTTCCATCCCTTCAACTTTTATTATTTATTTATTTATTTATTTTTAATTTATTTATTTTATTTTTTGTTTTTTTTTTTTTTTTTTGGTGTTTTCGAGACAGGGTCTCTTCCCTGTTAGTCCCAAGCTTGTCCTGGAACTCACTCTGTAGACCAGGCCTGGCCTCGGACTCACAAAAAGATCCACCTGCCTCTGCCTCCGAGTGCTAGGATTAAAAGGTGTGCACCACCACGCCACCGGCCACCATCCCTTCACTTTAAGGTTGGTGCCTGTCCTTATGAAGGTAAAATGTGTTAATCCAATCTCCCAGTCTATGTCTTTTGGTCCGATTGGGGAATTTGTTCATTAATATATATATTTAAAGGTTATAACTGATGAGGTTTGTGTTGCTTCCCTTTATGTTATTATCCATTTGCAGTTTGGTTTTCGAGTAATTCTACTTCCAGGATTTTTATTATTGAATTTTTTTTGGTGCCTAGAGTGGTTTGCTCCATTCTTCCTGTTCTTTGAATTTGCTTCAAGTATTCTCTGAAGGGTTGGTTTTCCAGACATGTATTCTTTCAAGTTGTTTATGTCATGGAAGGTTTTTTCTCTCTCTCCTTCAACTATAATTGAACATTTTTGCTGGGTATAGTAACCTGAATTGACATCTATTGTCCTTAAAACTGGGAATGCTTTGCCTCCAGGTTCTTCTTGCCTTCATATTTTGCATTGAGAAGTCCGTTTTAATTCTGATAGGTTTCCCCATATAATAGGTACCTTGTTGTTTTTGTCTTGTGGCTCTTAAGGATTTTGTCTTTTTTGGGTGTCTAGCATTTTTAAACTATGATGTAGTGGAGATTTCTTTTCTGATCTTGTCTGTTTGGAGTTCTTTCTTCTTGTATTGGTATTGGGTTTGTCCTTTTTTAGTTTCGGGAAGTTTTCATCTATTTATCTGTTGAAGAACTGATCACATACCATTCTCTTTGTGATTTCTTCTCCTTCCTCTTATCCTTGGAAGGAGGAGGTTTGATCTTTTCATGTGTCCCACAGCTCCTGGTTGTTCCACGGGTTTTTAGTTGTTTTTTTCTGTGTTATTTTCCAGGTCTGATATTCTTTGTTCTGCTTCCTCCATTCTGCTTCTGAGGCTTTTTCCCATCCTTTCCTCTTGAATGGATGAGTGTTTGATTTCCTTTTCTTCATTTTCCTCTCTTGATTTTCTTTAAGTATTTCTATCTAATTTTTTGGAGCTTCTCAACTCTTTTTGTCAGCTCTTTGGTTCACTGGTCGATTTCTTTATCTTTTTCAACAGGGATTTTTAAGTGTTTCTACTTCCTTCCGGAGCTGTCATTCTCTCTCTTCTAGGTCCTTCTTGAGTTTCCTATTCCTTTCTTAGTTCTTTAATTTGTTCTTTCGATCTTGTAGTTCTTTAATATGTTCCCCAATTGTGTTTCTGATTGTCTGTGTACCTGGGGCATCCCAGAGGGATCCCACTGCAGGAATCTTCCATAGGGTTGGTAAAGCTTGGCGGGGGATTATCCTGCCCTTTCCAAAGGTTGTTCTTCTTCGTGATCCTGGCATATGGGCTTCTCCTTGCCTGTATTCCAGTGTGAGTCCTAAGCCTCTTCACTGTGTTGAAGGTTTGCTTTGGCTTGCTTCTTCAGATGCTCTTCGTAATCCCAGTGGGGGGGGGGTTCTACCTTCCGCTGGCCTAGGAGATCTAGTCTCAAGAGTCACATAAACCACTGTCTTTAATACCGCTGGGAGGAGTAACCCGCCCCCCACAGCCACAAAATTCCCCATCAAGCCAAAGACCGCACCTTTAATCCCAGCTGGGAGGATAACTCCGACCACCGACACCCACAAAATGCCAATCAAGCCAAAGACAGCTGGATTAAGGGATCAAACAATCAGCTTTGCTGAGCACCAGTTCCACCTGTCTCCTCGCCTCTTTCCTCTTCTGCTGGCCTCAGGAGATCTAAACAGATAAGGAAAATATTTACCATGATATCAACATAAACTTTGATTGCCTTGGTTTTACTCTGGATATGCTGCTGCTCAAGGCCCTCTTCAGTGGATAATGTGAATGGATCACTGGATTTGTAGAAAGCTGTATGGTGCAATTAATAAGGTAAAATCAAAAGAATGACTGACCAGGCTGGACAGATGGCTTAGTGGTGAAAAGCACTGGCTGCTATTACAGAGGACTTAGGTACAATTCCCAGCACTCACACGGTGGCTAGCAACCATCATAACTCCAGTTCCAAGTGAATCCAACACCCTCTTCTGACCTCCATGGGCATTGTACAACACAGGTGTAGTTACATATATGTGGGCAATAAAACATACACAGAAAATAAAAATAATATTTTTTTTGTCTTTTGTCTTTTTGAGACAGGGTCTCCCTTTACTCGCAGCTGGCCTGGAGCTTGCTATAGCCTTGAACTCACAAAGATCTGCCTGCCTCTGCCTCCCAAGTCCTGGGATTAAAGGCATGTGCTACCACACCCAGGTAAAAATAATAAATATTTTATAAAAGAGTGACTGTATAGCTGGAGAGATGGCTCAGCAGTTAGTTAAGAGCACTGACTGCTCTAGCAGAGGACCAGGGTTCAATTCCCAGCACCCACATGGCAGCTAAGAACTGGGCGTGGTGGCTCAGAAGGGGGAAGGGGAAGGGGAATGGGGAAAGGGAAGGGGAAGGGGAAGGGGGAAAGGGAAGGGGAAGGGGAAGGGGAAAGGGAAGGGGGAAGGGAAGAAGGGAAGAGGCAAGGGCAAGGGATGTAGCTTAGTTGATACAGTACTTACCTAGCATGTACAAAGTCCTGGGTTTGATTCCCAACATTACATAAGTCAAACATGTAATCCCAACACTCAAGAGGTAGAAGGCAGGTGCATCAGAAGGTCAAGATCATTCTCAGCTACATAGTGAGTTCAAAGCTAGCCTAGGCTACATAGTGAGATCCAGTTATCAAAGAAACCAAAGTGGGAGGTGGGAATCAACAGAAGTATGAAATGTACAAATGACTGAAAAACTGTCAGCATCTCCAGAAGACTGAAAATAAAGTAATTTTTGTTTGTTTTTTGTTTTTTGTTTTTACCTCTTCTACCAAGAATAGAGAGAAGTAGAAAGGATGCTAATGAAGGGGTAGAACAAAGTCTAAAAACCTACTAAGCAGAATGAAAAGATGACTGTGCTCCATGTTAATCACTAGTTAATCACTAAGAAATAATTTCTTCTCTCTTGGGCTGGAGAGATGGCCTAACAATTAAGAGCACCGACTACTCTTGCAGAGGACCAGGTTTCAATTCCCAGCACTCACATGGCAGCTGAGAACTATCTTTGACTCCAGTTCCAGGGGAATCTGACACCCTCTTCTGACCTCCGCGGCATTGCACGACAAAGGTGCACAGACCTGCATGCAGACAGTACATTCATACACATTAAATAAATAAATAAATAAATAAATAAACAAATCTCTTAAAAAAAAAGAAAGAAAGAAAGAAAGAAAGAACTTGACTGAGGCCAAATGAAAATGGAGCTTGTGACTTCAGAAAATTCAAGGTGAGTTGACGAAGGAGGGTTAACTAGTAAGGGAGATCACCAACAAACTAGACCAAATTCACTTACTGCAGGGCAATTTAATACAATTAAACTAATCATATGCCAGGAATACAAAGATCAAGTACCCTGCAAAGGACAACAGATGGTACTGTCAGAGTATGCTTCCTGCTAAATTATCAGGAAACCCAAGGAATATGGGGGTAGAAAGATAGATCACAGGGTTTAAAAGAAAGAATTCCTGGGGCTGGAGAGATAGCCTAGCAGTTAAGAGCACCGACTGCTCTTGCAGAGGACCCGGGTTTGATCCCCAACACCCACATGGCGGCTAAGAACCATCTGTAACTCCAATTCCAGAACTCCAGTTCCAGGGGAATCCGAGATCCTCTTCTGACCTCCGCGGCACTGCACGACATGCGGGCACAAACCTACATGCAGACAGTACAGTCATACACATACAAAAATAAATTTAAAAATAAAAAATAAATAAAAATAAAAAAATAAAGAGTTCCTAGAAGACAAGACCTCTCATTCTTGAAGGAGTGAGCCAAGTAAAGACATCAGGGAAAAGAAAAGGAAGAAATCATAGGAACCATCTTCTGTTTCACCCTCTACTAGCTAGGGGATGTGGACAGCTGAGTTCAAGCAAACTTTGATATCCAATGACCTTTGACCCCTTGGAAACCAAAATACCACCTTTCTTGAAGGCTGTTCATGCCACTTAGCTATAATATTTCATTCTTACTTGACCTTCCCTATCTCTGAACACTCAGACAGAGTCAGCTCCCCACCCAAGGCCTATACTCCCTCAACTCTAAAGACCAATACCCTGCATTCAACTTAATGTTGTCATTGTAAACTTAGTGTGTGTCTATGTAAACAACTTAGTGTTGTTGGTGTCTATGTAAACAGCCCAACCAGCATCCTCAATTAATTTCCTCACACCTCCACAATCTTAATGCAGCCCCCACAGAAGAGTCTCAGGCTAGAAATGCTTAAACTCCAATGCCCTACTCTCTGACCAATATACCTATCTGCCATCAATCCTGAACCTTATTCTTCCTCTATACTTCTCTGATCTCCAATCCTTTCACTCATCTACTCTCCCTCCTGTCCTTCCCTACCTTGAACCATGATCCACTACAAAAACCTTTCTTGTTCTACCTTCTGCTCTCCACTTCTCTTGACTTGGTACAGTATGTGCCAAAGCCACACATTCCTTATCCAATCAACCTGCATTTCCTCTGCTTCTTTATCTAGGCACAGTCTTTTTTTTTTCTTTTTCTTTTTTTTTGTCTTTTCGAGACAGGGTTCTCCCTGGAGCCCAAGCTTGTCCTGGAACTCACTCTGTAGACCAGGCCTGGCCTTGACTCACAAAGAGATCCGCCTGCCTCTGCCTCCCACGTTGCTAGAATAAAAGGCATGGCCACCACGCCCAGCTCTAGGCACTGTCTTTTAAAAGGAAGTCACCAAAAATTTATGGTCTCTACCATTGGCTTCCTGGAAATCCTTCAATGAGCCCCAAACAACTTTGTTATTCCTCACAACTCTTTCCCTTCCCATCCAAGGCCTATACTCCCTCAACTCTGAAGACATTCTCTCACTCCTACTTCACAAAGAAAGATGAGGTGAGGCAATTTCTTCAAATATGTATCTATATGTATAGCCTACAAAAATAATGGTACTCATTCATTCCAATGTCTTAAATTAAAAAAACCCAACCAGGGGCTGGAGAGATAGCCTAGCGGTTAAGAGCACAGACTGCTCTTGCAGAGGACACGGGTTCGATCCCCAGCACCCACATGGCGGCTGAGAACCGTCTGTAACTCCAATTCCAGGAGAACTCCAGTTCCAAGGGAATCTGAGACCCTCTTCTGACCTCCGCAGCATTGCACGACACGGGTGCACAAACCTGCATGCAGACAGTACATTCATACACATACAAAAATAAATAAAATTAAAAAAAAAAAACCCCAACCAACAAACAAGGATCCTTCTTTTTGCTCAGTGCTAATCCTATGCCTAGTCCTGATTTTTCAGGGATCCCTCAAAACAGTCTCCGCTCTCCTGATCAGATTATTTATTTCTCCTCTAATGACTCTATCCTTTAAATGTAAATATGTTCCATGCATTGTGATAGATAAACTTCATTGTGAACTTGAATGTATTTAGACACCTAAGAGACATGCCTCTGGCTATGTCTATGAAGGTGTTTTTTCAGAGGATTAACTAAAGGGAGAATATCTACCCTGAACATAGCTGGTATCATTCCATGGGCCTGAGGACTAGCCTAAATAAAAAGATTCTGGGAAAAGGAGAAAAGCAGATGAGTTCAGGATTCCCCATGCTCTGCTTGATGACCCACCCAGAAGTGAGCAAACTCCTGCTGCCATGCCTTCTCCTCACTGATAGACTATTTCCTCTAAAAAATTCATATCCAAGCCAGGCGTAGTGGCACATGCCTTTAATCCCAGCACTCTGGAGGCAGAGGCAGGCGGATCTTTGTGAGTTCAAGGCCAGCCTGGTCTACAGAGTGAGTTCCAGGTCAGCTGGGGCTACAGGGAGACCCTGTCTTGAAAAGACAAAAAAAATTCATATCCTTCTTCTCTGTGTCTTTCAGGTGTTTTATCATAGCAGTGATGAGAAAAGTAACCAATACATATATCTTCCATTCAGCAAAATGAATAAATCTTCCCTTATTTTATTAGACATTAATCTATGACATACTACCATGCCATAGCCCCTTCTTTAAAAAGCAGCCTTGGGGCTGGAGAGATGGCTCAATGGTTAAGAGCACCTACTGCTCTTGCAGAGGACCCGGGTTTGATTCCCAGCACCTACATGGTGGCTAAGAACCATCTTTAACTCCAGTTCCAGGGGAATCTGACATCCTCTTCTGACCTCCGTGGCATTGCACCACACGGGTGCACCAACCTACATGCAGACAGTATACTCATACACATAAAAATAAATAAAAATTCTTAAAAAGCAGCCTTGGCTATTAGTCTAGATAAGATAGTGCGTCCAAGTTACACACCCACATCACTTCTAATATCCTGACCTACTTACCTGCTGTTTAAAGGGGAAAGCAGATAGGCACAGGCAGGTTAGTCCAACCCATCCACTAGAGAGTGAAAGCCCAAGTTCCTCCAAGGATGCATAACAGACATGTGAAGAACCCAGGGATCTGGAGCCTTTGCAACCTAGCTGCTCTTTCCATAAAGCAGCTTTACATCCCAACCAAAAAGGACTCAAGACAGATTCTAAGTACCTGAACTGCCAAAATGTGCAGCCTACATCTGGCAGCTGTGCTAAATATTCATCACTGAGACAAAATGCCTGAGAAAAATAGCTTAGGGGAGAAGATATTTTATTTTTATATTTACTTATTTATGTGGATCACTTCTTGGCCTTTGGCTAAGATCAAGTGTATATATTTATGTGGATATGCATATATGCCACAACATACATGTGGTAGTAAGAGGACAACTTACAGGAGTTTGTTCTTTCCTTCCACAATGTAGGTCCAGGGACTGAGCTCAGGTCATCAACTTGACGGCAAGTGCCTTTACATGCTGAACCATCTCACCAATTCAAGGAAATATTTTAGCTCATGGTTTCAAAAGTTTCAGTCCCCATGGTGGAAAAGGCATGCCAGAGCACAGCAGCCCATATCATGGTATCTAGGAGCAGAGAGGGAGAGACTAGAATGGCTGTACTGGTGGTGGGCTTCTCCTTCCCTCCTGTATTCTGAGTCCTCATGCCTATGAGATGGTGTTATCTATCTTTAGAAAGTCTTCTCCATTAGTTACTCCTCTCTGGAAATACCTTCACTCACATAGCCAGAGGTGACCTTTATTAATCTCCTAGGTGCTTCTCAATCTAATCAATTTGATAAAACTCTCACAGAAAGGATCATGGTATCATTTCCAGCTACCACCCCCTCCCCAGTTCAGTGGATACTAAAACTAGCTGGTGAAAGTTTAAAAGAGTACAGAGATATTTACATAATTGCAAATAATTTCTCCCCAAGGTATTTACTGCAAATGGTAAAGAACCTAGCCCACCCCCACTTTAATCAAATGACCAAAAGAACATTTAACCATTAATGCAACAAATGGACAAAACATGGATGCCTTCTGATACAATGTAATGAGAAAATAAAATATTACTTCTCTGGTATTTCAGCCCCAAATATACAACCTAAACCTATTATGAGAAAACATCAGCTAGAGCTAACAAGGAAAATGTGAATAAACAACTGGCCCATATTCTTCAAAAGCATCCAGATTTCAAAGGACAAATACTGAGGAATTGCATCAAATTGCAACTAAAGAGACAATATTTGAATAGGTACTAAATCAGAAAATAGTATCTTTTTCTTCTGCTAGCATCATAGTTCAGGCTGCCATAATAAAATATACGTCGAGAATCCCTAATCAAAAATCCAAGCCAGGCTTAATGACAAGCACCTGTAATCTCAGATACTTTGGGAAGCTAAAGCAGGCTTAAGCCCAGAAACTTAAGGCCAGTATGGCAATACAGAAAATCCTGCCTCAAAAAAAAAATCAATTCATTAAAATAATTAAGTGTTTAAGCTGAAGTTCAGAGAGGGAGAGCACCTGCCTAGCATGTGCAAGGACCTGAGTTTAATCCCCAGAACCACACACATACAAACCAATCAAAGTGAATGTTCCAAAATACAAAACATTTGAATGATATGTCAACACTCAGTAAAGTTTATGTAAATATTTCAAAATCTGATAAATTCCAAAATCTGAAACACTTTTGGTCCTAAGTATTTTAAGATATATTCAATTTGCATCTTAAACTGGGTAATTTATGAACAATAATTTTATCACTCAAAGTTATGGAAGCTAGGAAATCCAAGAGTGAAGTGCCAGTGGGTTGAGTATCTAATAAGAGCCTACTTTTCACACATGGCATGTATTGTGTGTCTTCACATATCAGATAGGTAGGAGGACAGAAACTCCAATTACTACTTCTTTATTATTTAAACTTATCTATTTATTTTTAATATTTTATTATTTTTATTTTATTGCCTGCATGTATGTAAATATACCCATGTTGTGCAATGCCCACTGAGGTCAGAGAGAGTGTTAGATCCCTTGGAGCTGGAGTTACAGACAGTTGTTACCCAACATGTGGGAGCTGGGAATCAAACCTTGGTCCTCTACAAGAGTGGCCAGTGCTCTTATCTGCTGAGCCATCTCTCCAGCCCTATTTATTTATTTTTATTTTTATGAGTCTTTTGCCTGCATGTATGTAAGTGCACCCATGCACCTGTGGAGGCCAGAAGAGGGTGTCAGATCCCCTGGATGGTTGTTAAACACCATGTGGGTGCTGGAAACCAAACCTAAGTCCTCTCCAACAGCAGCCAGTTAATCACAGAGCCATCTCTCCAGCCCCAAGAAGCCTCACTTCTCAATACTACTGCATTAGTGAGACAATTGGCAATTTTAATAAGGTTGTACATTAGTTCATGATTTTTTATAATAGAATCAATAGTAGATAACATTCGTGTTTTCATTTTTTTTTAATGTTTTCTTTATTTTATGTGTATGAATGTAAGTGCACCTTTGTCATGCCCCAGGAGGTCAGAAGAGGGCATTGGATCCCCTGGAACTGGAGTTTCAGACAGTTCTTAGCCATCATATGGGTGCTAGGATTCAAACCTGGGTCCTCTGCAAGAGCGGCAGTGCTCTTAACCATTGACCTCTCCAGCCCCAACACTCTTATTTTTTAGAAAACACAATGGGGGCTGGAGAGATGGCTCAGCAGTTAAGAGCGCTGACTGCTCTTGCAGAGGACCTGGGTTCGATTCCCAGCATTCACATGGTGGCTAAGAACTGCCTTTAAGCCAGGTTTGGTGGCGCATGCCTTTAATCCTAGCACTCAGGAGGCAGAGGCAGGCGGATCTCTGTGAGATCAAGGCCAGCCTGGTCTACAGAGTGAGTTCCAGGACAGCTGGGGCTCCAGGGAGACCCTGTCTCAAAAAAAAAACACAATGAAAAGGCATAAAATGGGGCATTAGGTATATAACTGACCCTTAAATGGTTCGGAAAATAACAATATGAATATAGAGAGTAATAGAAACATGTATCAACAAGGCTAGTATTTCAATGGCCTGAGTGAACAGTATATAGGAATTCCTTATACTATATTTTTTGCAAGTTTTCTATAAGACTACAAAAATATTAAAAATATACAAAAATTAAGAATATTAAAAACTGGGGCTGGAGAGATGGCTCAGCGGTTAAGAGCACCGACTGCTCTTGCAGAGGACCTGGGTTCAATTCCCAGCACCCACATGGCGGCTAAGAACCATCTTTAACTCCAGTTCCAGGGGACTCCGACGCCCTCTTCTGACCTCTGCGGCATTGCATGATACGGGTGCACCAACCTACATGCAGACAGTACACTCATACACATTTTAAAAAAAAGATAAATTAAAAAAAAGAATATTAAGAACTCCCCAAGACTATACTTTCAGGGAATCATTTCTATAGTTTGTAACTAGAGAAGTTTCTCTGACAGTATAGAGTACCAGAAACCACGAGGACAAGACGCAGTGCTTCCTCCTGAGCGTAAAGCTGGCTCTTGGTATTGCATTTTGCAATTGCTATTTGCCAGTGATGATCGTTCTAGTCTTCCTTTGGGAGAGTTAGAGGGAGGTAGTGCAGTCTGAGTGATTAAAAAAAAAAAAAAAACTCCCCATAATCATCCAAATGCACTAATTATCATAATTTTGACCCATTTGCTACCTCTTTTTTTCTGTTATTAGTTTCAAGAAAATTTCTGACATTTTTTAACCTCTAAATTCTCCAGTTTGTCTACATATTTTTTTTTACCCAACCACAATTCCATTATTATACCTAACACAATTAAAAAACAATTTTTTTTGTCTTTTTGAGACAGAGTCTCCCTGCAGTCCCAGCTGGCCTGAACTCACTTTGCAGACCAGGCTGACCTTGAACTCACAGAGATCTGACTGCCTCTGCCTCCTGAGCGCTGGGATTAAAAGCGTGGGTCACCAAACCTGGCCACAATTTAGGCCAGCCTGTTCTACAGAGTGAGTTCCAGGACAGCTGGGGCTACAGGGAGACCCTGTCTCAAAAAGACCAAAAAAATAATTTTTTTTCTATTACCTACAGCCCATAAAAATTTTCCGAGACCAAAGGTTTGTTTATTTATTTATTTATTTACTTTTATTTCATGTGTATGAGTGTTTTGCCTGCATGTAAGTGCACCAAGTACACCAATGCCCTGCAGAGGCCAGAAGAGGGCATCAGATCCCCTGAACTGGAGTTACAGACAGTAGGTCCTGGGAATTGAATCTGAGGCTCTAGAAGAACAGCAAGTGTTCTTAACTGCTGAGCTGTCTCTCCAGCCCCCTCTTGGCACCAGAGGTTTTAATTCCTAAATTCTTCACACCAAAGCATCACCTAGGCATCATGGACCAACTCTAACTTTTCTGCCTCTTCTGAGATGGAACTAGAGAGGCAGTAAGCCTTAACCATCTTCATCCCTCTCACAAATAACTATGCTGCAGTTAGAGTCTGCCAAACAGAACAACTTTCTAAATAATTTAAAACACCAAATTCTATTTTTAAAAGAGAAAATATTTTCATTGTAGATCAAAGAGCAAATATCCTTAATGTAAAAAGTACTTACTTGGAGTAATATAAAATTAAAGGGAACAAGAAGAAGAAGAAGAAAGAAACAGAAAGAAGTATAATAGCTAAATTGAACTGTTATAATCCTCAAACTAAAAATATGTAATTATATCTTAGATAAAAAACTTGAAATTCTAAACAAACAAAAGAAATGAACTCAATGGATGAACTCATACTGAGGGACATTTGAAGATACAACCTTGACTCAATATATGACAGATGCATGAAACCTGGTGGGGTACGGAGTATAGGAGGGTATAACTAGGGGAGGAGTCTAAATATGATCAAGATGTATGAAATGAAAAAAAAAAATTAAAGAAAAAAAGAGCACTTACACCTCCAATAAAAATAACCAAAGTGCATAAGCAATTCGCAAAGATAGAAATACCAATTAAAATATTAAAATAATCTTACTAGTAATCAGATAAGTATATATTCAAGTAATGATGTATTATTTGTCATTAAAACTATCAAATGTTTTCTTGTCAAAAAAGTATTTTTTTAAAAAGTAAGTATTAGCAAAAATATGGCTCTGGAATAGGTACAACCTTTTTAGAAAACAACTTATCAATCTGGTCCAAAATCCCTACTCTCTTTCTAGGAATTATCCTAAAGAAAGAAGATATATGTAACACACATAACTAGATTGTGGTGGTTTGGATGAGTGTCCCCCATAGGCTCTAGGTATTCAGACATTTGTCTCCAGTTGGTGGCGCTGTTTTTGGAGGTCTTGGAGGGTGTGGCCATGCTGGGGGAAGTGTGTCACTGGGGGCAGGCTTAGTGAGTTTAACAAGCCTCATGGTCTACAGTTGCCCTCTCTGTTTCCTGTGCTCTTTGCGAGATGTGACCCTCGGTTTGCTGCTCCAGATCCAGCCGCCACGCATCCCGCCACAATGGACTCTAAGTCCCTGGAACCACCAATCATAAGCTCAAATAAACTTCCTTTTATAAGTTCCTTGGTGGTACTCACGGATTATCACTTATAACTAAAAATGAAAAAAAAAAAAAAAACGGGGGAAAAAAGCCAGGCCGTTTTTGCCAGAATCATTATTCGGGGAGGGGGGGGGGGGGGGGGGGAAGGGAAATAAAGCTAACTGAATTGGAAAAAAATATGAAATGCACAAAGCATCATAAAAACTAATTAAAAAAAAAAATTCCTTGGTCATGGTGCTTTATCACAGCAACAGAAAAGTGACTAGTACAATTATTGGTACCATAGAGTGGGCTGTTGCCCAGTGGTGAAGGACCTGACCATGTGTATGTTTGGAGAAGTGTGGAATGACTTTGGAACTTTGGCTGGAAAGGCTGTTGACTATTGTAAGCAGAGCTTAAAGGGCCAGTCTAGTGGAGGCCTGGAAGAGAAAAGAAAGCATGGCTGCAAAAGTGTGGTTCCAGGGGAAAATAAAGACTTAGGGAGCAACTGGGGTATTTTTATTAAGAGTCTGGCAGCAGTTTTGCCACAGCCCAGATGCTTGCCTGTTGCTAAGTTGAAAGTGGTGGACTAATGTCCTTTGGTGGAGGATATTTCAAGACAGCCGAATGTAGAAATGAGGGTTAGCTGTGCTTTTAATGTTGAATATTGTGCAGCTCTACAGTGAAAAGAAGCAATGAGGCAGAAAGAAATGCAGAAGGTACAGCTTGGATCTGAAAAACTGCACTAGGAAGATTAAAGGTGGGGCCAAGGCATGTGAAGGAGAGCTTCCCTTTCATAAGGAGATTAAAGCAATAAGGAGAGGCCTGGAGATTACAAGTAAACAAAAGAATCAGTACCTTCAGGGCAAGACCACCCCAGCTAATCCTCCAACAATCCGGGCAGAGAAAAGTTGCAAATGGGGTTGAAAATAGGCCACGGTCCATCCCAAAATTGCAGCCCATTCGGCAGTTTCCTTCACGTGGTGCTGGCTTTAGAGGAAATGAAGTTTGCAGAGTGAAGGGGTCATCAGTTTCTTCCTCCATGGTTTCAGGTTTCAGAGAGCTGCCAAGTCAGGCAGAGTGCAGCAGGGGTGTCCCCTGCATAAAGTAGGCACTGACAGCCCATTGTGTGAAGCTGTGAATGTGAAGCCTGGGTGGCAGCAGAAACCCCAAGAAAACATTTGAGATTCCAGAACTGTGAGATATTTTGGCCAAGGAGATCTGCATACATGGAGTGGTACTGGCTTAAGAAAGAGATGTATGATGCAGCAAAGCTGGAAGAGCTGAGCCATCTAAGCCCTTTGGAAGTCAAGTCCAGAAGTCCACACATGGAGCATACTGGACTTGGTGTTTGCCCTGCCCATGGTTTTCGGTCTTGTTTTGGTCCATATTTCCTCACTATGCCTCTATTCTCCCTTTTGGGATGGGATGTGTATTCGGTTCCACTGTAATTGGGTAATGTAAGTTGCCTTTTGATTTACAGGAGCTTACAGTTAGAGATTGTCCTGAATCTCAGAAGAGACCTTGGACTGTGAGCTTTTGAATGGCATTGAAACTAGTAAAGACTATGGGGACTTAAGTTTGGACTAAATGCAATTTTGCATTTTTTAATTATGGTCAGGAGCCTGTGGGAGCCAGGGAGTGGAATGTGTGGTTTTGGATGATTGTCCCCCCATAGGCTCTAGGTAGTCAAACATTTGTCTCCAGTTGGTGGCGCTGGTGTTTGTGGAAGGTTCTTGGAGGGTGTGGCCATGCTGGGGGAAGTGTGTCACGGGGGCAGGCTAGTGAGTTTTAACAAGCCCTCGTGGTCTACAGTTCCTCTCTGTCTCCTGTGCTCTGTGTGAGATGTTGACTCTCGGTTTGCTGCGCCAGATCCAGCCGCCATGCATCCAGCCACAAGTGGAATCTAATTCCCTGGAAACATCAACCATAAACTCAAATAAACACTTCATTTTATAAGTTCTTGGTCAGGGTGCTTAATTATCACAGCAACAGAAAACTGACTAATACATAGATAAATATGGACTTCATAAAATATTACTATCTGTAATATCAAAACAGTGAGATGAAAGGCTAAAGCAACTAAATATCCAAAAGAAAGAAACTGACTTAAATAAATCATGGCTTGCTCCTAGGATGTAAAAACTAGATTGGCATTGCTTTAAATCATTCAGACCAACTGTTAGTAGTCCACAACGAAATAAAGAGTTTAAGCCATAATATGAAACAATCACTAATAATTATAAGACATTCTGAATGGAGAAATCAGTATGTTGAATTATTCTTTCTTTCTCTTGAAACAGAAGGGAATTGTTTATATTACTAATTTGAATGGTTCTCCCCCAAAATAAATCCTAAATTTACTTGCATCCTTTCATCTCTACAGCTACCACCAAACCTAGACTATCTCTCCCACAGAAAATTGCAAAAGCCCTCTAAGTTAGCTACTTCTATGCCCACACAATCCATTTTCTGCCCAATAGACAAAGTAATCATTCTGACAAGCCCATTAGGCCATGCTTTGGGGGATGTGTTAAAAATAATCTTTTAGCAGGCATGGTAGTGCACGACTTTAATCCCAGCACTCGGAGAGGCAGAGGGCAGGAGTTCAAGGCCAGTCTGGTCTACAGAGTGAGCTCTAGGCCAGCTGGGTCTAAAGGGAGACCCTGTCTCAAAAATACCAAAAATAATGTGGTGGTTTGAATGAGTGTCCCCCATAGGCTGTAAGTATTCGACATTTTGGTCTCCAGTGGGTGGCACTGTTTTTGGAGTCTTAGAACGTGTGGGACAGGCTAGAGGTAGTACGTTATTGGGGGCAAGGCTTAGTGAGTTTTAACAAGCCTCCTGGTCTACAGTTTTGCGCTCTCGCTTCCTGTGCTCATTGCGAGATGTGATCCTCGGCATGCTGCTCCAGCTCCAAGCCGCGCCATGCCTCCCGCCCAATGGACTCTAATTCCCTAGAACCATCAATCAAAAGCTCAAACTCTTCCTTTTAAAATTCCCTTGGTCATGTGTTTTTTATCACAACAGAAAAGTGAGTAATAAAGTTTTTTTGGTACCAAGAGTGGGGTTTGTTGGCTGTGAGAACCTGAGCCGGTGTGGAGGGTTTGGAGAAATGGTGGAAGACTGGAACTTTGGGCTAGAAAGCTGTTGACTACTGTAAGCAGAGCTTAAGGGCCATTTGATTAGAAGCCTGGAAGAAAGCATGGCTGCAAAAAATGTAGTTCCAGAGGAAAATAAAGACTTAGGCAGCAACCGGATATTTTGATAAAGAGTCCCTGGCAGCAGTTTGCCCACGGCCCGAGTGCTTGCCTGATGCTAAGGTGAAAAACAATGGACTAATGCCTTTGGCAGAAGATAGATTTTCAAGACAGTCTGTGTAGAAATGGTGGCGGGGCTTTTAATGCGGGAAATATACAGATCTACAGTGAAAAGAGTAAGTGGGGCAAAAGAAAATGGAGAATGTACAGTTTGGATCTGAAAAGTACACTAGGAAGATTTAAAGGTGTGGCCAAGGCATTTGAAGGAGAGGCTCCGTTCATAAGGAGACTAAAGTGACTAAGGAGAGACCTGGAGATTTACAAGTAAACAAAGAATCAGGAACCTTCAGGGCAAGACCACACCCAGCTAATCCTTCAGCTTTTGAAAGGAAAAATACTGAAAAGGTTTTCTGCTCCAAGTTCAGGACAGAGAAAAGTTGCAAATGTGATTGAAAATAGGCCAGGGTCCATCCCAAAATTGCAGCCAAACGCAGCAGTTTCATTCACATGGGTCTGGATTGGAAGCATGAAGTTTGCAAGAGTGAAGGGGTCATTCAGTTCTTCCTCCATGGTTTCATAGAGCTGCCAAGGTCAGGCAGAGTGAAGCAGGGTGTCCCTGCATAAAGAAATCCCTATAGGGCATTGCACGAAGCTGTGAATGTGAAGCTGTTTGGCAGCAGAGACCCCAAGAAGAAATTTGAGAAGCCAGACCTGTGAGAATTTTGCCAAGGAGAGCTGCATACAGGAAGTGGTACCTGCCTAAGAAAAAGATGTATGCTGCAAGCAAAGCTGGAAGAGCTGAGCCTTCTAATCCCTTTGGAAGTCAAGTCCCGGAAGTTACACATGGAGCTACTGGACTTGGGGTTTTCCCTGGCTGCTGTTTTCGGTCTTGTTTTGGTCCCGTATTTCCTCACTAGGCCCTCTATTCCTCCTTTTTTGAATGGGAATGTGTACTTGGTTCCACTGTACATTGGTATGAGGATTTTGTCTTTGGATTTTACAGGAAGCTACAGTTTAGGAGATTGGCCTAGTCTCAGAAGAGACTTTTGGGACTGTAGACTTGTGAATGGCAGTGAAACGGGTAAAGACTATGGGACTTTTAAGGTTGGGCTAAATGCATTTTTTTGCATTTTTATATGGTCAGGAACCTATGGGAGCCAGGGAGTGGAATGTGGTAGGGTTTGAATGAGTGTTGCCCCCATAGGCTGTAAGTATTCAGACATTTGTCTTCAGTTGGTGGCACTGTTTTGGAGGCTTAAAAGGTGTGGGCCGGGGCTGGAGGAAGTGCGTTATTGGGGCAGGCTTAGTTGTTTAACAAGCCGCGTGGTCTACAGTTTTTGCTCTCTCTGCTTCCTGTGGCTGAGGCGAGATGTGACCCCGGCATGCTGCTGTCCAGCTCCAGCCGCCATGCACCCTCCCGCCACATGGACTCTAATTCCCCGGAACAGTCAATTTCTAAGCTCAAATAAGTCTCTTCCTTTATAAGTTCCTTTGGTTCATGGTGTTTATCACAGCAACAGAAAGTGACTAATACAAATAATAAATAAGAATTCTTTGTTTTTGTTGCTAGCGTCAGGCAGCACATATACTAAAATTGGAACGATACAGAGAAGATTAACATGGCCCCTGCGCAAGGCTGACATGCAAATTCATGAAGCATTCCATATTTTTTAAAAGAAAAAAAAATAATCTTTTAAAATCTTTTTTATTTTTTTTTAATTTTTGTATGTGTATGAAAGTACTGTCTGCATGTACGTTTTGTGCACCCGTGTCCATGCAATGCTGCAGAGGTCCAGAGAACCCGTTTGGATTCCACTGGAACTGGAGTTAAAGATGGTTCGCAGCACCATGTGTGCTAGGATTGAACCCGTGTCCCCTGCAAAAGCAGCCGGCTCTCTTAACTGCTAGGCCATCTCTCCAGCCCCTATCTTTTAAAATCTTAAAGGCCAAGCATGGTGGCTCATGCTTTAATCTCAGCACTTGTGGGGCACAGAAAGGTTGATCTCTGTGAGTTCAAAGCCAACCCAGTCTACATAGTGAGTTCCATGCTAGCAACATACAGTGAAGACCCAGCCTCAAAAACAAACAAACAAACAAACAAACAAACAACAACAACATAAAAAAAAAGTAAGGAAAATTATCTGGAAACAATGTATCAAACAAGAATAAAACCATGATAGGCTAGTAACCAAAGAAGAATTAAAAATTAAAACCAAGCTGGGCGTGTGGCCCATGCCTTTTAAATCCCAGCCACTTGGGAGCAGAGGTAGGGGGATCTCTTTGAGTTAAAAGGTCAGCCTGGTCTACAGAGCAATTCAAGGACAGCTGGGGCTTAACAGGAGACCCCTGTCTCAAAAGACCAAAAATAATAAATAAATAATAAAAAATAAAAATAAAACAAAAAGTTCTATACATAAGGGCAAAAGATTTCCAAAGCTTACTCATAATATAGTTCTTCTATGCAATTAGGCACGTGACTAGTTGTACTCAGACTAAGCTAACATGCAACACTATGACTAAAATATTTAACTGGATGTTAAATAATTGCAGTGTTTTTTTGCTCCAATGCAACAAATTCTAAAGCTAAGTGTTCAGATAGCAAGACATCATAAGATGGTGAAGTCCATTTTCAAAAACCTGCACCTTCTTTCCTTTGTAATTACCTTCAAAATTAAAATCATACAGTAGGGGCTGGAAAGAGGGCTCAGCGGTTAAGAATGTGGGTTTGCTCAGGATCTGAATTTGGGCTTCCAGCACCCACCAGGGGCAATTTATAACTCCTGTAACTCCAGCTCCAGGATCTGACACCCTCTTCTGGTGTCCTGTGGGCATCCACAAACACACAGCGAACATAAACATAAATTTAAGAAGAATACAGTAAATAGGCTGGAGAGATGCCTAGCAGTTTGGAGCGCAGGCCTGCCTTGCAGAGGACCCGGGCTCGATCCAGCACCACATGGCACTGAGAACTTCTTTGACTCCGTTCCAGGGGAATCCAACACCCTCTTCGGACCTCCACGGCACTGCACGCACGTACACAGAAACCACATGCAGACTTACATTCAAGAACACATAAAAATAAAATAAAAAAATAAATAAAAAGTATAACAGTATTAGATTCTCTCAAGTTTTAATCATTTAAATATGCTAAATTTTTACCTTACCACTAAATAGTTGAAAATAGCCACTGAAATTTCAACAACTGATAAAATAAGGCATTATACTGCAAAGAAAGGATAATCACATTTACTCCCACCATATTTGACCATATCTCACCTATACTTTGAAATGAACCAAATAAAAAATACTCTTCCTCTTGGACTGTAGAGCGTGCAGCCATTATGGTCTCAAGACAAAAATAAAAAATACCTTTCTCACTTTATTTCCCTCTGCTGTTCCTTTTGTTCAGTGTAAAAGTCCAGTAAATATCAATAGGGAAAAACTATAACTTTTATGACAAATGAACCTGTTTTATATTAAAAACACTATCTTTTCTACTTTTTAAACATTGTATTAGACATACCATCCAATGCGATACATAAGATACTAAAAACTAGACGGTCTAAAAATTAACTAAGTGAGATTGCTCAGCAAGTAAAAATGCTTGCTCTCAGGCCTAATAACATAAGCTTAATCCCTAGAAACCACCTGAGAAGAGGACTGACCGCTCAAAAGTTGTCCTCTAACATCCAAGTGCACCATGACACATGTACTCCCTGCACGTGTTGTCCTCTAACATCCAAGTGCGCCATGGCACATGTACTCCTGCATGTGCTGTCCTCTAACATCCAAGTGCACCATGGCACATGTACCCCTGCATGTGTTGTCCTTTAACATCCAAGTGCGCCGTGGCACATGTACTCCTGCACGTGTTGTCCTCTAACATCCAACTGCACCGTGGCACATGTACCCCTGCACATGTTNAAACAAACAAACAAACAAACAAACAACAACAACATAAAAAAAAAGTAAGGAAAATTATCTGGAAACAATGTATCAAACAAGAATAAAACCATGATAGGCTAGTAACCAAAGAAGAATTAAAAAATTAAAACCAAGCTGGGCGTGGTGGCCCATGCCTTTAATCCTAGCACTTGGGAGGCAGAGGTAGGCGGATCTTTGTGAGTTCAAGGTCAGCCTGGTCTACAGAGCGAGTTCCAGGACAGCTGGGGCTACAGGGAGACCCTGTCTCAAAAAGACCAAAAATAAATAAATAAATAAAATAAAATAAAAAATAAAAAAATAAAACCAAAAAGGTTCTATACTAGGGCAAAAGATTTCCAAAGCTTACTCATAATATAGTTCTTCTATGCAATTAGGCACGTGACTAGTTGTACTCAGACTAAGCTAACATGCAACACTATGACTAAAATATTTAACTGGATGTTAAATAACTGCAGTGTTTTTTTGCTCCAATGCAACAAATTCTAAAGCTAAGTGTTCAGATAGCAAGACATCATAAGATGGTGAAGTCCATTTTCAAAAACCTGCACCTTCTTTCCTTTGTAATTACCTTCAAAATTAAAATCATACAGTAGGGGCTGGAAAGATGGCTCAGCGGTTAAGAATGTGGGTTGCTCTAGGATCTGAATTTGGCTTCCAGCACCCACCAGGGGCAACTTATAACTCCTGTAACTCCAGCTCCAAGGGATCTGACACCTTCTTCTGGTGTCTGTGGGCATCCACAAACACACAGCAGACACATAAACATAAATTTAAGAAGAATACAGTAATAGGGCTGGAGAGATGGCCTAGCAGTTAGGAGCGCAGACTGCTCTTGCAGAGGACCCGGGCTCGATCCCCAGCACCCACATGTCAGCTGAGAACTGTCTTTAACTCCAGTTCCAGGGGAATCCAACACCCTCTTCTGACCTCCACGGCACTGCACGACACAGGTACACAAACCTACATGCAGACAGTACATTCATACACATAAAAAATAAAATAAAAAAATAAATAAAAAGTATACAGTATAGATTTCTCTCAAGTTTTAATCATTTAAATATGCTAAATTTTTACCTTACCACTAAATAGTTGAAAATAGCCACTGAAATTTCAACAACTGATAAAATAAGGCATTATACTGCAAAGAAAGGATAATCACATTTACTCCCACCATATTTGACCATATCTCACCTATACTTTGAAATGAACCAAATAAAAAATACTCTTCCTCTTGGACTGGAGAGCTGGTGCAGCCATTATGGGCTCATAGACAAAAATAAAAAATACCTTTCTCACTTTATTTCCCTCTGCTGTTCCTTTTGTTCAGTGTAAAAGTCCAGTAAATATCAATAGGGAAAAACTATAACTTTTATGACAAATGAACCTGTTTTATATTAAAAACACTATCTTTTCTACTTTTTAAACATTGTATTAGACATACCATCCAATGCTATTACATAAGATACTAAAACTAGCGGTCTAAAAATTAAAAACTAAGTGCAAGATGGCTCAGCAAGTAAAAATGCTTGCTCTCAGGCCTAATAACATAAGCTTAATCCCTAGAAACCACCATGAGAAGAGGACTGACCCTCAAAAGTTGTCCTCTAACATCCAAGTGCGCCATGGCACATGTACTCCTGCACGTGTTGTCCTCTAACATCCAAGTGCGCCATGGCACATGTACTCCTGCATGTGCTGTCCTCTAACATCCAAGTGCACCATGGCACATGTACCCCTGCATGTGTTGTCCTTTAACATCCAAGTGCGCCGTGGCACATGTACTCCTGCACGTGTTGTCCTCTAACATCCAAGTGCACCATGACACATGTACCCCTGCACATGTTGTCCTCTAACATCCAAGTGCACCATGGCACATGTACCTCTGCACATGTTGTCCTCTAACATCCAAGTGCACCATGGCACATGTACCCCTGCACGTGCTGTCCTCTAACATCCAAGTGCGCCATGGCACATGTACTCCTTCACGTGTTGTCCTCTAACATCCAAGTGCACCGTGGCACATGTACTCCTGCACGTGTTGTCCTCTAACATCCAAGTGCGCCATGGCACATGTACTCCTGCACGTGTTGTCCTCTAACATCCAAGTGCGCCATGGCACATGTACTCCTTCACGTGTTGTCCTCTAACATCCAAGTGCA
>VZQC01014759.1:444072-489885 GCA_009823505.1 Rhizomys pruinosus | reverse complement strand
TGTGTGCGAAAGCAAAAGAACAAACTGGGTCAAAAAGTTAGATGGAAAGCGGTGGAGGCAAAAGAAAAAAAAAAAAAAAAAAAAAAAAAAAAAAAAAAATATATATATATATATATATATATGCCTATATTCTGTTAATTTTAGTAAAAAGAAGTAAATTGTTGTTCAAAAGAATGACATATTTTACATCTTTGGGATGGAAAAGTAGTCCAATTGGTAGACTGCTTATCCTTCTTATCCTTGTCTACCACTGCATAAAGCCCTGGGTTGGACCTCTAGCACCACATAAGCCGGGTATGGTGCTACATGCCTGTCATCTAGCATTCTGGGAGATGGAAGGAGCAGTTCAAGATCATCCTCAGCTACATATTTAGTTTGAGTCCAATCTGGAATACATGAATCAGATCTTATCTCAAAAAAAGTACATATCATTCAATTCAGAGAGAAATCATTGTATAAACTTTAAAAAAGAAAAAGAAAAATACTGGCCAGGTGTGGTGGTGCACGCCTTTAATCCCAGCACTTGGGAGTTCAAGGACAGCCTGGTCTAGAGCTTCAGGTCAGCTGGGACTAAAAGCAGACCCTGTCTCAAAAAGACAAAAAAAGGAAGGAAGGAAGGAAGGAAGGAAGGAAGGAAGGAAGGAAGGAAGGAAGGAAGGAAGGAAGGAAGGAAGGAAGGAAGGAAGGAAGGAGAGA
Organism: Rhizomys pruinosus; assembly: GCA_009823505.1. NCBI lineage: Eukaryota > Metazoa > Chordata > Mammalia > Rodentia > Spalacidae > Rhizomys > Rhizomys pruinosus. The sequence continues at coordinate 489,189 of VZQC01014759.1, read as the reverse complement.
GAAAGAAAGGAGAAAGAAAGGAGAAGGAAGGAAGGAAGGAAGGAAGGAAGGAAGGAAGGAAGGAAGGAAGGAAGGAAGGAAGGAGAAAGGAAGGAGAAAGAAAGGAGAAAGAAAGGAGAAAGAAAGAAAAGAAAGAAAAGAAAGAAAAGAAAGAAAAGAAAAGAAAAGAAAAGAAAAAAGAAAGAGAAAAGAAAAGAAAAGAAAAGAAAAGAAAAGAAAAGAAAAGAAAAGAAAAGAAAAGAAACCATAATCCCAACTATAATTCCAGGGTTTAGAGAAGTCAAACTAAGATAGCATCAATTCAAACCCTGCTTGGGCATGTTCAAACACCATCCCAGGAATGTCAGTAATGACAGGAAACTGAACTTGGAGATTCAGGCTCTATCCTTGTCCCTCCCCCTGATCTTTTCCCATTTTGTAAGTCATATTAGTCAGGAAGCTTGTGGTTGCAAGTAAAGAAAATTAACTTCAATTATTATGTGATGAAGCGAATTCAGTGGCTCATGCTAATACAAAGTCTAACATTAGATCTCAAAGCTCCTGGCACAGATCAGGACTCCACTATGCAATTCTCTCAGCTGATCTCCATGAGCTGGCTCTGCCCTCGTTGCCAGAGGCTAGACAGGTGTCCAGAGGCTTTCCATGCCCAGACTGCTACTGAACCAAAAATTGGGGCAAAGAGAATGTGAGAGCTAACTCAAGAGCCATGAATGAGCTAGATCCCACTAAAACTACACAAGGGCTATGCAGGGGGGTGGGGGGAGCAGATGTTAAGTTATCAAGTGTGGCAGAGACTGGCTAACTGTTCAATCCTCCTTCCTCTTCTTCCTGGGCTCTCAGCAAAATTGGACATCCCAGCTTTTGGTGACATTAGTATGGCTGTAACCAAGAAAGTGTGAACAAACTAACATGGACTCCTTCCAGACCTACCTGGCCCTGAAAAAAAAATCTCACCCATGATCCTTGATGCTTTTCCCCCTTCTGTGAGCTTGTCCATACAGACAAGCATGATGTAACCTTGGAGCCCATGTGTTGAAGCTGACAAAACCAGACAAGAGCAGCCCCTGAATCTACTTAAAGAAGAGCATCTTGCTGATCAAGAACACCTATTTTAGCTGAGCATGGTAGTGCATGCCTTTAATCCTAGCACTTAGGAGGCGAAAGCAGGCAGATCTTCGTGAGTTCAAGGCCAGCCTGGTCTACAGAGTGAGTTCCAGGACAGCTGGGGCTACAGGGAGACACTGTCTAGAAAAGACCAAAAAAAAAAAAAAAAAAAACACCTATTTTAAATTTTGTGTTACTGACAGACTTCTACCCAGGTTGGGATCTTTTATAGCTTGGTCTATAACAATAGTTAGCCTAGACTAACATATAAATAAATTAAGACCTTTAAGACTGGATAACGTGCACCAAAATACAGTTAACTGATTAATTAGAACACATCATGCAGTGATATTGCCACTGGAATGCAAAATTAACAACTAGTAATTATGAAAGTCCTGTATAAAATCAGAAGTAATGATCTGCAATCCCAGCTACTGAGGAAACTAAGAGAGAAGATCACAAATTCAAGGCCAGCCCATGCTACACTGTAAGTTCAAGGCTAATTCAGGCAACTTAGTGAAGCCCTTCTCAAAATAAAAGAGAACTGAATATATAGTTTAATGATACATTGAGCAATACCTAGCATGTGAAAAGTTCTGATTTCAATTCCTAATACAGAAAGAAGGAGAAGAGGGAGTAGGAGGAAGAGAGAGAAGGAGTTGGAAAAAAGAGAAATACAAACTAAGTATTTTTTTAGGAAGACTATACAAGAAAGAAAGAATATCAATTTAGGACAGGCACTCCTTTTGATGCCAAACCTTGATGAAATTTTCCCTTGAGTTATTATCCAGTCTTCTTTTAGTGAACAAAGTGGAAAGTTTCTCTGGTAAAGCAAACTGCCTCAGAGTCATTATGGGAATAATGGTCATTACATATAAAAGTGAAATTGTTTTTTTTTTGGTCTTTTCGAGACAGGGTCTCCCTGTAAGCCCCAGCTGTCCTGGAACTCACTCTGTAGACTAGGCTGGCCTTGAACTCACAGAGATCCACCTGCTTCTGCTTCCCAAATGCTAGGATTAAAGGTGTGCACCACGCCCAGCAAAAGTGAAAATCTTAAGCTGACAAGCACTGTGGGGCTGAACCCCAGCACAGGACAGCATTGACCTTTCTGACCAACACCTTCTTCTTCTGAGGGTTGTTCTTCCCTGTTCCAACTGCCTACTTCCAGGAACATTGTTACCTATCATGGAGGCTACCTATAGGCCACTGTGGCAGGCAAGTGTGCCAGGGCAGACTCATCTACCTTCCCCCTAGGACTTCTCAAGTTGGAGTTAATAGAAAAGACATTCCATTGATAAGCTACAGAAGGAGGTCTTGTGGGCACTGTTGCCTGTTGAGTAGCATAAGGCAACCTAGAAAACAAAGATGATACTTATCTCAGAGGCCAGCATACCCAAATCCTTGCCTTCTTTTAGTTATGTAAACCAGGCTAGAGAGACCCATAAATTCCTCTTTGGGCCTCAGCTAGCAGAGACTGGGTTAATTTCACTTGCAGTCAGAGGTGTGGTAGCATACACATCTTTAAGGCAGGCCTCTCTGTGAGACTGAGGCCAACCTGGTCTACATAGTAAGTTCCAGTCAAGCTGGGGCTACAGGGAGACCCTGTTTCAAACAAATGAACAAACAAAAAAATCCTAATAAATTTACAGTTGGCCCTCCCTACATCTGGGGTTTCTACGTTTACAAATTGAATCTAGACGTGCTAAAGTATAACTGTGAAATAATGAGAAATAAATACAGTTCTGGGCCTATAGCTTAAATTTTTTTTTTTTTTTTGGTCTTTTTGAGACAGGGTCTCTCTTTTATTCCCAGATGGCCTGGAGCTTGCTATGTAGACCACGCTGACATTGAACTCACAGAGATCCGGCTGCCTCTGTCTCCCAAGTGCTAGGATCAAAGGCGTGCGCACGCCCGGCTATATAGCTTAACTTTTGCTACTATATTTGGTCTTTTGTCTCCAAATATCTCTGGAGCAGCTCCAGAGAAAATAAAGGCAAAAAGTTAGATGTGGTGACACACACTTGTAACCACAGTATTAAGGAAGGAGGCTGAAGCAGGAAGATCATGAATTAGAGACCAGCCTGGGCCATACGCCAAGACCCTGTCCCAAAAAAATAGGTACACACGCTTAAAATGAAGGCGAAAAAAATGTCCTTTGTTATTCATAAAAACCTGCTCTCAATCACACCTGAATTTATGCTAATAAATGATTTATGAAAACCCTTAGGTAACCATAAGAAGGAAATGAACTGGTTGCCTGGGAACCAACCAACTAAAGGATTAGAATTTTTTTCAGGCTTCCCACAGAAGAGAGAAAAGATGAGGAAGAGAGGAAAGGGAAGGCAAGAGAGGAGAGAAAAGGCTAAAAGTTGAGTTGATGACAAACAGCCAATATTTAACCAACTGCATTTATGTAATGAAGCCTTGGTAAGAATACATAGCAGGGCCAGGCGTAGTGGTACACGCCTTTAATCCTAGCACTTGGGAGGCAGAGGCAGGCAGATCTTTGTGAGTTCAAGGCTAGCCTGGTCTACAGAGTGAGTTCCAGGACAGCTGGGGCTACAGGGAGACCCTGTCTCGAAAAGACAAAAAAAAGAGAGAGACAAGAAAGGATGTGTATGTATGATTGAAATACACCACATATATGTATGAAAATGTCCTGCAGAGCGTGGTGCCGCATACCTTTAATCCTACCCAATACATCTCTCCTCTACCTGTTCTTTGTATTCTTTAATATACCCTTCATAATAAACTAGTAACTCAGTAAGAAAACCGTTTTCCTCTAGCAAATTATCAAACCCAAGTTGAGCTATGAGAACTTCCAATTTGTAAGCAATTGGACAGAAATCAGGGGTAACCTGAGACTTGCTACTTCCAATTGATGTCTGAAGGCAGGGGCAGTCTTATTTAACTGAGCCCTCAATCTGTGGGCTCTGTGTTTATTACATTTAGTGTCAGAACTGAATTGACTTATAGGACATGAAGTCATTACACACAGAGAGATAGACAACTGTTTTGTGTGAGAACCTCCATACACACATCTGGTAGCAGAAGAGAACTACTGAGAATGGTATAAAAATAGAACAAATATTTTCCTATACAAGTAACTAAGAACATGGACTCAGGAACCAGCTACCTGCACTTAATCCAAATGATGCCACTAAATAGGTACGAAACTATGGGCAAATGGCTTAACCTCTCACATCTGTTTTCTTATCTTTAAAGGTGAATTCTAAGGAAACACCAAGCCCACTGTGTTATCATAAGAATTAGTTAATATAAATTAGGTGTGATGGTTCATGCCTTTAATCCCAGCACTTGGCAGGCAGAGGTAGGTAGATCTCTGTGAGTTCAAGGCCAGCCTGATCTATACAGAGAATTTTAGGCTAGCTGGGACTATAAGGAAACCCTATCTCAAAAAGCCCCCCAAAATAAATTAGTTAATATAAACAAAAGTATTTATAACAGTGCTTGATATATAGTAAATAGTTGATATATGATCACTTTGTTGTATTACTGTAGTACTAGTTGGTTTTCAGGTTAATGATCTATGCTTTAAAAACTAAAATGTCACAAACTAGCAAACCTTGTGTAAACATTAGAAAAATATGGGGCTGGAGAGATGGCTCAGCGGTTAAGAGCACCAACTGCTCTTGCAGAGGACCTGGGTACGAGTCCCAACACCCACATGGCCGCTAAGAAACATTGGAAAAATATGTGTTGACTGAATAAGCAGATACTTTACTGTTCACTAAAGATTGGTGGTCTCCCTATGTGAAAATTTATGAAACCAGAGATACAAAAGCGAAGAGAGAATGACCACAATAGATTTCAAGAGTATTAGAAGCCCACTAAAGCACTTTCTAACTCTTAGTTTCTAAGAGCTAATCTCACTAGAGATTACTGTCTGATGGAAGCACTGACTTTCACCACTACTGACTATGTATGTGCTCACTCACACCACCAGCTATCCATGATTGCCACAGATCTGAGCCTACTGGACTGCAAGGCCTAACCAATGCTTGTCTGCCTTTTTTATTCCCAAAGTTTTACTCTAGTTTACCTCATCTAGACCTTTTGACTTTTCACAGCCCTGTTTCTTAACACTAGGATAACAATTTTAAAAAAGGGCACAAAGGCTTACAGAAGAAATTGCCTGGTGCTTATTTAAAAATCTTAAGGCAATAAAAAAATGCATAATTAGCATAAACTTCATTGTGTGCCAACTCTGACTCTATAAATATGAATTACAATCTGAAAAAAAATCACATAAGTATAAGGTCTTTAAAATAAAAACAGCCATTTTTCAATAATCAAGTAATACCTCCCAAGATATCTAAGCTTGGGAACTCGGAGGCTTCAATTTATTTAATTTTCATTTTATGTGTATGAGTGTATTACCTGCATGCATGTAAGTGCACACATGTTGTGCAATGCCTGTGAAGGTCAGAAGAAGGCATCAGATCCCTTGGAATTGGGGTTAGCTGCCATGTGGGTCCTCTGCAATAGTAATCAGTGCTCTTAACTGCTGACCCATCTCTCCAGTCCTGGATTGAATTTCTTTATTACTTCTGACACAGTAAAGCACTGCACCAGAGTATACTTTGAAAATCTGGAAGAGCTGCCCGGCATGGTGGTGCACGCCTTTAATCCTAGCACTTGGGAGGCAGAGGCAGGCGGATCTTTGTGAGTTCAAGGCCAGCCTGGTCTACAGAGTGAGTTCCAGGCCAGCTGGGGCTGCAGGGAGACCCTGTTTCGAAAAGACCAAAAAATATTAAAAGACACAAAAACCTCTATGATAAAATCCTTAGCCGGCATATCAGCAGGAAAACTTCTCTAAACCCTGATATGAAACCATTTCTTTGTAGTCTTTTTTCTTCTCTTTTTAAAAATTGTGTATGAGTGCATGTATGAGTGTACTGTCTGCATGTAGGTTTGTGCACCCATGTCGTGCAATGCCGCAGAGGTCAAAAGAGGGTGTCAGATTCCCCTGGACCTGGAGTTAAAGATGGTTCTCAGCTGCCAGGTGGGTACAGGGGATTGAACCCAGGTCCTCTGCAAGAGCAGTCGGCACTCTTAACTGTTAGGCCATCTCTCCAGCCCATCTTTGTAGTCTTAATAAAACCAAATGATGATTTGAAGAGATATGGAGACAAAGACCATGACTACCAGTGTTATTTTCTAGCTTGTTCATATGCTATTAGGAAGATAGATTAAAATGAAAATGTGAAAGATACTGGACAGGGTAGTGAACTCAGGCTCTCAACTGTTCAGTGTTTCTAAGGGTAGAGAAGAAAATCCTCAAGGATATTGAAGGGCAGAAAGCCAGGCATGGTATCTCATGCCTATAATCCCAGCACTTGGGCAGGGTGATGCCCATGAGTTCAAGGCCAGACTGGGACACACAGTGAATTCTAGGCTAGCCAGAGCTAAAGAGTAAGAACCCCAACTCAAAACCCAAAAGTAAACTAAGTAATAAAAAAAAATAAAGGACAAAATGAGTCTCCACAAGGTGGGATGGCAAGCTCTGGAGAGAGTCTGACTAACCTTGGGAGTTGGATAGTGCTCTCTAAGACATCCTTAAAGGAGAATGCAGACTTCTGGTTTACAAGGGAGTTGACCTGGTTTACACTAATTCTTAGCTTTGTGAAAGGTTGAGTTCAGTATGCCACCAGTACGATGCAGAGTCCATCCCAAGGAAGCACCAGTCTTTAAGCCAAATGATGCTAATCTAAGGACCAGTTGTGGCCTGAGACCCTGGTCTTCAACCGTTACTTCTTCTGATAGCTCTGAACCCAGGACTCCTTTCCCAGGAAATTCATGCCTTAAATGTTAATTATGTCATCTTAAGAATTTGGTGTTAGTGTTGCATATTCACTATAGATTGAGAGACTAAGATGGAATGGGCATTAGGAAGAGAAAAGTCTGGTTAAATAGCTGAACAGGATGAGACATGTTCTACATGAAGCCTTGCAAAGCTTACGATAATTGGAAGTCAGCAGTTCTACTTCTTTTTTTTTCCACATACATTTATTTATTTATTTTTAACAAATCTAGACCCGTGTTCCCGCTCATTCCCCCACCCCGCCAGAGCTCATGCATTCTGCCACACATGCTTTCCATCTCTCAGTCTTTCTCAGTATTTTCCATGGGGAAGTTGACTGTTTTGAGCAGAAGTTCACAGTCTCAGTCAGTTCTTTGATGCAGTCTTTTCTGTTGTTGTTGTTGTTGTTGTTTCCAAAATGTATTATGCCCAACTGCTTTGTACAAAAGCTCAGGGGGCCCTCCACAAGAAATACTTACAACTGGGTAGTTGGCACTAGCATCCACAGATGAGGGATACCATTCGTCGTTTGTTTTTCTGGGACTGTTACTTCACTAAGCATGATGTCCTCTAGTTCCAGCCATTTTCCTGCAAAGCTCGTGATGTCGTCTTTCTTTACTGCTGCATAGAACTCCATTGTGTAGATGTACCACATTTTCTCTATCCACTCGTCAGTTGAGGGGCATTTAGGTTGGTTCCAGCTCCTTGCTATTGTGAAGAGAGCTGCAATAAACATGGCCGTGCATGTATCTCTGTGGTGGCGTAAGTCTTGAGGGTACATGCCCAGGAGTGGTATGGCTGGGTCGGGTGGNTCTGTGAGATCAAGGCCAAGCTGGTCTACATAGCATGTTCCAGGACACCTGGGACTACAAGGATCCTGGGACTACAGGGAGACCCTATCTCAAACATACACACACACACACACACACACACACACAAAGCCACAGGTAAATAGCCTATGATGAATATTCATAAAGTGGCAAAGGCTGCATTTTCAGGCCATATCAACAAAGCTTCTATCGCTGTGACAAAACACCTGAGATAAACTATTTATAAGGAGGAAAGATTTATTTTGGCTTGTGGTTTGAAAGGTCTCCATTCATAGTCAGTTGGTACTACTGCTTTTAGGCTAGGGGGAAGGCAGTCCATAATATTGGAAAAGAAGAGGAAACTGCTCACTTCTTGGCCGCCAAGAGTCAAAAAGAAAGGAAGAGGAAGGGCTGGGGTGCCGGTACCTCCTGCAAGGGCATGCGCTCAATGACTTACCTTCCTTCTATTAAGCCCCACTTCCTAAAGCTTCCACCATTTCTCAAGAGCACCACAGTCAAGTGACAAAGCTTTTAACACATGGACCTTTAAAGGCATAATTATCTAACCTTAACAGGAGCTTAACCCAACAGTACAGGAAATGACAGCCATTATCTTAACCCATGAACTAGAGCATCTATAATGGTGGTTCAATCAAATTTTGTCCTCTGATGTAATTCATGAATTGCCAACAATGTATTTTAAACCAAAATTTTAACTTGAATCCATTTTAGATACAACTTCCAGTTTATAAGAAATACAAAAATAGCCAGGCATGGTGGCACATGCCTTTGAGCTCCAGGCCAGCTAGGACTAAAGGGAGACCCTGTCTCAAAAAGACACACAGACACAGACACAAAGACACACACACACACACACACACACACACACACACACACACAAAGTTAAATATGGCCAGTCTTGGTGACACACACCTTTAATCCCAGGAGAGGCAGGAGGATCTCTATGGGTTTGAGGCCAGCCTCACTTTACATAGTGAATTCCAAACCAGCAAAGGCTACAGTCAAACCTACTGTCAAAAAGAAAAAGAAGCTGGGCATGGTGGTGCACGTCTTTAATCTTAGCACTTGGGAGGCAGAGGCAGGTGGATCTTTGTGAGTTCAAGGCCAGCCTGGTCTACAGAGTGAGTTCCAGGACGGCTGGGGCTACAGGGAGCCCCTGTCTCGAAAAGACCAAAAAAAAAAAAAAATGTCCAGAGGGGATAACTATCTCTGCTCCATTTCCCGTAAACACACAAAGCACAAGGGTACATGCATCCCATGATTCCAATAGGAACTATATTTTACTGTAATCAAATAATCCCAGCCAGGCATGCTTGGTACATACCTGTAGTCCTAGCACTCAGGAGACTGAGGCAGAAGGACTACCCCGAGTTTGAGGCTAGCCTGGACTGTGCAGTGAGTACTAGCCCAACCTTTGCTATACAGCAAGAAATTAAATTACAGATGGTGCACACCTGTTATCCCAGCAGAAGCAGGCGGATCTCTGTTCTGTGAGTTCAAGGCCAGCCTGGTGTACACAGTGAGTTCCAAGACAGCTGGGACTACAGGGAGATCCTGTCTCAAAAAAAAAAAGTTAAAAGATTAAAAAATAAACAAACAAGGGGCTAGGGAGGTGGCTCAGTGGATAAAAACACTTACTGCTCTTGCAGGGGACCTGAAAGAGGTTTAGTTCCCAGAACCCACATGGCAGCTCACAGCAGTCTGTATGTAACTCCAGTTCCAAGGAATCTAACACAATCTTCTTGCCTCTGCAGGCACTTCATGCACATGGTTCACTTACAGACAAGCAGATACACATTAAAAAAAAAAAAAATAGCCCCACTAGAGGGAAATTTCTACAGTACAAAAGAATATAAAGAACTATATGGGGAGAACCAGCAAGATGGGTCAGCTGCTGACAAACCTAAAAAACTGAAGTTTGATCCCTGGAACCCACATAGCAGAAAGAGAGAACTGACTCTCACAAGTTGTCCTCTGGCTTCTACAGCCATGCCACTACACATGTATGCATGCAAACATACATTTAAAAAAAAATGAAAAAAATGGACTGGAGAGATGGCCTAGCAGTTAAGAGCACCGACTACTCTTGCAGAGGACCCGGGTTCGATCCCCAGCACCCACATGGCGGCTGAAAACCATCTGTAACTCCAATTCCAGGAGAACTCCAGTTCCAGGGGAATCTGACACCTTCTTCTGACCTCCGAGGCATTGCACAACATGGGTGCACAGACCTACATGTAGACAGTACATTCATACACATAAATAAATAAATGATTTTTAAAAAATGAAAAAAATTATATAGAGAAAAGTAACTGAATTCTGGAAACATCTATCATTTGTGAACGCTAACCAGAATTATTTCAGATAATAATTATCAATTGCTTCNCACGTCTTTAATCTTAGCACTTGGGAGGCAGAGGCAGGTGGATCTTTGTGAGTTCAAGGCCAGCCTGGTCTACAGAGTGAGTTCCAGGACAGCTGAGACTATAAGGAGACCCTGTCTCAAAAACACCAAAAAAAAAAAAAAAAAGTTCAGAGAAATCTGCAACATCCTTCCTGTACTGTGAATGGGAAAACTACAATTCATGCTTATAGCTAAGAGACAGCAATATGAAACGTCAAAACAATGCTCTACATGAAATTCCACCACTTTTCCTATTTAACAGAGCAGAATAAAAGTAGAACAGAAGGAGGGGACCTATAAATATTGCTCAACTCAACAAAATTGGAGGCAAAAGTTTTACTAATAACCTAAGAGATTGATCACTGGCTCAAGAGTATGTTAGCTTTTTTGTTAAAACACTTGCAACATACCCTAACAATTTTTATTAAATTTAAGAACTGTAATGAAACTAGAAGACAATCCTTGCCCTCAAACAGCCTATAATCCAGGAAACAGCCCAAAATAGAAATCCTAAACCTTGAGAAGGGAAGGTCCCAAGAGCACAGAAAAGAATGCAAGCCCAGCAAGGGCTCAAGAAAACTGAACCTAGAATAACTCTGAGAGGGGGAGGAGAGCTCCAAGCCAAGGTCCTAGCTCCTGGGTAGCTGAGCTAAGGAGGTCTGTCTAGAGCCTGAGGAGATGGAAAGGAAAGAGTCCTAAGGGATTCCCTGCCAGCTCTTCTCACACAGAAAAGAAGACAGGTTGGAGAGTATCTCAAGATGGCTAATTCTGTTGGTTAAATGGGACTGAAGACGGCTACAACTTCCACAAACACAGAACCTATATTAGGGCTATAACCAACTTCCTCAATGAGTAAAGACTTAACAACCTGGTAATAAACTCAGGCTGCTTGATTAAAACCCAGGCAACTTGTTGCCTACTAGAAGGCCAAGAAACGGGAGAGGTAGGGGCTGGAGAGATAGCCTAGCGGTTAAGAGCACCGACTCCTGCAGAGGACCCGGGTTTGATCCCCAGCACCCACATGGCAGCGGAGAACGGTCTGTAACTCCAATTCCAGGAGGACTCCAGTTCCAGGGGAATCCGACACCCTCTTCTGACCATGACACGGGTGCACAAACCTACATGCAGACAGTACATTCATACACATAAAGAAATAAATTTAAAAAAATTAAAAAAGAAATGGGAGAGGTAATGAACATAGGTAGTTAAAAGAGCAACAATCCAGGGTTAAGTGCCAGGAATAAGGAGTTTTGATCTTAGCTTGTTTATATGACCCCAGGTGAGTCTTAAATGTTTGGGGCCTTATCTGCAAAAGAGAAATGACATCAGCCACCCTACAAAGTCGCAAGGATTAAATGAGATACCATCGTGTAAAGCATCTAACACAAGGCTTACAAAGTAGAGAACATCCAAGAAATGGCAGGTGTTAACTAATGGAAACAGTTTGCACTCTAAGAATTCCAGAGTCCATCACCTCCTACAACCTCACTCTACTGAGAAGCCAACACTGAAGGCTTACTCATACCCTAACCAACACTGAAGGCTTACTCGTACCCTAACCAACACTGAAGGCTTACTCGCACCCTAACCAACACTGAAGGCTTACTCGCATGCTAACCAACACTGAAGGCTTACTCATATCCTAACTTTTCCCTCTGTTCTTTGATTTTTTTTTTTTTGATCTTCTGAAATATTCTATTCTTTAAAGCATTTTAGGTTATTGCCTCACTCATTGGCCTCACATCATGAACCTTCGAACACAGTTCAAATGGGCAAGCCATCAAGGGATAACCAGTGTCACAAGCTACTTCAAAGAGAACATCAGTATCAGAAGGGACCACAGGCCCCATCATAACTCTCACTATAGCACAGAAAAGATCAAAACTGACCCAGGGCAGGTGACAGAATTCAAATTTAAAATACACACACACACACACACACACACACACACACATTTCCTTACACAATATGTATGGTTTCTTAGTACATATGATTCTTTGAGTAAAGCTTGTTGCCTACTCCTAATTTACAAATGGCTTAATCAAATGTTTTTTTTAATCAAATGTTTTAAGTTTGCCCAAATTAAAGCAATTTTCTCTTTGTGTCTTACCTGATTTTGTTCCTCCACCAAGTTACTGAACATTTTCCTCTGAAAGTGGGAAATATTTTTGAAATATTATTATACAGATGATATAGATGCAAATATTTTACATATATAACAAGAGTTTAAGGAAGTGTAAAAAAAATCTCTTCGTAGCTAAATCTGGCAAAATAAGAGTCCGCATATGGAAAGGCATAAGTATACAATGAGGAAACTCACCATCCCTGACCTCCAGAGTTTATGAACTGTATCATACTATGATATAGCAGCAGAAAGCTAGATATCATTTTCTCAATTATACTTTCAGGGGGAAATATTCATTTCAGTGAAGGATAAAAATCAGGTGACACTCAAGAGTTAAGATGGTTTTAATTTAGGCAAATATAAAACACAATTCACTTGTAAATTATGATCAAGTAACAAATTTTATTCTAAAATGCATGCATAAAAATACCAAAAAAAAATCATTATGCCTTCTTGTTTTTGCCGGGCATGGTGGTGCACACCTTTAATCCCAGACAGAGGCAAGGCGGATCTCTGTCAGTTCAAGGCCAGCCTGGTCTACAGAGCGAGCTGTAGGCCAGCTGGGACTAAAGGGAGACTCTGTCTCAAAAATACCAAAAAAAAAAAAAAATCGTTAAAATGCATGCATATACATATAATATTGACTATTCCATAGCCAAGAAACCAGTAAATTTTGGTTGACTAAAATGGCTAGTCTGCCCTGTTTGCTGGGGAGGTGGGGGTCAAGGAGGAGGAGGAAGACTGAGAATCGGGAGAGAACGGTAGTGAAAAATGAGAAAGCGGAGGAAGAAGAAAAGAGAATGGGAGATGCAGAAAAGAACAGAGTTGGACGACTGGAGAGCATGTGAGGATCCTGAAGGAGTGCTGAGGGTGACAACAGCACTTGGTCAGAACTTAGTAAGTGACCACATAGTCATCTGCTGCATACTGCCCGCCCAGCTGTACTAATCCGTACAGCTCTATAGGGAAATCTTCGATGCTTGCTAGGGTGTTAATTTATTATCCCCTGGGTACAAAGCTCTGATGAGCAATAACCAGAGATTCCCACAAAACCAAATCCAAACAGCCTCCAGTCTAGTTCAAATTGGTTTCTATTTCTCCTTTGTATAAATAGGGGAGATTTTCCACATCTACGCTTGGTTCTCACAATCCTGTAATTCAACAACTGCTTATGGAAGGCCTACTGTGTACCAGGCCTAAGGGAGACAGCAAAAACAGACATGACTGCCTACCTCACAGAGCTGACCAGGGAGACTAGGAGCAGAAGGCACCAATTGTTTTAATTCACTGGGTATGTGTAAAAAGAAGAGACTAAGCAGAGGATCACTACCACTCCTTCCCACACACACAAATGTTTCAAGGGTACCTCAAATCTCAGCTAAAAAGAGAAACAGTAAATCCAAAATCTGACAAGACAATATTTGAAATGTTACAGTTAAAGCTCACACTGATTAAAAATAAACAAAACCCTAAGTGTTCAAGCTGAACACAGCATTCATTATCTGTAACCACATAAGCTATATAACTTCTGAATGAATAGACAGCCAAAGTATTTTTAGTAATACTTAAATAACTTCATACACTCACCACCCTAATGTATTAGATCTTAAAGCACCTTTGGAATCATTAAGAAGTAAATCACATTTGCTGAGTTTTACTGTTAACTATATTCCTTGTACTTTGAATATTGTGATCTCATATAAGGAACCAGAGCTTAACCTGGCTTGCCGAAAATAAAACCTCAAAAGGGCTCAATAATCAAACAAGTCTCTAAATACTGCTTGGAAGATGACAAGGTATTTTAAGAAACTGAGTTCTGGGGCTGGAGAGATGGCTCGTGGTTAAGAACACTGGCTGCTCTTAAAGAGGACTCGGGTTCAGTTCCCAGCACCCACATGGTAGCTAATAACAACCATCTGTAACTGTAGTTCCAGGGAATCCAATGTCCTCTTCTGGCCTATGCAAGCACTGTATATGTGGCAGCCTGCCTCTGCCTCTGCCTCTGCCTCCCGAGTGCTGGGATTAAAGGCATGCACCACCATGTCCAGCTAATTTAATTAAAATAATAATTTTTTTACTTTATTTATTTTGTATGTGTATGAATGTACTGTCAGCATGTAGGTTTGTACACCCGTGTCTTGCAATGCCACAGAGGTCAGAAGAGGGTGTCGGATTCCCCTGGAACTGGAGTTAAAGATGGTTCTCAGCTGCCATGTGGGTGCTGGGGATCGAACCCGGGTCCTCTGCAAGAGCAGTAGGCAATCTTAACCACTAGGCCATCTCTCCAGCCCCAACAATAAAAATTTTTAAAAAGAAATTGACTCCAGTTCCAGGAGAACTCCAGTTCCAGGGGAATCTGAGACCCTCTTCTGACCTCCGCGGCATTGCATGACTCGGGTGCACAGACCTACATGCAGACAGTACATTCATACACATACAAAAATAAATAAAATTTTAAAAAAAATGCTAAAAAAAAAAAAAAAAGAAATTGAGTCCTCTAAATAAAAGAATTCAGCTGAAACCATGCTTGGGGCATGCACCTAGGTAATACTAGGTACATAGGAAGCTGAAGCAACAAAGCTCTGAAGTTCCAAACTTTCAAGGATAATACAGTAAAACATTGTCAGCAAACCAAAGAGAACAAAGAGAGAGAAGGAGGGGAAAAGGGAGAAGAGAAGAGGGAGGGAGGGAGGGAGGGAGGGAAAGACTTAGTTTAAGTCAGTATTCCTCAAAGTTATTTGACCATGGAACCCTTTATTCATGTAACAGTTGTTAACAGTCCACTAACTGTTCCTTGGATCATACATGATATAGATTACAGTCTAAAATAGACACTGTTTAACCTGAAATGCATCTAATCATCAGTATCCCAGCAACTTGAAGGAACTATTTACTATATGCTATACATATATGAAACTTCCTCCACTTAATTTTTTTTTGATCTTTTTGAAACAGGGTCTCCCTATAGCCCCAGCTGCCTTGGAACTCACTCTGTAGACCAGGCTGGCCTGGATTAAAGGCATGCACCACCACATCCAGCTAATTTAATTTTATTTTTTTAACATTTTTTTTATTGATGCTTTGTGCATTTCATACATCATTTTCCAATTCAGTTAAGGCATATTTCCCTTTCCCTTCCCCCCCACCCCTACCCCAACCCAGATCATGCATTCTGCCATAACTGTCCTGCATATTTCTCTGGGTTTTTTTTTTTTTCATTTTTTAGCTATAAGTGATAATCCATGAGTACAAGCATCCTTCATGTAAAACCAATTTGCAGCTCCAGAGAGAGTGGACTGTTTTGCTTCTCATCCACCTATGCCCCTTTTCTAAGCCTAGGGAATAATCTGCGGAAGAGGGGGCGTGGTAGAATGTAAGGGCTGCGATTGGGGTGAATGGTGAAACTGCAGCAATGTAGGCTGGACACTCATTTGATCAACTTGATTGAACAAACAACCTGTCACCCCCCACTGGATGGTGGGGCTGTAGGTGTTTGGGCACAACAGCCTGCAGATAGGTTTTGCATGAAGGATGCTTGTACTCATGGATTATCACTTATAGCTAAAAATGAAAAAAAAAANTTTTTTTTTTTTTTTTGAGACAGGGTCTCCCTGTAGCTCCAGCTGTCCTGGAACTTACTCTGTAGACCAGGCTGGCCTTGAATTCACAAAGATCCACCTGCCTCTACCTCCCAAGTGCTAGAATTAAAGGTGTGTGCCACCGCGCCCAGCCATTTCTCTTTTTTTTTTAAAGACAGGTCCCACTGTGTAGCCCTGTCTGGTTTAGAACTTGCTATGTATGACATGAAGCAGAGATTCACCTGCTTCTGCCTCCTGAGAACTGAAATTAAAGTCATATGCCACAACATCCGACTTATATCTTAATTTAAAAAAATATTTAACTAGAGAAAAGCTATAAATTACCTCTGTTCTATTACCTGATATGCCTAAATTCAAATACCTGTAACTGAGATGTGGTATGAAAATGTACAACTCAGGAATTAAAGTATCATCTAGTTAACAACAAAAAAATAAATTCAACAAACATTATTTAGTACCTACTATATGCAGGCTATGAGTCTAAAGCCAAGGACCAATGTATTTCCTGTGCCTTCACACAAGACAATAGACTGTCAATAGAAAATATTTGGAATAGATATTCTGACACTCAGAGAACTTTGCAGAGCAGAAGTCCTAGACAGGCAAAGCTTACAAGTTGCCTAATGTGAAATTTAAAGACAGCCACTCCACCACAAAAAGGCCTGTGAGAAACAAGGTATCTCACTAAAAGGATTATTTTGGACTTTAAGATAGTGAAAAAACAATGTGAGATTTGGACCAAAAATGTAACAGTTACTAAGGTTCCCATATTCAACTTCCCCTATAAAATGTTTTGCTTGTTTGTAAGCCAGTTTTAGGTAGGCTTGATATAGAAGCTTCCCACCGGCATTAAAAGCAGTTTGGCCTAATCATCAAAACTCTAACCAAGCAGGGCATGGTGGCGCATGCCTTTAATCCTAGCACTTGGGAGGCAGAGGCAGGTGGATCTTTGTGAGTTCAAGGCCAGCCTGGTCTACAGAGTAAGTTCCAGGACAGCTGGAGCTACAGGGAGACCCTGTCTCGAAAAGACAAAAAAAAACAACAACAACAACAAAAAAACCTCTAACCATTACAGGCTTCTTTAAAGAACCTACAGAAGGCCTTGCATGGTGGCCCAGCAACCAAGGCAAGGCAGATCTCTGTGAGTTCAAGGCCAGCCTGGTCTACATAGAGAGTTCCAGGATAGCTGGAGCTACAGGGAGACCCAGTCTCAAAAAGAAGACACACTCCAAAAAAAAGAAAGGAAAACTACAGGAGAATTCGACTTTTATTAATCAGAATAAAGTTGAATTTTCTCTAAGGATAAGGGATGGAAAAAAATTATTTCAGTTGCAAATTCTGAACAAGATTTTGTCTTTCATGTAGAAAAGTTACCGCAATGATTGCTAGAAGTTTAATAAGATAAGTAGATCAACCGCATTCTTCATAAAAGGAAGGTTCAGCAGTACTCGTAAGCAAGAATCACGTTTTTTAATTGCAAGACTTAAGAACTGCTAGTGATGGGAGAGGAGCGTAAGTTCAAACTATCTGCAGCCAAGTACATCATCACCTTAATAAAATATAACCCAATGCATGTACTGCAGCTTTAAAATTCTAAATGTGAGTAGAAAACTGACATGTGCTTGGATTAACTTTATTTTCCCTTTTCTTTTTATCTTTCCTTAAAAAAAACAAATGAAAAAAAAAAAAACTTAGCCTAGAAACTTTTGATAAAATACAAGCCAAGGTAAAATGCACTGGAGAAGACGTGCAATTCCAAATACCGCCCCCCTCCAGCGTGTCCTAGTCAGGCTTCCTCAGAAAAGATTAACTTTGTCCTGCTGAATCCTTCAAAAATCCCGTCTCCAATAGTATTTTCTAATTGCACAGGCTCTAAATACCACACATAAGCTAATAAATGTGAACTTCAGATAACATGTGCAATGAAGCCAAACGATGTTCCAGATTGCACTTCAACAGTCCCAAGGAAAACGGAAAAGTGAAACTGAGCGTGAGAGGAGGACAGAGGTGGGGAAAAGCCACAGGGTGGTCGCATCTGAGACCCTTCCCAGGGTCAGCCGGCCTTCCCCTTTCTACCCTGGGAACCGCAAGAGCCAAGTGTTACTACCCCGGTTTACCATTTCGGGGGCGTCCCTGAATATCCTAGGCCCACCCCGACCCCCCGTACCCTCCGGGAGGGAACTGGCTGACTCCAGACCCTTAGACCCTCGCCTGCCGGTTGGTCTCGGCGTTGGACTTGGCCGGGAAACGAACTAACCGACTAACCGACGCCGCGGCCGGGGCAGCGTCGCGCCGCCACCCCGTTAAGTCCGAGCCCGCGACAACCCTCCGGGCCGAGAAGCTGCACTCGACCCAACTGAGCCTCCGCCCCCCGCCCCGCGTCTCCTGGTCCTCCGGTCCTCCCGGTGCCGCTCACCCTCGAGCAGCCGTGGTCGCGAGGCTGGGGCTCCACGAGCCGGCCGCGTCTGGAGTCGGTCGCGGAGGACGGTCGCGACGCGGAGGACGGTCCCGACGAGGACGGTCGCGACGCGGGGCCCGACTCGCCCTGGCTGCCGCTGTGGTTCGACGGCCGGCTGTCGGAAATGTGGATGCTCGGAGCGCAGCCCATGCTGGCGGCGCCACGGACACGCTGGCGGCCAGCTGCGATCCGGTCAGCAAACGGCCCGCCCGGCGCCTCGCGGCCGCCGCGGACGCCGTGTCATCGCCGCCAGAGCGGGCGGGCGGGCGGGCAGCGGCGAGCGCGGGTCTCCCGTCCGGAAGCGCAGCCGCCTCTTTTATCGCGGTGCGGGCGCGACGGCGGCGGCGGCCGTGGGGAGGGGGCGCTGGGACGGGAGACGCGCCGCGGCCGCCCCTCCGAACATGCCCTTCCTGAGGCGGGAGCCGCCGCCGCCTCCCTCAAATCGCCGCGCGCACCGCGGCCGCCGCGCTTCCGGGGAATGTCGGGGGAGGGGATTTGCGCTCCAGCCACCCGGAGCCGCGAGCCTGCGCCGCGCTAGCGCCTCCGCCCTCGCCCGGTCGAACCCCCGGGGAACCGGCGCCCGTGTGTCAGTCCCGGCTCTCGCTCCTCTACGCGGCGACAGCCACGGCCCGGCCGTCCGCGATCGCCGGGGTCGAGCGACCCTGGGGCAGCCCCCCGTCAGCCCCGCCACTTGGCGCTGCGGGGTGGGAGCTTCGGGAGGCCTGTCACCGCTCCTCGGCGCTGAGAGGGTGAAGGCTGAGGGTGCGAGTGCCGAGGCTGCGGCCCGGCCGCGCCGTCGACAAGCGCCGAGCGGCTTCGCGTGGCTAGCGTTGCGCAGCCGAGGCTCCGTTCTGCATTCCGGGCCGGGTCTTGCGGGCCACACGCCGCGCCCAGCCCCCAGCGGTGACCTCCAGCGGCTGCTGGCGTCAATGCAAAGCAGCTGGGGCGCCCGCCGCCTGCTCTCGGGACCGCCCGCCCGTGAGCATGCGCGACCACGACCGCGACAGCGCCCGCCGGGGCTCCCAGGCCTCCTGCCCGCGGAAGGGAAGGGACTTGCTCAAGGAAGCACACCCGCCGGCCGTCACTGGACCCTGGACCTCCAGGTTCCTTCACAGTCAGATCGCTGTGTCTGAACCCTGGAGCGGCCGTCCGTTAGGCGGTGAGAAGGACCTCCCTTCGGAGTGGTCCAGAGAAGCCCTTGGACGGCACACTGCAAGTCCCGGGCGTTATTGTCCCTGCTACCAGACCCCACACGTCGCGCCTCTGGCTGCAGGGGTGTGGGAGCTGCGAGGCAGAGAGGCCACAGTTGGTGGCAGGCTGGAGGCCGGCCGTCTTCACCAAAGGACTGATCCAAGTCCGACCCACCGAGGTGTCTGATCAGAACTAAGGCAAGGGAGGCGGCCCTGCCATGCAGGCCGTGAGAGACCCTGGGTGCGACCTCAGAACAGCACCCCTCACCTGCCGACAGCCGGCTGGCCGAGTGACTCCCGTTGAGCTTCTTCGGGGCGGCCGGCCCGCCCCCGCGCTCCTGGTCCTTGGGGACTGTCCCTTTCCTCTAGGGCTGTCCACACCTTTCCTACCGCCGCCCTGGAGAGACCCTGAAGGGCTGTCTGCGAACTGGCTACTGCGAAGACCCGGAGTTGTGTTACGGTCTGGATCGAGTCCCTACTGCTACGCTGAGACAGATGCGGGTACGGGTCTCCCGGCCTAGCCCCCAATGCCCTTGAGTCTGGATCTGCCCGGCCAGAGGTGCACACTGGGTGGCATCCCTGGAGCGGCTCTAGCAACCGGTCCTTTATACTGGCCATCGGCACGTGGCTCCTTTGTGGAGTTAAAACACGCTAATGCATACTTGTCTCCCTGACATAAAAATACCACTGGCTCCATGAAGAAATCTTTTTTTTTTTCAGAGCTGAGAACTGAACCCAAGGCCTTGTGCTTGCTAGGCAAGCGCTCTGCCACTGAGCTAAATCTCCAACTCCTCCATTGAGCTATCTTGAAAGACAGGAAAAGATTTTTTAATCTCACCCGTTATTCCACCCAAATTGTAGTGTTTTCCATGTGTAAACTGGATAGTTTTTCAGTTAGCTTCTGGATCCCTGTAAAGAGTAATTCGTGCAGAAAATGCTTTGAGCCACCTCAAGTACTTACAAATAAAGCCGCACACCCACTCTTCTCCCCACCCCACCTTAAGTCCAGCCTTGACTACTCCACAGTGACCTTGCATCAAGCTGCCCCAGCCCTCCTGGTCCTTTCCTCACTGGCTGGCTTTCTGTGCCCCTGCCTCCCCTTGGGGATCCTTGAGCTTTATGCCAGTGACGAGGCAGGGGCTCTGCAGAGATTAAAAGTTACCGACACACCCCCTCCCCTTCTGCCATCCTAAACTGGTCACTGATCCTCTCTATGCTCTAGGCTGATTTCCTGCTTTGTAATTCAGGGACCCCGGATTTAGAAACGTGTGGCTAAGAAAGATGGGTAGGAAAACAGAAGCCATCTGCCTGCTTCTCCCCCTGGGACCTCAATTTGCCTGTACTCAGAACCTCAGCCTGGGACACTCCAGAAAGTCAGTGTTAGGCTGTGGACAATAATCCCTACCCCACTTCCTGCACCTGCAGTCCCAGAACACTACCCTGTGAAACCAGACGTTCTGCAGGCCTCAGGCTCTGACACCATAAGGGGAGAGAAGGGGAGCACACTGACAGAAGTAACACAGAGCTAAGCTCCAGTAAGCCCCCTTAGGACTCCCAGGGCAGATAAAGAATACCACTGGGCTTGAGAACTGACTGGGTGGTTAAAGGGGGTACGACTCTTGAAAAGGACCAGAGTTCTGTTTCCATCATCCATGTCAGGTGGCTCACAACCACCTGTAACTTCAGGTCCCAGGGCTGGACGTGGTGGCACACGCCTTTAATCCCAGCACTCGGGAAGCAGAGGCAGGCGGATCTCTTCGGGTTCAAGGCCAGCCTGGTCTACAGAGTGAGCTCCAGGACAGCTGGTACTAAAAGGGAGACCCTGTCTCAAAAATACCAAAAAAAAAAAAAAAAGGATAAAACTTCAGGTTCCAGGAACCCATTGCCTTCTGTCCTCCATAACATGCACATACACACAGATGCCCACATATATGTTTACTTAAAAGCGAAAAACATAATAAGCTACCAATCCTAGGAATGGTAGCTTATGCCTGCTATCCCAGCACTCAGGAGACTGAGGCAAAAGATGCCATGAGTTTGAGGCCAGCTACAAAAGGAGCCTTTGTCAAAAAAAAAATACCACCAGCAACAGTTGTCAGGGAACTTGTGAACAATCTTGGTCCTGCTGGAGGATGGGTACCCCCCACCCCCCATCCCCCACCCCCACCACAGTGCTGTGCTGGGCAGCAAGAGCCTCAATAGCACAAGCAGAGTCCACTCCACAAGTACTCTCATCCGCTCTGACCAGCATAGGAACCCTAACCAGAATGG
Organism: Rhizomys pruinosus; assembly: GCA_009823505.1. NCBI lineage: Eukaryota > Metazoa > Chordata > Mammalia > Rodentia > Spalacidae > Rhizomys > Rhizomys pruinosus. The sequence continues at coordinate 467,384 of VZQC01014759.1, read as the reverse complement.
CTCAGATTTGCAGTTGAACCCCCAGGACTCATGCATGAGGTAAATGGGGCTGAGAAAAGAGACACGTCAGCATCTTCACAGTCTCTCTCCCTACTGCCAGAGGTCACAAGTCCACCCTACTCAGGAGACTCTGCAGTTCTGGGTTGGGGACGAGGAGTCTTCATGAGAGGTATGAACTGCCTTACTGTCTAAATTTAAATGTACTGTCTCCATGCCTCTTCTAAAGTTCATCCACTTTGTATAGCAAGTTCTCCCTCTGGGTCTTATTTCTTCCTCCACCTGGGGGCCAGGCATTGAAAGGCACAGGCATCTAGTTCCCTATGGCTCCCCTCAGTGAGCTTCTTTGAAGAAACAGAGTACTCTGACAGCCTGAGAGTACTCTGAAAGCCTGGGAGTACTCTGACAGCCTGAGAGTATTCTGACAGCCTGAGAGTACTCTGACAGCCTGAGAGTACTCTGACAGCCTAGGAGTACTCTGACAGCCTGAGAGTACTCTGACAGCCTGGGAGTACTCTGATAGCCTGGGAGTACTCTGACAGCCTGAGAGTACTCTGACAGGCTTGGGAGTACTCTGACAGCCTGGGAGTACTCTGACAGCCTAAGAGTACTCTGACAGCCCTGGGAGTACTCTGACAGCCTGGGAGTACTCTGACAGCCTAGGAGTACTCTGACAGCCTTGGGAATACTCTGACAGCCTGGGAGTACTCTGACAGCCTAAGAGTACTCTGACAGCCTGGGAGTACTCTGACAGCCTTGGGAGTACTCTGACAGCCTGGGAGTACTCTGACAGCCTGGGAGTACTCTGACAGCCTGGGAGTACTCTGACAGCCCTGGGAGTACTCTGACAGCCTGGGAGTACTCTGACAGCCTGGGAGTACTCTGACAGCCTGGGAGTACTCTGACAGCCCTGGGAGTACTCTGACAGCCTGGGAGTACTCTGACAGCCTGGGAGTACTCTGACAGCCTGGGAGTACTCTGACAGCCCTGGGAGTACTCTGACAGCCTGGGAGTACTCTGACAGCCTGGGAGTACTCTGACAGCCTGGGAGTACTCTGACAGCCCTGGGAGTACTCTGACAGCCTGGGAGTACTCTGACAGCCTGGGAGTACTCTGACAGCCTGGGAGTACTCTGACAGCCCTGGGAGTACTCTGACAGCCTGGGAGTACTCTGACAGCCTGGGAGTACTCTGACAGCCTGGGAGTACTCTGACAGCCCTGGGAGTACTCTGACAGCCTGGGAGTACTCTGACAGCCTGGGAGTACTCTGACAGCCTGGGAGTACTCTGACAGCCCTGGGAGTACTCTGACAGCCTGGGAGTACTCTGACAGCCTGGGAGTACTCTGACAGCCTGGGAGTACTCTGACAGCCCTGGGAGTACTCTGACAGCCTGGGAGTACTCTGACAGCCTGGGAGTACTCTGACAGCCTGGGAGTACTCTGACAGCCCTGGGAGTACTCTGACAGCCTGGGAGTACTCTGACAGCCTGGGAGTACTCTGACAGCCTGGGAGTACTCTGACAGCCCTGGGAGTACTCTGACAGCCTGGGAGTACTCTGACAGCCTGGGAGTACTCTGACAGCCTGGGAGTACTCTGACAGCCCTGGGAGTACTCTGACAGCCTGGGAGTACTCTGACAGCCTGGGAGTACTCTGACAGCCCTGGGAGTACTCTGACAGCCTGGGAGTACTCTGACAGCCCTGGGAGTACTCTGACAGCCTGGGAGTACTCTGACAGCCTGGGAGTACTCCCACCCTTGCCCTTTCCTAGACCTTTGGCTGCCAATTTCACCTCAACAAGCTGCTTTTCTCTGCTGTAAATCTAGGATTAGAGATCTCTACCTCACAGGGATTAGGTAGGCTGACTGAGGACAAATGCCTATAATAACCACTGTGCCTGAACCTTATCCTCCACCTTCCTCTGGGTCTACTCAGCACCACCTTCCTTCTGTCTTAGCCCCCAACTGCTAAAAAACTGTTGGAAGTGCTGGGCATGTTGGTGCATGCCTTTAATCCCAACACTCTGGAGGCAGATGCAGGCGGATCTCTGTGAGTTCAAGACCAGCCTGGTGTCTTCAGTGTGAGCTCCAGGCCAGCTGGGACTAAAAGGGAGACCATGTCTCTAAAATACCCCCCCAAAAAAAACAAAACAAAATAAAAACCTGTTGGAAGAAATGGAATTACCCATACAAATCTATGGCTTCCACTTTACCATTTTTTTTTTCTCCTAACTTTCAAATTCATATCCCTTTAGTCCCAGCTGGCCTGGAGCTCACTATGTAGACCAGGCTGGCCTTGAACTCAGATAGATCCACCTGCCTCTGCCTCCCAAGTGCTAAGATTAAAGGCGTGCACCACCACACCCGGCTGCATTGTTTTTAAACTGGACATCCTATAATCTATACACAAATACAAGCTGGGACAATAGAGAAACATTTGGACTAGGCAGAGGCATATAAAGAATACAGAAGCAAAAAATAAAACAAAAAAATCTCTTCCCTCCCCTTCTGCAGAAGTAACTATTGTTAACAGTTTGTGTGTTTCTAGACACATTTCAACATTGCACATCTTCCATGTGTCCTCATGCATACATACACACACACATACACCTATTACAATATTGCAAACACGAGTACAGTGAACCTCCTTGGATGTAACATCCTTGGGATTGCTTAATCTAAAACTATGCCGCCCTGTTCTTCTGGCCCAGAAGGGATGAAGGGAAATGAAATTAGAGACATTCAGCCTCGATGCCGCTGAGAGATGAAAACTGGCTGGCCGCCCTCCCCGCCAGCCCCAGGTGCAAGGCCTCTCTTGGCCATCTTTTCAGACTCACAGACCACTTTGTCTTTATTTTGGTATTGCCTGGCCTTTAAAAGTGTGTTTTAATATCCCAACCCCTCTCAGATAAGGGAGGGGACGAGGTGACCATCTTCATTCAGACAGAAGCCATAGGGAGAGAGCAGTGCCCTCCCTGGAGGCCAAATGGGGGGAGTAAGACCCCAGTAGTTCTGGTCCTCTACCCTCAAGATTGAGGTGTGTACCTGCTGCCCCCTCTTCTGTTTGGCTTGGTTCTTGTCATTCACTTGGGGCCCTGGGAATGACAACCCAGTGTGGACTCCCTTTCTCAAAATGAGCTTACTAAGTCACAGTCTCAGACTTCTGTTCTAATGAAAGGCTCTGTTCCCAGTACTCACCCCTATGCTGTACTCTGTGGCTCCATTCACCCCTTCCTACAGGGCCAGGAGCTCCAACCCTCTCTCCCAACTGGACAAAGACAAGACTCTTGACAATGCTGTACCAGGGAGCAGCACTTAGAGGACGGTACTCACAGGAAACCACAGGATGAGCAAGGGAGCCCAACACAAAGACTCAGAAGCCACCGGAACTCTCTTGCCTTTTTGATTCCTCAACTGCCCACCTGAGATTTTCTGTGAGCCCTCAGTAATTCCCAACAGCCATCTGTACAGCCTCAGGTCTACATTTCTGATTTCCACCCCAGCAAGGAAGCTCTGGGCCCAAGTTCTTTTTTGTTTGTTTGTTTTTGGTCTTTTTGAGACAGGGTCTCCCTGTAGCCCCAGTTGGCCTGAAACTCACTGTGTAGACCAGGCTGGCCTTGATCTCACAGAGATCCACCTGCCTCTGCCTTATGAGTGCTGGGATTGAAGGCATGCACCACCATGCCCGGAAATCTTTTTTATTTAGTTTGGGGTTTTATTTGTTTTATTTTGTTGGATTTGTCACTGTTGTTGTTTGAAGCAGGGTCTCCACTATGTAGCCCTGCCTGGCCTGGAACTCCCTATGGACACTAGGCTGACCTCAAACTCATAGAGATCCATCCACCTGAGAGGCAGACGCCTCTCAAGTGCTGGGGTTAAAGATATGCACCGCACACATGGCCTTGCTCCAGGCTGTTAATATGTGGTGTTCCAGGGGTGTCTGTCCCTGTGCCTAGACCTGTGCAGTCACAAAGACTTGGCTGAGCCCATTCTTGATTAAGTGTTCTGATGTCCCTGTGACACATTACTTGTGTCACTGCTGTGACAAATTACCTTCATGATGGCTAATTTTGCTTGTCAACTTGACACATCTGGGAAGAACCTCAACTGAGGAACCTCTTCCATCAGACTGACCTCTGGGTAGGTCTGGGGGGCATTTTCTTTGATTGCTAATTAATATAGGGGAGCCTAGCCCACTGTGGGCATGGCCCCAGGCTGTAAGAGAACAAGAGCCTGCAGGGTGTGGGGGCCACTCCTTTAATCCCAGCACTCAGGAGGCAGAGGCTGGCAGATCTCTGTGGATTCAAGGCCAGTCTGGTCTACATAGCAAGTTCCAGCCCAGCTGGGACCAAAAGGAGTCCCTGTCTCTAAAAAACAAAAAAAAAAAAAGCCTGGGAGCAAGTCAGTGGGCAGTATTCTTCTTCTGCAGATGCTTCAGTTCTTGCCTCTAGGTTCCTGCCCTAAGTTCCTGCCTCAGCTTCCCTCAGGGTTGTGACCTGAGAGTTATAAGATAAAACAGGGGGCTGGAGAGATGGCCTAGCGTTTAAGAGCGCCGACTGCGCTTGCAGAGGACTGGGGTTCGATCCCCAGCACCCACGTGGCTCCAGTCCCAGGGGAATTCGACGCCCTCTTCTGACGTCTGAGGCATTGCATGACATGTATGCACAGACCTACATGCAGACAGTACATTCATACACATAAAAAATAAATAAAATAAGCTGGGCGGGGTGGCGCACACCTTTAATCCTAGCACTTGGGAGGCAGAGGCAGGCGGATCTTTGTGAGTTCAAGGCCAGCCTGGTCTACAATGTGAGTTCCAGGACAGCTGGGGCTACAGGGAGACCCTATCTCAAAAAGACCAAAAAAATAAATAAATAAATAAAATAAAAAGATAAACTGACAACCTGACAAAGCAACTTAAGAGAAGTGTGCTTTTTGGGGGGAGGGCTCACATTTCCATGGGTACAGTCCAACATGGTGGAAGAGGCTTGGCATCAGGAGTGTGAGGTGGCGGGTCATGTGGTGTCTACAGTCAGGAAGCATCGAAGGATGCACATTGGTATTCTCCTTGCTCTTTGCTATGTGAACATTGGTACTCACCTTGCTCTCTGCATGTATTCAGTCTGGGACTTCCAGCCCACGGGATGATGGGATGATGCCACTTGCATTCAGGGTCAGTCCTTCCAGCTCAGTCACCTTCCGGGAAGCATTCTCACAGACAAAAAGCCCACAGGTTTTCTTCTAGGTTGACTCTAAATTTGTCAATTTGATAAGACCAACCACCACAATTGCTACTTTGGGCTTTTTCTTTTCCTCTTCTTAAAAAAAAAAAACATGTTTACGTGCCTGTGTGTGTACATATGAGTCATGTGCAAATAAGTGGTGCGGAAGCCAAGGGTCAGTATTGGGTGTCTTCCTCAATCATTCTCCACATTTTTTGACACAGGTCTTTCACTGAAACTGGAGCTGACTGACTGGATAGACTGGCTGGCCCACAAACCCCCTAGATCTTCCTAGCTGCACCTCACTATCACTGAGATTATAGTGGATGTTGGGGTTCAGAACTCAGGACCTCACGCTAACACAGGACATTTCTTGAAAGTGTCTCCCTGTAGCTCCAGCTGGCCTGGAACTCACTATGTAAACCAGGCTGGCCTTGGACTCACAGAGATCCACCTGCCTCTGCCTCCCAAGTGCTGGGATTAAAGAAAGGTATATGCCACCACACCCAGCCTAGTAAGGACTCTTCTAACTGAGCCATCTCCTAACTTCTTTTCCGAGATATGATGTCTATGTAGCCTAGGCTGGGCTGGAACTCTTCATCCTCCTGCCTCAGCTTTCCTAGTCCTGAGATTACAGGTATGCATCTCCTTATCCGGCTGAAAATTCTTAATAGTTATTGAACAAAAGGCTCTTCACCTTGCTCTGGGCACCATGAATTATGCATCTAGTCCTGCCTATGCCCCTCTCAGTGTTATCCTCAGATGTACACAGGAAAGAAGCAGGGAAGTGGGGGGTTCTCTGGTCACCCATGAGACAGTCATTCCAGGATCTGCTCAGGTGGCTCACTGGGAGTCCTCCCTTCACTCTTTTCTGTCCCTGCTTGGCTCAGTCATGTGCCTCCCTCAGCTGGTTCCTCAGAAAACAGGCACAAGGAAGTACAGAGGGGCACCGAGATGGCGCAGTTGGAAGGACAGAGGCAGGACAACTCTTTTCCCCTGGCGTTGCCATCCCAACCTCTCAGCCCCTCAACTATCCAGCCCGTGGCTTTCTGCGACAATCTACCTGGAAGAGATTTGACTTCTGGGTGGGATCTCTGCTGACCACCAGGAGAAGGAGCAAGGGACAGGCAAAGGGTCTCCTGGTCTAGAGAAGAGGAGCACTGTGTCCAAAACAGCCCAGGATGGGTCTGGGACAGCAATGACACCTACTACTTTGGCAGGGGCGGGATCTGTTTGAGACAGGGTCTTCCTGTAGCCCTGGCTGGCCTTGAACTCAATATGTAGACCAGACTGGCCTCGAACTCACAGAGATCTGCCTACCTCTGCCTCCCAAGTGCTGGAATTAAAGGCATATGCCACCATGCCCAGCTTACACCTATTTTATCTCTCTCTTTTCCTCTCTCCTCTCCTCTCTCCTCTCTCTCCTCTCTCTCTCCTCTCCCTTTCCTCTCTCTCTTCTCCTCTCTCCTCTCTCTCTTCTCTCCTCTCTCTCTCTCCTCTCTCTCTCTCTTCTCTCCTCTCTCCTCTCTCTCTCCTCTCTCTCTCCCCTCTCTCCTCTCTCTCTCCTCTCTCTTCTCCTCCCTCTCCTCTCTCTCTTTTCCTCTCTCCTCTCTCTCCTCTCCCTCTCCTCTCTCTCTTCTCCTCTCTCTCTCTTCTCTCCTCTCTCCTCTCTCTCTCCTCTCTCCTCTCTCTCCTCTCTCCTCTCTCTCTCCTTTCTCTCTTCTCCTCTCTCTCTCTTTTCCTCTCTCCTCTCTCTCTCCTCTCTCTCCTCTCTTCTCTCTCTCCTCTCTCTCTCCTCTCTTCCTCTCTCTCCTCTCTCTCTTCCTCTCTCTCCCTCCTCTCTCCCTCCTCTCTCCTCTCTCTCTCTCTCTCTCTCTCTCTCTCTCTCTCTCTCTCTCTCTCTCCCTCTCTATCTGTTCTCTCCTTCTAGCATGTGGGCCCTGGAGATCTAACCCAGGTCATCAGGGTTGGAGGCAATGCCTTCACACTCTCACTGGCCTGACACTGCTCTCTTGATGGTACTGGGCTCCCTGCCAGGCCAGTCCATGTTAGCACATTTTGTTTTCACAAAAGCCTTCCATCTCCTCACCCTATTTTACACAGGTAAAGGCCCTGGAGTTTTTAATTCTAGGGTAAAGATCTAGTAAAATCTAATACCCAACTCATCATCTACTAGAGATTGAACCCATGGCTTAGTACGTGCTAGCAAGCACTCTGCCACTGAGATACCCCAGCCCTCTTTTCACTTCCATTTATTTTTATTTTAAAATAAAAAGTGGTCGGGGCTGGAGAGATGGCCTAGCGGTTAAGAGCACCGACTGCTCTTGCAGAGGACCTGGGTTTGATCCCCAGCACCCACATGGCGGCTGAGAACCATCTTTAACTCCAGTTCCAGGGGAATCCGACACCCTCTTCTGACCTCCTCAGCATTATACAACATGGGTGCACCAACCTACATGCAGACAGTACACTCATACACATAAAAAATAATAATAATAATAATAATAAAAAGTGGCACTGAGTTGCCATGGTTGTCCTTGAACCTGTGACCCTCCTCCTTCAGCCTCCCAAATAGCTGGGATTACAGGCCTGAACCACTAGGTCCAGCTACAGTCTTCTACAAATAAGAGAATGTTTATTTAATACAATAAGGCTATTTCTTTTCAACCAGAGGCTTCAAGACATTTAATAGGAAACCTCCAATCCATTCCCCAGGGTTGAGGCTCAGCAGATGGATTTTTTTTTTTTCTCTTTTTGAGACAGGGTCTCCCTATGGCCCCAGCTGGCCTGGAACATACTCTTTAGACCAGGCTGGCCTTGAATTCACAAAGATTCACCTGCCTCTGCCTCTCAAGTGCTAGGATTAAAGGCGTGCACTACCACACCTGGCTTAAAGAAGGTTCTTAGCCACCATGTGGGTGCTGGGGATCAAACCTGGGTCCTCTGTAAGAGCGGTCAGCGCTCTTAACTGCTGAGCCATCTCTCCAGCCCCCAGATGTACTTCTGATTGTGTCACAAAACCAAAACCATTCCTGAGCATAGCTAATGGAGTCAGAGATAAATAAAACAATGCAAACAACCATCACTACTGTCATCTCATACTGTCTCAATGTTCTGAGAGGAGAAAGGAGACAGCTGAGCCACTAGGCTACATGGTGGGCATTTGGAACAATACTTACAGGAAGTGGCATAGCTTTATGTCCAAGATCTAGAAAATCAACTCAGATGTTATTAGGAAAGATTTCTCCAGGGCTGGAGAGATGGCCTAGCGTTTAAGAGGGCCGACCACTCTTGCAGAGGACCCAGGTTCGATCCCCAGCACCCACATGGCGGCTGAGAACCGTCTGAAACTCCAATTCCAGGAGAACTCCAGTTCCAGGGGAATGCGACACCCTCTTCTGACCTCCGTGGCATTGCACGACATGGGTGTACAAACTTGCATGCAGACAGTACATTCATACACATACGGAAATAAATAAAAAATTAATAAAAAAAAGAAAGATTTCTCCTCCGGGGGTGGTGGGCACACCTTTAATCCTAGCACTTGGGAGGCAGAGGCAGGTGGATCTTTGTGAGTTCAAGGCCAGCCTGGTCTACAGAGTGAGTTCCAGGACAGCTGGGGCTACGAGGAGACCCTATCTCAAAAAGACAAAAAAAAAAAAATTTCTCTAATGTGGCCAGATTCAAAGTAAAAATCTGTTGCTACTGTGTATTAGGAAAAAAATCAGAAAAGGCAATGCTAGAAATCACAGTGAGTGCTAGGCCTGATGATCCGCGCTGCAATCTCAGCCCTTGGGAAATGAAGGAAGGAAGAACTACAGTTCTGCGTTTCAGTAGCCCATCTCACAAAACTGAAAATCACAGTGAGTGCCAGGTCCTATGCGCACCTTTATATGGAACCCAGGTTCCCCAGGCCTCAGCAGGCAACACCCAACTTGCCTGGTTCTCCTCCTACCCACTGAACTAAGCCTCCAGCTGCTGCAAGCCTTCAACCTCTTCCCCGCCATCCTAAAAAAAGGTAGACTACCCATGGTCCCACCTACCCATGGTCGTGTCTACCCACCCCACCGTGGCCTGCACTAGGCAGGTGCCTAAGTCCCTGGTGCTGAGCAAGGTGCAGTCTTGGGGTCTGGGAGAGTGAAGCTCCTCAAAGTTCTAGAAACAAGTAGGAAAAGTGCATTTCCAGGGTGGCCAGTCCAAATGGACCAACACTACAAGCCTGAGAAGCCCTGCAATCCCAGGCAACTAAGTGGACTGGCCACCCTGCCTCCCCTTCACAATTCCTTCCCCAACACACACACACACACACACACACACACACACACACACAGCCCCCACACGGAGTCCCACATTGTCGTCACCTTGGACAGGAAGCCCTGTGTCTTACAAGTTTACATCTGGGCAATGAACCCTCCAGCTCTGTCTGCGGACTTTCTCTTGGGGACTCGGACTCCTGTGCACATCATGGCAGGCCTGGGAGATCCACACTCTTGCCTCACACCAGTCATCTGCTTCTTCCTGCTCTTTCCATTATCCCATTATCGTTGAAGGCTAACCCAGAGTCTGCACTACATAGAATCTTCCCCAATCAAATCCCCCCCTAGTACCCTGGGAGATGGTCAGGATCGTTGTCCTGACTTCACTGGAAGAGGGCACAGAGCCTCAGAGAGGTTAAGCAATCTGTCCTCAGTCACACAGCAAGTGTCAGAAGCAAGTTGCCAGCTTGGTATTTGACATCAAAACACAATGTATCCACACTGTGCAAGAGCTTCTGTGAAAATAAACCCTGGAATAAGTTAAATACAGAAAACTGAGGAGTCAAACATCACTGAGGCGTGAGAAGCTGAAAGTGAAACATGATATACCCCAGAGCAACTGCGGGCTGCTCCGCTCCCAGGGTAAATGGGAGGCAAATGCAAAGCAGCAGGCTGGTTACCAGAAGTATGTGGGGCTTTTGAAATGCCAGCCGCAGTGATCATGAATCACTCTTTTTAAAGCTCTTAATCTAAAGTAACCTCCTTTCTCCCTTGGCTCCTTTCCTGATTCATCAAGGCCCTTCTCCCAGGTCCTGGGACTCAGGCCTGGCAGGTCCCATGGGAAAACTGTCACATCTCGGGGAAGATGTGACCTATCTCCAAGCCTGCCTTATAGGACAGTCATCTAACAAGAGCACAGCTAGAAAGTCAACCCATCAGGGGCTAGAGAGATGGCCTAGCAGTTAAGAGCGCCGACCGCTCTTACAGAGGACCTGGGTTTGATCCCCAGAACCCACATGGCGGCTGAGAACCGTCTGAAACTCCAATTCCAGGAGAACTCCAGTTCCAGGGGAATCCGACACCCTCTTCTGACCTCCGCGGCATTGCACGACACGGGTGCACAGACCTGCATGCAGACAGTACATTCATACATATACAGAAATAAAATTAAAAAAAAAAAAAAGAAAGTTAACCCATCAGTGGGGCCTAGTCAGGAGGGTCCCAGTTTATTCCTTCACACACGGATGCTACATGGAGTGCCTGTTCCATGCAACCATGCGGGGAACACAGGATAACTAAAGAACCCTCCACTTGATTTTCTTCTGGGAAACCATAATCATCCCTAGTATCAGCTCCAGTTGTTTTGGTAGGACATTTAGTGTGTGCTGTTTCCCTGGTCACAGCAACTGATTGACAGGGGCACATGAATCAATCCAGAGTCAATGAGTATTGATGGCATTGATTGAGGCCCTGACCAAGCCATACCTGAAGTTAGAACTATGCTTGGCCTTTTTAGCTTTATCACCAATAACTTTTGGTTTGCTTACATCTCTTTGGGTCTAGCTTTTGATGTATTGTAGCCCCAAATATCTGTACTAGAAGGATGAGTCATAATGAATATTCCAAGAAGAGGTAAGAGAAGTTATAAAGATGGTGACATGGGAGGAAAGAACTGAAAGAGGATCCAGATGTGTGTCTAGCCAAGGGAAACAACAACGTGTGTGACAACACACAACTCAGATACTTGGGAGGCTGAGGCAGATGGATCACTGGGTCATAGGATTCTGGGCCTTCCTGGGTACTAAGCCTTTAACCACAAGGAAAGGAAGGAAGGAAAAAAGGAAGGGAAGGAGGGAGGGAAGAAGAAAGGGAGGGAGGGAGGGAGGGAGGGAGGAAGGGAGGGAAAGGGAAGATAGGAAGAAGAGAGGGAGGCATGGAAATAAGTAGCAAAAGTGATGTGGTAGAGGTGGACAGTGATGAAGTCAAACCACGAAGGACATTGTCAGCCTGACATGGTCTAGAGTCTCAGAACTAGAAGGATCCACTCCCAAGTAAAGAAGCTCTTCTATCTGAAGATGGCAGCCCCAGGCAGAAGGAGAGTCCTTTGAGAAATTTGTTAGTCTGTAAGGAACACAATAAATAAGTTCGTTCAAAGGTGCACTTCAGTTCATGGGAGCTTTTGTCATCTCGTGTTTTCTCAGTCATAAGACAGGGAAGCATGGCTATTATCACGTGAGAACTTTAGGGAAAGTCAAAGTGGGTTCTAATAAAATAAGCATAAAAGCCATTTGCCTCTACTGGTGGGACCCTGGTGCAGAGAGGCCTAGGAGCTTGTTACAAAAGCTGTGGATGGGGGTGGGTGGAGAGATGGTTCAGGAGTCAAGAGCACTGGTTGCTCTTCCAGAGGACCTAGATACAGTTCCCAGGACCTGCATGGTAGCTAAAAACCATTAACTCCAGTTCCAGGAGATGCAATGCCCTCTTCTAACCTCTGGGTATACTTACAATCATGTATACATGTATACAGTATACTTACAATCATGTATATCATGTATACATGTATACAATCATGTATACAGGCAAAACATTCAGACATATAAAATAAAAATTAATTATTTAAAAGCTGTGGATGGTGCCAGGCGTGGTGGTGCACGCCTTTAATCCTAGCACTCGGGAGGCAGAGTCAGGCGGATCTTTGTGAGTTCAAGGCCAGCCTGGTCTACAGAGTTAGTTCCAGGACAGCTGGGGCTACAAGGAGACCCTGTCTCAAAAAGACCGAAAAATAAAAATAAAAAAATAAATAAATAAAAGCTGTGGATGATTGATGATGATGATGGGTGATGATGATGATGACAGTAGTGGTGGTGATGATGATGATGGCAGTGATGATTATGGTGATTATGATGTGGAACAGGAGGATGGTGATAATGTCAGTGATGATGGTGATAATTATATCAGCAATGATGATTATGGTGATTATGATGTGATGGTGATGGTGATGGTGGTGGTTGTGGTGGTGGTGGTGGTGATAAACCTAATCCCAGTTCCTTTTTTGAACCTCTCTTTTTTGGGGGTCTTTTTGAGACAGGGTCTCTCCGTAGCCCCAGCTGTCCTGGAACTCACTATGTAGACCAGGCTGGCCTTGAACTCACAGAGATCTACCCGCCTCTGCCTCCCAAGTGCTGGGATTACAGGCACGTGCCACCATGCCCAGTTTTTGAACCCCCTCTTAAGCTGCTGGACACTTTGCTAGCATTCTTTCTGATAATCATCTTGAGCCTTCATAATACCACTCTGAGATCCACATCCCAGCCGATAGGTTAACTAAGGCTGTCTAGCTCAGTTAATGACAGGAGAAACATGACATGAAAGTTTGGGGTGATGAGGCATACTTCCAGCAGCTCAGCAGTGAGGTATGTTGACTCCTGGGAGGAAGGAAGGAAGGAAGGAAGGAAAGAAGGAAGGAAGGAAGGAAGGAAGGAAGGAAGGAAGGAAGGAAGGAAGGAAGGAAAGGAGGGAGGGAGGGAATTATTTTCTCAACTGCTGGAGTTATTTCAGTACCTGGTGCCCATGATAAGGATCTGCCTCCACGTGGAAAGGTAGCGTGAACCAGTGTCATCAAGTCCCAAATATCATCAAAGAGCTGAAAAAAATCAATTAACTGTGGAGGTGCCCAACTCTATGGGGAAATGCCTGTCCATGGTTCAAACTAGTTGTAGTTGGGTCTCTGTTGCCTGTACCTGAAAATATTCTGTTACCTTCTAGGCCACCAGACAAATTTGTGTCATTACAAATCTGCCATCTTGCAATTCAATCTGTTCTCTTTTCAGAGAAGGAAACTGAGACTTGCCAAGAGGGGCCTCTGGCGAGCCGGGACCCCCACTTTACTGCCTCGTTTCTGCCCCACCCTTTTGCCCAAACCCATTATGCAATGCTGGAGAGAACCGCTAACCAGACCTTGTTTCTAAGTGCTTCATTTTCTCCTTCTCCTACTGCTTCTCTGAGTAGCAGGCAAGTATGGGATGGAATGAACATGATCCTCCATTATTTTCCATCCGGCAGCCTGTCCCTGTGCATGCGTGCCCTTGGGACCCAGATAAGGGACAGGGCGCTGCCCTCCTAGCTCATATTTACCATGCTTGCCAGCCTCTGTCGGCCACCCAGCGACTGTGCTTCCAGCTGCAGCTAATGCAGAAGAGCAGAAGGGGATGGGTTCAAAAGGCGCCTTTCCCATTTGGAAATGGGAATGCTTGCCAGTGCCCACATGCAGGCAACAGAGAGCTCAGTGAATCCTGATTTGCTGGCCTACTTTGGGTAGGAGACCAAGCCTGTGTACATTCAGCATTCCCCTGGCTTGCAGGCCCAACCTCAGAGAGTTTCTTCATGACTGGCCATCCAAGTAGCACAGCCTGGGAGGCTCTGTTGGAATCTGACCAACCTCAAAGTTAAGTAGAGAATCTAAGGAAAGAGAGACAGAGGGAGAAGGATTCTACCCCTGAGCTGGGGCTCAGCCGCAGACCAGCTGGAGCAGCAGGCGGAACCCGTCACATCATGAGTATTTTTCTTTCTAACTAACCATGACTATTTACACATGTAAATGCAGATCTTCTTTTCTTCACAGTGCTTGATCTCGAACCCTAAAAGACTAGGTCATATTTGGGAAGTTCAGCCCAGGAAGTCCTTTCCCTTGTCTCTTCCCAAAGCAGTCAGTCTGTGCTTCCCCTTCTGGTTTCGGTCAGGGACTTTGGCTTTATGTCATAGAACCCAGCTCCAGCTACTTTAGCAAGAAAAGAAACTTTTTTTTTTAAAGAAACTTTCAAGAAGGAACTTTGGGATACCCTGGGCTATGTGTAATACAGTAGCACCAGGGCTCTGACAGTCAGCCAAGGACCTCTGTCCCCATATTGACTGAAAAGCCATTGTGACTGTTGACTGTAGCAGTCTTCACGATGGTTGGTCTAAAAGACCCACGGCTCTCACCTGGTCTTCTCCCTTGGAGCACTTGCACTGGGGAAAGCAGCTGCCACACAGGAAAGCACAAAGGAACTGAGGCTCTGGCCAAGCTCTGCAACTGAATCATCTTGGCAATGTCCCGTCTAGCCCCCAAAGGTTGCAAGCTGGCTGATTTCCCCATTGCAACCTTGTGAGAGATCCCAAGCTGGGTCCAGCTAGGCAGCAGCATGCATTTTTGCATCTTGCCTTCACAACATCCAGTAAAGAGGTTTAATAAAGTTATTAGTGATTATTCCATGCTACAGAAGAGGGCATGGAGGCCAGTCAGGAAATCCAAGGATGAGAGACAAAGAGGCCAGGTGTGGTGGTACACGCCTTTAATCCCAGCACTCAGGAGGCAGAGACAGGGGGATCTCTGTGAGATCAAGGCCATCTGGGGCTATAGGGCGACCTTGTCCCAGAGAAAGAGACAGAGATGAGACAGAGAGAGAGAGAGAGAGAGAGAGAGAGAGAGAGACCCCTTTGTCTATGCCACTGGGTCTGGGTGACTCAGTCCTCATTCCTCAAGTAAAGGCCTGCTTAGACCTTCTAGCCACCTAACACTAGGGCCAACAGGGAGTACTGTCTCCCAGGCTTGCTAAATCTCAGTCTTCCTTCTGTACATACCCCTGACTCAAGTACCCATTCCCAGATCTGGCAGCAACACACACACACACACACACACACACACACACACACACACAAATATACACTCATCCACAAACTCAACAACTGGAGTTGCCCAGGTGCAGTATTTCTAGGAACAGTGGTGCTTTATTAGAAAGAACAGTCCCCTGGAACATGATGCAACACCTCTGGGTCTTGTAGGTTCCCTACTAAAGTGGCCCCCAGAGAAGTCCCTATAGCAGCAGGTCCCATACACATCTGTTGCCAGATCTCCTGGGGAGTTAGGCTTATGCAACTTCTTCTAGGATTTAACTTCCTCTTTCTCTTTGGATCTTATGTTCATAATTTTGCCCATGTCTGAGTGAATTGTGTACAGTTCCTATATAAACAACTGATCACCAAATAGTTAAATTGCTGGGAAGAAAAAGTCTGAGTCCTTGCCATCCCTTTAAGAACCAGTGGTTTTGAAACTGCTTCACAGAAAAGATTTTTTTTTTTTTGGTCTTTTCGAGACAGGGGCTCCCTGTAGCCCCAGCTGTCCTGATTTTGGTTTTTTTTTTTTTTTTTTTTGGTCTAGGAAAGATTTTACGCTCAGTGTTCAACACTATGACTAAAGCCTTCAAGTAGGAGCAAAAACCTTCCCATAATGTCACCCCTCACTCCCCTGGGCTACAGTACCCAGAGACATTACTGTGAAAAATATGTCATGATTTAAGGACTAACACCTTCTCCCCCAACATGCCCAATTGAAAACATAATAAAGCAGATCTTCAGTACCCCAGCATCTGACAGTGCTTTAGTCCTGCTTCTGTGTGAGCTGGGATGAGGAACAGCTTATGACAGAACTCCAAATTACAGAAGAATCTGCAGGATTATTTTTGTTTAGGTAAAACTAATCAGAAACCTAGGGTTCAAGGCCTCTCTGAACAGAACAAATCTGAGTGAACTATACTATGTGCCACACCCTCAGACATCTACAGTGTATGGCTTCCACTTCATCCATGCAAGATGGTATCCAGCACACGCCTGGTTAGCTGGAAGGGACAAATGTGACCAAGGAGGCTGATTTGCCAAGGAATGAGGAGTTTCCCATACTTGAGACCTTTTAATGCTAAAACCAACAAAGTCCCAGAGAACATGGAACAAGTTGCTCACCCTAGAGAAGGGCATTGCTTCCCTGATCTGGAGTTTCACTCAAAATGTGGGAGTTGCAGAGGAGGGACATAAGCTCTGTGCTGAAGTCCAACTTCCCTGGGTGTACCACACGACATTTCCTTCCAACATTCCTGGAATCAGGAGGTGGAACCTTTCCCCACTGCTTTCAGCTGGAGTTACACTCTATTCTTTCCCCTTCATGGCACAATCTAATCCTCTCTTCTTGCAGCTCTTAAAAGCCACCCTTTCTTCTTTCTCCCTCCATGATTCTTCACAGAATGTAGAGTTGAAGTTATTACAAAAGTCAGAAAGATTCCCTAGCAGTGGGTTCTGGGCTTTGACCACCAAAATAAGCAAGGCGAGGAAATACCAAGGGACTGACTCTGCTTGAAAGAGTCAAGTGAAGAGGATTTAGAAAGCAAACGAGAACAAGTTAATGACTCCGTAAGTCATCTTGCCTCTGCCATGGGATGAAGGGTGCGACTCATTCTGTCACAGGTTCTGCTAATCTCACACACTTCCTGGCTGTTTTATCTGTCAGCCTTAACCAGTGGCCTTACCCAGCTTGAGTGTTCTTTACTCACCACATTCTTGGAGAGGTCAACTGCTATTGCATGTCAGCTTTCACTAAGGGATGGTGCAGTGACAATCTCACTAACAACCATCAAGATTCATATCTTAGGATCTGACTCAGCCAGTGGATTGGTGTGGCTGTGTTCAACACATTATTTTTGCCCTGGGATCCAGGGTGAAAGTAGCCACTTTCTGAGTCATGCTGGTCTTTAAACAGATTGCTTTGATAATTCAGAGCACAGCCTTGCACTGCTAAGCCTGAGCGATCCTGTTTTATCAGAGGCAACACTTACAACACGCCTGAGAGTTAAAGGATGATATTCTTCTCACTTTAGAGATGAGAAATTGGAGGCTCAGAGGGTTCATTTTCTTGCCCAGAGAAGTACAAGACTGTAAAGAAGTGGAAGTGGAACTCACCTATAGCTCTGCCGGGTTCCAAAGCCTATCCTCTCAGCTCCCTGCAAAGAGGACTCTGGTTATGCTAGTTAAACAAGGTGAATTAGCCAGGCCTGGTGCACACATTTAATCCCAGGACTCAGGAGGCAGAGGCAGGTGGATCTCTGTGAGTTTAAGGCCAGCCTTATCTACATAGTGAATTTCATCCAAGCCAGTGAGGATACCGGAGATGCTGTCTCTCAAAACAAAGAATATAAGTACATTATAAATAAATATATATATGTATATATATATACATATATATATATATATATTGAATTGAAGACCCAGGTTCTGTTCCCAACACCCACATGGCAGCTAACAACTATCTGTAACTCCAGTTCTAGGTGATCTAACACCTTCTTCTGGCCTCCATGGGCATTGCACAACATGGGTACACTTACATACATGCAGGCAAAACACTCATACACATAAAATTAAAATAATTTTTTTTAAAAATTAAGCATGGAAGTCAGGTGTGGTACCACATCCCTTTGATCATAGCACTCAAGAGGCAGATCTGTGTGAGACTGAGGCTAGCCTGGGCTACATAGTGGGTGGCAGGCCAGCTGTGGCTACAGGAAGACCCTATCTCAAAAAGACCAAAAAACAAAGTTATACGTGGTGAATTGAGCACATGTATTTAGCACTGCTGCCTCTCTCAAAACCCTACTATAAGGCCAGGCGTGGTGGTGCATGCCTTTAATCCTAGCACTTGGGAGACAGAGGCAGGTGGATCTTTGTGAGTTCAAGGCCAGCCTGGTCTACATAGTGAGTTCCAGGACAGCTGGAGCTACAGGGAGACCCTGTCTCAAAAAGAACCAAAAAAAAAGAAAAAGAAAAAGAAACAAAAAAAAAAAACCTACCCTACTATAAAAGATTAAAGAAATATAAAGAGACAAAGAGAATGAGAAAGAATGGCAGCGAAGCAAATAACTGGTGATCATGCTTTGGAGGATGACAAGCAGAGAGGAGGAGGAGGCAGAGCTGAGAGCACAATACTAAAGCTCGAATGGCAGCACTGCAAAAGGAAGGCTGGAAACACAGGGAGCTTGCGGACATCGCTCCCTCTAGCCAGCTGAGTGCCTGTTCCCAGTCAGGAAACTGGAATTTTCTTCCTAGAGAGCTGGAATTGGGGGAGCAGATACAGTAGAGGGGAGACTTTGTATATTCTAAAGAGGGATCAACAGAGCCACACATGCTGGTGCACACCTTTAATCCCAGTTCCAGCACTCCGGAGGCAGAAGCAGGCAGATTTCTATGAGATTGAGGCCAGCCTGGTCTACATAGAGAGTTCCAAACCAGTTGATGCTATGGGGAAACCCCATCTTGAAAAAAAAAAAAAGATGATAGGCATCAATGGAAAGTTTAGAAACTGAATCCTGGCCTCTGCCTCTTTGATGATGCCAAGAGTGAGGATGACAGCTGGACAGCAGGCCCCAAAGAAAACCAGGTACAGCTAGGGAGCAGAAGGCTCTTGGAGGATCATTTCCATTTTATACATAAATGACTGAGGGTCAGAATTCTTGGGGCTGGAGAGATGACTCAGTGGGTAAAGGCACTTGCTACAAGGCCTGAATTTGATCCTCAGGACCCACATAGTAGAAGGAAGGAAAGAACCAATTCTTGAAATTTGTCCTTTGACCTCCATACATGTACCATGTTTAACAAACACACACACACACACACACACACACACATACTGAATGTAATAATTTTTTTTTTTGGTCTTTGTGAGACAGGGTCTCCCCGTAGCCCCAGCTGGCCTGGAACTTGCTATATAGACCAGGCTGGCCTTGAACTCACAGAGATCTGCCTGCTTCTGCCTCCTAAGTGCTGGGATTAAAGGGGGGCACCACCACACCTGTCTAATGATGATTTATTTATTTGTTTATTTATTTGTTTGTTTGTTTATTTATTTATTTTTGCTCTGGTAGGAGAGGAAGATAATTTTTTTTTTTTTTTTTTTTATTCTTTTTGAGACAGGGTCTCTCTGTAGCCCCAGCTGTCCTGGAACTCACTCTGTAGACCAGGCTGGCCTTGAACTCATAAAGATCTGCCTGCCTCTGCCTCTCGAGTGCTAGGATTAAAGGCATGCACCACCATGCCTGGCTTGGAAGATAATTATTTTAAAAAAGAATTCCCTCCACCCTCAGTATACCCCTCAGGTAGCAGACTGGAAAACCCTCCTCTGACAAAACACAAGAACACCACAAAAGACATCTGTAGATATTGGTATCTGGAGGATCCCTTCTTTTTGAGTGAAATGGATGTCCAATTACTCCACAGTGAGACCCACTAGTTGTAAGCCTTATCGCCCCCCATGTTGCATCCCCAGAATTCCAACAGCCCTCCAGGGACTCATTACTACATACATACAAATGCAAATGTCATATACATATGAAGAAAGTCCCCAGCATGGACAGCTAATGAAAAGAAACTAATTAAACAAAAGGAGAGGGGCGTGAAGGCCAGCATGGTGGCACAAAGCTGTAATCTTGGCACTTGGAAGGCTGAGGCAAGAGGGTTGCTTTTTCTTTAAGCAAACAGTACTGGGATCGAATCAAAGTCCTGTGCATTTGATATGGTTTTGGTATGTCCGTATGCTTGTAATTTAATTTAATTTGCTAATTTTTACTTGCATAAATAAGTTACCAGTCTGTCCCTCATGGTTGTACTTGACAGATGACATTTGCTTACTTGCAAGAACCAGATGTAGATTCCTTGTACCTTAGCACATGATGTCAGAACAGAGTAAAATGCTGCTTTACGAGATCAAACTACTCAGAGCAATGAACAGCTTGAATGCTGGCATTCTATTTGCCTGAGAACAGGCTCGAGTGAGAGCAGAGCATAGCCTGCTCTCCACATAGAGACAACTATCCACTGTGACACCTCCTGAGTGGTAAAACCCACCAGCATGTTGAGAGCTACTGACTTGAGCTTCCAGAAACTCACTCCAGTGGTTGCTGAAGAGGATCACTGAATGGCAAACTCTTTACCAAGCCTGTTCCACACCAGCCCTCAGACAGCCTCTGGCTCTGATCCTACCCAGAGCAGCTGACACAGAAGTAATGGCACGCTCTAGGCACAAACAAAGGAGATTAGAGCTATTTGCCCTCTGGGCACTGCCCAAGAATAGTTTCCCTTGAAAGTGGTGCACTTTGATACAGTTTATTTCTTCTCTAATTGAGAACATTGATTTAAGGGGGGAAAAAGCTGGGTGAGAATATAAACAACTGCTTCCTCTAAAAGTAGAAAGGAATCTTAGTGAGACAGGAAATTTCAAGGGATAAAAGCAAATTTCCATGTGTGAAGCTAGTTTCCCCCTTTTTTAACATGTGTGTGTGTATGCATACTAGTATGGAGGTCAGAGGACAACCTCCAGGTCCCAGAATCTAACTTGTCCAGTGGCAGAGCCATCTTACTGCCCCCTGCCTTTGTTGGAAACAGTATCATACACTATAATCCACATGGTAGGTAGCCCAGGTTGGCCTCGGAACTCAGCCACCTGAGTGCTGGGATTACAGGCGTAGTGACACGCCACACACTAGTTTCCCATTTCTAGAGGACTTTTCTTCTTTCCTGGAAAAAGAAATTCTGGGAGAAAACTCTGGTTTTTGGTGTCAGCTGGAGCTCAGTGGCTGAAGTAGGACCTTGAGACCTCCACCACACTCAGCCACTGAGGGGGGCAGAAGAGTCATTGCATGCAGAGGCAGGTGGAATTCTGTGAGTTCAAGGCCAGCCTGCTCTACATAGTGAGTTCCAGGACAGCTGGGGCTATAGCGAGACCCTGTTTCAAAAAAACAAAAGAAAGAAAGAAAGAAAGAAAGAAAGGAAGGAAGGAAGGAAGGAAGGAAGGAAGGAAGGAAGGAAGGAAGGAAGGAAGATGAGAAAGAAAAAGAAAGAAAAGAACAAAGAAAAGGATATAAACAGAAAAGAGAAAGAAAGAAAGAAAGAAAGAAAGAAAGAGAGAAAGAAGAAAGAAAGGGAAAGAAACTTATATGGAAACGAAGGGTTAACTTGGCTCCCTCCTTGAGGTAATGAAGTTCATCATGGCGGGGAAGGCAGGGCAGAGTTCATGGTGGCAGCGATGTTCATAGCTGAGACTCCACATCTGGGCAGTCCAGGAAGCAAAGAGCAAGGAATGCAGTTGCCCAGCTCGCTATTCAGTTCGGGACCCTAGCTCATGGAATGCTGCTGCCTATGTTCAGGATGGGTCTTTCCTCCTCAATTAAACCTCTCTGGAAACATGCCCACGGTCAGTCACATTCAGAGGTATGTCTTCTAGATGGTTCCAAATCCAGTCAAATTAACAATGAAGATGAACTAGCACACCCATTATAAGGAAAAATCTGCCCACCCTTCCTCCGAAGGCATAATGCAGTCTGCCTGGTTGGCTTCTGCTCACCCTGTTGGACAGAGCCTAGTCACATGATCACCTAGCTGCAAGGTGGTCGGAAATGTCAGTCTTTTTTTTTTTTTTTTTGCCTTTTGGAGACAGGGTCCTCTGTACTGCTTCCCAGCTGTCCTGGCACTAACTCTGTAGAACAGTCTGGCTGAGATCTTCACAGAGATCCGCTGTCTCTGGCCTGCCCAAGTTGTCTGGATTAAAAAGACGTATGAGCACGCACCAACCGGGGGGAAATGTTCAATCTTTATCCTGACTAATTATGCCTTCTCAAAGAAAACAGGTGAGACAGTAACCTGTTGGGATATATACTACAGCTGTCTTTTTCTTTTTTACAACTTGGGTCAGTGTCCTTTAGACAGACTATGGTGTCTGCTACGTTATAACGAAATCCTTCTCTTAGGGGCCAGGTGTGGTGGACCAGCACTTTAATCCCAGGCTACCTTTTGAGAGAGGCAGGATAGCAGTGGGATCTCTGTGAGTTTCAAGGCAAGCCTTGGTCCTCAATAGCTGAGTTCCAGGAACAGCCTGGAGCTCAGGGAGACCCTGTCTTGTGAAAAGGCAAAAAAAAAAAAACTATATTTAATATATATATATATTATATTTAGNTGAAGAGGAGGATCGTGATAATGGCAGTGATGATGGTGTTATTTATATCAGCAATGATGATGATGGTGATAATGATGATGTCAGCGATGATTTTGATGAGGTCAGTGATGATGGTGATGATGTCATTGATGATGGTGATGATGTCTGTGATGATGGTGATGAAGATATGGAAGAGTAGAATTTTGATCCTGTCATTGATGAAGGCGGCGAAGAAGTGGAAGAGGAGGATGGTGATGATGTCAGTGATGATGGTGATGATGATGTGGAAGAGGATGATGGTGCTGAGGTCAGTAATGATGGTGATAACGATGTGGAAAAGGAGGATGGTGATGTTGTCAGTGATGATGGTGATGACGATGTGGAAGAGGACGATGTTAATGATGTCAGTGATGATGTCAATGTTGAGGTGATGACAGTGATGATGTCAGTGACGATGTCAGTGATGATGGTGATGACGTCAGTGATGATGGTGTTGATGTCAGCAATGACACTGATCATGTCAATGATGATTGTGATTTTGATGTGGAAGCGCAGGTAGGTGATGATGTCAGTGATGATGGTGAGGATGATGTGGAAGTGGAGGAGATGATATCAGTGATGATGATGTGGAAGAGGAGGTCAGGATGTCACTGATGATGTTGATGACGATGAGGAAAAAGAGGATGGTGATAATGTGAGTGATGATGGTGATAATTATATCAGCAATGATGATGATGGTGATAATGATGATGTCAGCGATGTTGGTGATGAGGTCAGTGATGATGGTGATGATGTCAGTGATGATGGTGATGTCAGCAATGATGGGGATGATGTCTGTGATGATGCTGAGAATGATGTGGAAAGGGAGGAGATGATGTCAGTGATGATGGTGATGATGTCAGTGATGATGGTGATGATGTCAGTGATGATAGTGATGATGTCAGTAATGATGGTGGTGATGTTAGTGATGATTGTGATGGGGATGTGGAAGCGGAGATTGGTGATGATGTCAGTGATGATGGTGATGATGTCTGTGATGATGGTGATGAAGATATGGA